>JASVER010000117.1:356495-674561 GCA_030449065.1 Oceanodroma leucorhoa
TTGTCAAGCATTGGAACAGGCTGCCCAGGGAAGCGGTTGAGTCACCGTCCCTGGAGGTATTTAAAAGACATGTAGATGTGGTGCTTAGGGACATGGTTTAGTGGTGGACTTGGCAGTGTTAGGTTAACGGTTGGACTCGATGATYTCAAGGGTCTTTTCCAACCTTAATGATTCTATGATTCTACTTTCTTCTGGCACCTGTAAAGAACTCACTATAGTTAGAGTCCGTACAGAGTCAGCTATGGCACAGAAGAGACAATACAGCTTTTATAAAAGGAAGAGATACCTCACAAACTTTTAAGAGCGCTCTGCAGAACAGTTGTGCAGAAGGTAACTCAGCTAATAGAGCACAGTCGGATTTTCACATAGTTCTCAAGAAGAGGTCTTACAGGAAGGAACATACCATAATGATAAAAGGCATGGAGGAAGAGACACCACCCTGGACAGTGGACCCTAAATCCACCATCACTGCACAGAAAACAGGTTGTTACAGTAGACAGCTTCATGAATATATTAGGTCAATTTTCAGGAAGCAGYGATGTAACAAAGAAACAGATTATCAATAATTATGAAAGTAATAGATGCCATAATAAAACCAAACAGAATTATGCCACTATAAACATGTGCTGCATCTGTGCTGTTATGGCTTCCTCAACTCAAAAGCACTACAACAGAAAGGCACTGAAAGGGAAAACAAGAACAATAGAAACTGTGAAATCATGTGTATACAAGAATTAGACTGGGACTCTTACCCAGAAGGGGGGGGGGGGTGAGCAGGGTGGAGGGATAGCAGAGGAGAGGCACAGAAGAGAGAGATAAAATGAAGACTGGCAGTCAAGAACATAAGAAATGATGGCTCACCTCTCTAACACAAGGTCTAGCAAGCATCAAGTTGTCAGGCTGACAGTCCAAACAAGAGTTTTGCATAATTAAGCATTGCTATAGAATACTGTAGAAGCCAAAGGTCTATGTGGGTTCGAAAACCAACCAGATAAATCTGTAGGAAAACAGTGTGACAGAGGAGACACTGAAGATACCATCTGCCTCACCTGGCCCTAAACTGCAAGACTGCTGACAGCTGGGAAGGTCATACTGAAGGAGTTACCACTGCATGTCTGTCCTGTCTTTACTTTCTTCTCAGGCAAACAATCACTGTCAGACACAAGTCTTTGGTCTGACTTACCGGAGTCATCATCAGATTATGTTAGAAGCCAAATCTGYGGAGTCAACAGAACATGATTTGGGAAACTGCTGGTTCTTTAAGTTTTTTGAAGGAGGAAGTTTTCTTGCTCAGCAGTGTGTTTTTAATTACTCTCATAAACCCTGGACTATCCATACTCCCAGACATGTACAATAAAGTTTTTGTATTACTGCTTCACTGACAAAAACTGAAAATGATCCAAATCTTGTTATAAGACTTGGAGAGGCAGCTACCAACTTTAGAGAATTCACACTATAAACCTCTCTTAAAAAGTCATCTAAAATAAAGATTGTTTTCTGCCCTTACTGAGACTAACATTTCAGAGTCTGTTAAGCTTATAGAAAAGCTGATCACGCACAACARTGACTTGCATATTTAGCATACTGCACTCTACAGGTCTTGATTCTCGAGACGCTCAGAAGACCAGTTTCAGTTGAAGRCACTACTACTCAGCTTTTCTAAGAAGTAATTCTGGAATACACAGCTTCAGGTGTCTATTGATGTTACACATGTTCGATGGTCACCCAGTGCCAGTACTCTTTATTTTTTTTTTAAATATAAATGCTACTGAGTACTGAAATTTAAATCTTTAATTTGCTCATAATCTCAAACTACTCGAATACTGGGATAAAAAAAATAGTGTTTTCAAACTATTCTCAAATAGTTCACAGTTAAAAAAACAAAAACAGAAGCAATGAAAACAGCTTTCCAACCTTTAATGAAGTTGCTGTAGTTAAGTTCTACACACCACTAAAATATAAATCAAAACAGAGTAACACTCTGAAGCCTAGCACTGTAGCTACAAACAGAGACTATTCAGAAATCAATATTCTGCATAGCACAATAAGCCTCCAGTTCCCTTACACTGCTCCAATACAAAACTAACCAGCCAAAGAAAAACCCTCTGCAACAAAATAGTTTTAAATTCTGTAGCGCACTATTGCAGTAGTTCTGCAGCATCCTGAAATRTGCTTTCAATTAATTTAGTTAGGAACTTGTCATAAACTATACTTTGYATTCCTAAACTTTCAAATTTTGCTGACTTCTTAACTCTTAAATACAAAAATAGACACATAAAGAAGAGAAAGYTTAATATTTTGACAGACAATTTGAGATAGCTGGGCACRTGGGAACAAGATGCAAGATAATTCWCACAAATTTTGGAAAAGGACATTAAGCTGGAAACTTCCGTTAAAAATAGCTAGTGATATAACACCAATGGTAATGCCCTAGTATCACTATCTGTTTYCAAGGACAGCAGCAAAATGAGTTGAGCAGCGTACTTTGCTCGTACTTTCCAGAACAACTGTTTCATACTCAGGCACATGTAGATCCATTAATTTGAAAATTCATTCGAGTAAACATTTCACACCAGAATAACAGTTAGTACCTTTTTTTCATCCCATAAGGAGTTTAGACTACTAAAAGCTACAGTCCAGTTATCTAACAGGAGGTGGACCACATAGTCCTCTGAGGCCACAGGCTTCAGCGACATAAGGATCTAATTAGAGTGATCTGCACATAAAGCCTTCAATCTTTCACACAAATTAAAGGTAACACTTACGTTCCAACGTAATTTTTAGATGACTGTCTTGGGGAGTGGTAAGCAAGTACATAGCATGGGAGCAGTAAGCAACTATATAGCATGAAACTAATTCCTGAAAATATATTCCTGGAACCTTTAAAAAATCCCAATCCCCACCTAGAAATCAGTGACTGCATGACAAATGAATATTTACAAGTTAATATAAAATTATTTAAATTCCAACAACAGCAATAAGGTCAGAAAGCTTTCAACGTGTTCTACTTTGGCTGCTATGGGAGGCGGGGGGGGGGGGGAGGAAGTGTCTTTTACTTTTTGATCTTAAGAAAAAAAGTTATATTTCACTTACCAGTTCCTATATAGGATTTAAAGCGTCCTGATAGTCTGTCGACAAAGGCACCTAAAACATCTAATCCCAGTAATGCTACCTGTTGAAACAAAAGCATTAGATATACAAAACAGATCACTAAAGAATTCTTTAGAATGTATTTTAAAGAAATTAGACATATATATGCAAGCATGCTGAAAGACTGTATCTTAACCTAAAGATAAATTAAATTTCCAATCAGAGAGCTGATAATTCCTTGAAAGCTTTCATTAAGACAAAGTTATCAGAATATGTTTGGAATGGATCAAGTATATTTACATATACCAGAGCAGTTCAGATTTTTCAGTACTTGTTCAGCAGAAAGAAAATAAATATTATAAATCCAATGTTTTAGCATTTTCAACTACAAATGATTAAAATTCAAATTAATAATTAYGAGGACCAAGGAGTTGGAAGCAGCTCTTGGTTTTTTTTCTCTAGATCATATATTAGGACCACAGTTCTGTCCCTCATTTTCTTTAAAAGGTGACTCTAGAGGTCTAACTCAGAGTATTTCTAACTGAAAACCAAAATTCCTTTGAAACAGGTACCAGTAAGCTTTAGGCCTTACTTCCTCTACCAGGTTTCTAAACTGCTGAAAGAAACAACACAGAATACCTTAACAACAAAAAAAAAAAAAAAAAAGGGGGGGGGGAGGGCAGTGCAGTTACCAGACTCAGAAAAAGCAAACAACTTAAAATGCAAAGCTAACTAAACCCCCAAACATAACTACTAATACAGACTGGGAAAAAAAACATGATTTAAACAGTCTCCCAGATACTAAGAGCTTACTTCAATCTGGCTACTTAGCTCAACCACTAGGTCATTACATTGTTTTCCAAACTCCCAAAAGAAAACAACTGGGAGAAGCAAATACTGTCTTCCCCAGCAGTTCAGACCACACCATTTGTCCACCTGCTTGTTAAGCTAGGGAAGTTTTATTTCTCTTCATTTGCTCTTGTTCAAAAAAAAAAAAAAAAAACAAAAAAAAAACCAAACACACACAACAGAAAACAAAAGGAAATTCAAAATACTACCGGGATTGTGAGAAAGTTCCCATCTATGAACAGAAACTAGATGAGAGGACAATATCCACTAATATAGAAACAAAAACATGATCAGAAATGATCAGTTAAACTAAATTATTTTAACAACTCAGGACACTTTTTTTCGCCCTTAACTATCATATATACTGTTCCAGGACTTTATTCTTAATTTCCTATAATAGGTCATTATGAACACCAGAACCTGCATTTACACACCTTGTGGTTAACTCAATTTGCTGCCCAAGAAGGTGCAAATGCCAAAGGAAGGACCTGCTGAAGCTTGGGCATTCATAACCATTTTTCTTCCTATTTTCTAGTAGGACATGCTCTGCAAATTTTTCCCCACGAAGATATGAGCAGAATTACTCCCCTCTATTACCTATTTGTTGTCATAAAACTTGGAACCACATTTGCTTGGACAACTCTGTTTCCTTAAGGTCCTTATCTGTCACAATTGTCCACACTAGACAACAGGCCAAAAAAACTTTGCCTGGACGTGAATGTGAATATACCTGGTCCACGCACACAGGATCACGTGAACCTTGTTTCCACAGGAAACTAGACAAATAAGGTCCCCATAAAATCTAGGATCTGAAGCAACCACATAATTAAGCAGATTTTAATAAATTCAGTATTGGTACAATAGATCTCCTTTTAAACAGGAGGTACAAAACTTAGGTCCAAGTTAGTACAACTTTCTTGGAAATTTACAGAATTTTATTACATACTAAAATAGAGAACAGCCAATGTAACTGGATGGCATCACTGGCTTAAATTAATGTATTGCCAACAAATGACTGCATCTACGGCTTAGTATGAGAAAACAGAATACTGTAATTGATAACGTAGACAAAAAAATGTGTCAGCTTTTATGGTAATGTCAAGGCTTCCCAAAAGCTCTTAAATGTTCCTTTCCAGATTGTCAAACTATATGAGACCTGAGACAAAATCTCAATCTAAAAAGTGATGCCTGAAAGAAATAAGAAATTCATTCCGGATATACACTGTTTTCCTATACTTCTGTTTCCTGACTACAACCCCCACCTTAGACTTGTCTTCCAGTGACAACTGTTAAGATACCTTTCCCGTGCAAGCATTTCGGAGTCTATTACTGCACAAACCACAGCCTTCCCTTTTGTAAAGGTACTTACACAGAGTCTCTCTCTTCTCCACCCATTTGTTTATCTTTCTAAAAATCTCTCTTGAAGATTTCTACAATTCTGAAAAACAGCAGCTCAAAGATTTGAAAAAGTAAAGCACGCATGGCTGTTTTTCACTACAGATCTACTCTTTACTAATCCCAAAGAAGAGTTCTGGGTAAGATGGAGAGTATTTCTTGACTAATTCATCCAGTGCTTAGCCTCTAGGGTTTGGAGGGATTTTTGTGAGGTTTTTTTGCCTTTTTTGGTTGGTTGGTTTGGGGGCAGGGACTGTTTGTTTTTAAAGTCTCACCGGGGTAAAAACAGTGGCCATATGGAATATTTGAACCTCCATATATCTAAGGGTCAGAGGCTTGGTGACTACCAGAGAAATGGCTATTCATCCCACCATGACTGTTATTGCCAACAAAGAATCTGATCACTCGTATTTCATTTGTGTAAGAGTATTTTATTTTGATCAGGACCACCCACTGAGATAATGCCTGCATATTCCATATTTTTGTATCCCTCCCTGTGAATGGGTAAAGTTTAATCACCTCTTACAATGCAACCCACATTTATCTTGATTAACCATTCAAGCAGTTGTCAATATGGTGTTGGCTCTTGGTAACTGTCTATCAAAAATTTGCTTAATGAATGCAGTAGGGTTTCTACTTCAATAATTAGTGTACAAAAGCCACTTCAGTAAATACTATAAATTTAAATATCCTGATGAGTAGTTTTGTCTTGTAATGTCCTTATTGTATTAAAATACATAGTTCAGACCTCACGGGATGAAATAAAGCTTTCAAAAGTTGGCTTTCTAAGTCAGAGTAAGATGAGACTAACCCTGGCTTTAAGAAATGCAAAAGTAACAAACACTGCTGTGAAATTTATCTCTCTCTAACAGCTACTAAACAAGAACCTTTACAGATAAGAGGTAAGGGAACAGGTTGCTATGGTCTTAAAGGAGTAATCCTCTACCTACAACATGATGGTTATTCTTTAGATCATACCAAGTCCTCTATGGTCTGCAACTTTGAAAAGGTAACAGGTATGAAATGTCATGATACCTGCAGAGTGAGAAAGTATGTGACCTCAGGCTGGAAGTAATGRGAAACTGTTCACGCTACAAAATTGGCTCTCATTCCACATTTCAAAACAAGTCAGCCRAAGCATACCACTACAGAGTATACCAAATAAACTACCTCTTAGTGTTTTTGTAAATCGGTCTTAACATTTCTCTGCTTTGACACACAATGTTCTGCGTTTCAGCATCTCCCGGTAGGTATCATCCATGCAGTATTCAAGCAGCCCTTTGGAAGGAGTCCTTAACAACTGATATGTGGTCACATGAGTAGCATTAAAAAAAAAAAATCTTAAGAAATCACAAGTCAAGGCAGATCTGATCTGCAAGAAAAAGGTTCCAAGCTCTCAGACACTGTGTGGGATGATGTACCAACACAGGCTCTCCACTATCAACAGAAAAACCTCTCACAAGCATCATGGCTCTTTACCCACCAGCTTCAATGAGGGATTTATTTCTTCTGGGATTAAAATCATTGGATCTGTTTCTTGCTCTGCATTCATTAAGCCTTTTGCATGCTGCCTAGAAAGAGCCTTTGTACGTTGAGACTGATTCATCAGCCCACTATTGTTTGACGCATTTAAACACTGCTTCTGAGGTTCACAGTGGAAAAGAAATTTAGGCTTTTTTGAACTGGAGTTGGTTAGCTGTTGAGCTACTATTGTTCAGGACCATCCCTGACTTCTCAGGTCACAACAAAATTGCCAACCCAACTGAGAAATATTTCATCTGTTCCAGAAAGGACCAGACTTTTTAGTGAAATCAAGATGTTCCAACCAAAATGTGATTMTGAATTGAGCCAGTGATTAGGAATTGAGCCTATTTTTTGCTCTGCAGATTGTTCCTTTTCCAGCTCTCCTTCTACATGCTCTTTCCAGCACTGCCACTGCTCTTCCATGGGCAACTTCCAGGCATCTAGGTCTTTTCTAGGAAAACAAATACTGTTCTTCAAACCATACCTGGTTAACCACGCATGCTTACTATTATTTTCACTGTGATTCTGTAATTTCCCATCCCTGTGGGGGACATCTAGGGACACGACACTACCAGGAAACCATCTCTAGTTACCTAAGCTGTCAARTGACCTTAATATGAACGTCCTTGGATTTGGTCATAGGATCTCTGAACTGTATATGGAAATACAGATTCTGCAGATCACAATCTGTGAACTAGTCATGAGAATCTAACGGGGGAATTTTTTTGGAGGTCACTATYTGGAACTCCGCAAGAATGAAGTTAAGGCATTGGACTTCCTGTCACCATGGGGACAGCTGTGGTATCACTAACAATCAGCTGACAAACACAAAACAGCATACCAAACTACGCCCTGCAAGAACAAGCATTGTTCCAGCACTGCAATGCTGGAACAAGACATATGCAAGAACATCATGAGGTTTTTTGTGTTTTAAGTATTGTCATCCAAGCCCAGAAGTGTCCTCTCTCAATTCTCAAATAATCTCAAGCACCTTCCAAGCAGTTAAACATGAAACAAAAACATGTATACACATGCAGTCTCTTCTGCTTCACTTCTTGCAGTTTCTTATTCCTAGTTCTCTTTACTCACCTCCTTGAATAYACCACTTCTCTCCTATTTCACAGGATACTCAATCACTTTTTGCTCTCTTTACTGTTTCCCACTCCAATTCTCTCCAAATCACCCACTTCGCTGAGATCTACCCATATTCCATTCCCTCCCCTAACCCAAAAGCTTGCAGATACCAAAAACTGCCCCTGGCTCCATGGGCAGAAGGAAGTTTCCATTTTCCCGGGTTGTTTCTTCAACCCAGGTGGTTCTTAAGTCCCAGCCAGGTCATCTTCAGACTCCATTCTCCCTTGCACAAGAAAATGCACTGCTGCAATCCTCCTACTCAGCGTCAGTTGGGCAGCTGCCTCTGCTGACAGCAGCCAAAACTGCAGTCCCAGCTGCTGCAGCTACCACACACGTCATCTATCCTTTAGATACTTTAGCTGACAAGAAAGCATTATTTCCATTCTCTTGCTTCTTTCATCTTCAAGGGTATAAATGACACACTTCCGAAGATGAACACAATCTTTTTTTTTTTTTAATGTATATCACTTCACATTGYAAGGAGAGAGAAGGGTTGCTAGTAATCTATCATGAAGTCTTCAAGCTCAACAATTTGAGTCACAAGTTATTTAGCAAATGCAGAGCCTCCTCTACCTAAAAATGCAGGTTTACTGACTTGAAAGCAATGTTTTGCAACTATAATTTGGACTACAAGCTAAGATTCTCCTGAGAGCATCAAGTTCCTGCTACTGWTAAAACTACACATCAGCTGCAACCCTCACTGTCTCAAAAGGGGTATAGACTACCAAACTTCTTATGATAATCTTCCTTTCTTATCCTTCTGTGACAGCCAACTACAAATCATTTCAGYGTCGCAGTGCAAGTAACCACACTACCAGAGGATTACTGAATGAATCACCCATATTTATCCAGAGACTGATGAGTGTAGTTCAGCACTGAAAAGTCTTGGTTTCTTCAGAGGTCCTTCTCGACAGGCATAGATCTGGGAGGTCCTTGTTATTTTGACCTCTCCTGTACAGCAGCCAAAACAAGCAAGCAYAGTGCTGTCACATAAAAATTTTAAAGCTTATTAAAAAAAAGAAAAAAAAAAAAAAAAATCTGTTTTACTGCCCTTTCCCCATGATGGGAATTGTAACATTCCTTCCCCCACCCCCACCCCATTAATTAAGAAACGTTTACCCAATTTTGAAGAACACATTAGCATAACACTCAAAATGGTTACTGGAAAAATGTTTACAACCTTCTATTATTTCAAAATCTCTCATGCTCTTCAAACTGACAAGTTMAGACTGAAAGTGTGATCTCCAAGTTGTTCTGTATTCTGTGGACAATACAGTGATCAATACTCTAAAGTATGTCGTGTACTGCCTCCAGCTTGATCCATTACAGGAATATCTACAGTTTGCTTCATACATACATTAAACGTTCCTCCCTTGACCATTGTCATAAATCTTTCATAGACATTGTTCCAAGGACAGTGAGCATAGAACAAAAGTATATGATACAGCAACACCTGACATATTAAGCCATTTTCTTTTTGAGATTGTCTGCCTTAAACTTTATGTGCTGCAGTGGAAAAAGTTTGAAGACAGAGCCTCTTTAAAAGCAGGGCTCAGTGGAAAGACAATGAGATGTATGGTATTTCTCTTTACAATAAATAATTAAAAAAAAAAAAAAAAAGCTTTTTTTCCTCAAAGAAAATTGCACTTGAAAGYCTTTCTAAGCATGCTGATGGAGCAAAACAAAGAAACACTTTATTTTAGGACTTGGTTCTTCCAAAAGAATATCATCCTTTTCGTGCCCAAGGTCTCTTATTTTCCTTCCCATTTCTTCTTATTTAAATTGTATTAAGCATACAGTGATTCCCATCCTCTGCTACTTACTCCTACCCCTGCACCAACTTCTCTACTGTGAGGAGACAAGTATTCATGCAGCTGAAGAGTAACCTGCTTTAGGAAACCAGTCTAACCAATGAACAAGAGAAAGCACCTTCYCAGCCAGGTCTCTTCCCTGAGCCCGTTTACTGCGCAGCCTCACAAGCACTCGCCCCAGAGCGATGAAGGCACAACGCACCATCACAATTCAGCAGCCAGGGAACGGAACYGCTTAAATCAGCAACGCTGCTAAAAAGGCGTGTTGAACTACGTATGGCTCACGTGCATTGACTGCTGTGGATTCTCTTCTGAAGGATGCACCTCTCCTCTTGCACACTGCGCAGAGCTCGGAAAGGGTCTCTACTCACACCCGAATCAACCAAACTGCAGGCTAAAAGGAATAGCCCTCTCCTCCCTCTTGACTTGYAGGCATATTTGATCTGGTGCACTTGTATCTCCTGTAGCATCAGTCAAATCAGTGTTGAAACACTGGAAAATGAATTCAACACCAACAAAAAGTTAATCACCTCAAGAACAACAGTGAGAATGCCTGGCCACAGGAGAAGCAGAGCTGCTATTTCAACAGGACTACCGTTAGGCTGGATTACACAAACTGAAGCTGCAAAACAATTGAGAACTGTCAATACCACCTCTGGAGGAGATGCCTGAGAGCTTGAGACTATATATTCCACATTCCTAATTAAAAGCTGGACAAAGTTAGTTTTCATTAAACTTAAAATAATTAAAATTTCTTGCAAGTTTCCCTTGTCTTCTGGAGATCTGCTTGATTATTTGGCTAATATTCAATAGTTTATTTAGTATTCTATGAACAGAATATAAATAATACATGAAAAAATAATAATTGTGACTCAAGAAAAAGAATCGAATCATTGAGCTTGAAAACTAAAACTGTATTTAYACATGGACAGGTCGAACCACATTCTCATTACATAGAAATAAGGGAAGTAGCTCCCACATAGCCAAGATGAAAGAAACAACTTGAAGAAAGGAATAATGAAATTCAGCAAAGAGCTCAAAATCAAACATTTCTTTTCCAACAAAGACATTTAAATTACCACTATTTGCTAACAAAGACTAAGGAAATACCAGGATCTATACAGTAACTGAAGAATAAAGCTTGAGGTGGGTCCTCTTTTATTCCATTTTTCTGTCCTGCAGGTTACAGTCCTACAACTCGCTACAGCATTAGCCTTTTGTATAGCATATGTTGGCCTGTGTTCAACTTCAGATCCAAAATAACCCACACATTTTCTTCCTAAGGATGGCTACTCAATCACAAGCCCCACATCCTGCATTTGTGCGTTCAATTATTCTTACTGGAATGTAGGACTTCACATTTTTTTATTTCTGAACTTTCCTTTTCCCCCCCAGATCTCAGTGTCTGCGTTTTGTTCAAGTAATTTTAAACTCTAGCTTCCACCTCACACACTTACACGCAGTCAACAGTTACAACTGCTGCTATCCCTTTGCAAGCACTTCAGACAAAYGTCCTAACTACTTGTCTTAACTATTTGCAAAACCACAGTTCAAATCTTCCCTTCCTTTCTGGAAACTGAAAGCTCCTCCTGCTGGCCTTTTGCTGAACTAAAGACAAACCAAAATAAATACTTGCCAAACCAAGGAAATAAAAAAATGCAACAACAACATTACTGGTATTTTAGTATCTTTCAGTTTTTGGTGTTGAGACAAACAAAGCTGAGAAAAACCTCACTCTACAGGAAGCATAGAATAAAAGATAACTCCAAGGATTTGCCTAAAAGAAGCAGACTATCCACACTATCAGAAAGAGATAGTGTGAAATCCAATTTTTTCTTTGCATGGTAAATAATCTGCTGCTCTGACATAAAACCAGCAATTATTAATTATTTTCCTACTGCAGTTGARGAATAAAACAAGCTGAAATATCGACTATAAAAGTAAGAAATCCAAAAATGACTCACAGTCATAAACATTACTGATTACTTCTCTCACAGAAAATTACCTTGAGAAACTACCAGAATTTTAGTCATAGGTTTTTATTACTTCTGATTAGGTCTGATTTGCACAAAGAACTGAAAGGTGGCTTTATTGCTCAAAAAATAAGTTTTATGGGGTAACTATTCAGTTTTGGTGGGCTTAAAAAACCACAACACGTTAACGGCCAAGATTAGACTTGCAAAGCTCTGCTTGAGAAGTAGTATTTCTCCATCCCACATMTCTTTAGCAGAAGTTCAAAGCAGATTTCCAGATTACTTGAGTCAGACACAGAACAGTTTGAGCCACCARACTGCACAAAGTTAGATAATCTTGTAATTATTTCAAGTGACTATCGAGTACAAGAAAGACATAAGAGATGTGTTAATTAAAAGTCACGTATACATAGACGAACATCCAGGTTAACCCAGTAAAGCCTGCAAATATCTATCAGTAGTGATACCCTCAGAATGGGGAATTAATTTACTGCTTGGATTTCACCTGAGAGTCTGAACTCAAACATTAGCGCTGTTCCAATTTTCTGAGATTGCCAAATACTTCAGAGTTTGAGGAGAACAAATACCAGCAGAATAATAMCATCACCCAACTCTTAATACTTCGCATCCAACTTACCTGCTCCTTAAAAAGATTTCAGAATTCACTGCCCTTATTTTTCTTCTCCACTATTCCTCACAYCCTTGCAAAAAAAGTCATTTAAAACAAACAAACAGAAAAMCCAACCAAAAATGACAAAGCAACAACAACAAAAAAACCYACCACCCCAAAACCAAAGCTCTATATTGTACGAAGAGAGAGGTCAGTCCCATCAGTCCCAACCAATATGAAATAAACCAGACCACAGTACCAGGACACCAAGCAAACAATTTTCAGTTCAGTGAGTAAATCTTTCATTCTAATGAGAACCAAAATAAAAGCTTAAATTATGCACATATTCTGGGTACTCCCTGRTGTTGCAAAGTTTTCAACAGTCTTTGGAAGCTAATTTATGACTGACTGCATAGACATCATAACTGAAGTCCCCATAATACACCATTAAGGTTAGCCTTTAAAGATGACTCATCTCTCTCTCTAGGTCACTCCCCGTGTTCTACAGCCAACTTTCACTAAAACTCCGTACCATTTGCAGATGAGTCAACACATGCTTAATCCCACCTTTTTGATTTATCAGTAACTCAAACTGGTAATTGCGTTTTCCACTTCAATGAGCTAGATAAACTCAGAAATTTTCCTATCTGCTTTCTTAGCTTGGAACTGCCAGATTGTTTATTAAACCACTATAAATAGCTGCTAACTTCAGAAAAGCAAAAACACTATTTAGATGGCCAAAATCTTTTCGAGACAAGTTAATTCAACCTGGCTGATAACTAGTCCATACTTGTTTACTGAATACCTATCCTCTTTTTCCCTACTCATTATCAAGTCTGCCAAATCAACCCTCCTGGTCCTATTCCCTCCAGATCCTTTCCCTTCTGGTTATGAGAGGCAGAAACCTTCCAGGGTGGCATTTCATAGGAAGTTTTTTCTCTTCTCAGTCACAGCACAGAGTTGAGCCTAGAGCTCCCAGCTCATGCATCTTCTCTTTCAGTATGGTCAGCAGAGTGCACTGCATGCAAGAACTGAGTTTTCACAGSAAAGGAAAGATACGGCACGTCCAGGGCAAGTTACATTAGTTATTGCCTCATTATCCATACCGGTCACCTACAGTGGAAATAATGCTCCCCCTCAAAACTTCCTCCAGCATTTGCTACTTGTCACTCCAATTCATCTAGCTCAGCAGTTCTGATAAACAAGCCAGTCCCCAGCCATTATCACTGCTCAATTACACAGCCAAGTCAACAGGGAGRGATTAGTTACTCTGGGACTTCGAAGACCTGCAAGAATTTTAGCAAGATATAAGAGAGAYGATAAGCAGAATTGTCTAAGTGCTCTACATATCCACTCCTCAGCAGAGGAAAGGGCAACCAACAAGTTATTAAAAAGACAGTAATCAAAAATAAATATTATTTTAATATTTTTCTTGAAAATACACATAAGCCTGTGGTACTCATTACTTTACAACAACATTCAGGCCCTGAAYTTAGTAACAAACTCAGATCTAACATTTAAACGTGTAACATCTATGCATGCAGATGATAAAATATGCAAATAAGATGCAAACCACAGTCTTCCAGAATATTTTTAATTTTCTTTTTGAAGCAGCAGATACTGGCAGTCACCACTACAGCCAGGAACACTGGAACTGATCATGAGCAAAATATCCAAGATCTTGTGCGGCTGCAGTTAACATATTGTATACAATATGCTTTGAACTGGAATGTTGTATGTATAAAGAGCCACCAGTAAGTGGGCACAGAGAAGAGGTTAAAAAAAAAATATTTTAATTATTATGCAACCTATTTTTGAAACTCTTAGACTTTGTAATACTCTTAACCTCATCTTGCATGACAGAGGCTTGTGATCTGGAGTACTGCATATTCCTCATTTGTCCTACAGTTCTAACAGCCAAGGCTTTCTGTCAGGTTACATCAAAAGCAAGCAGATGTCTCGCGTTATGACAAATACACCYTGAAAAGCAAATTTCAAGTATTAACGCCCAATTTCGTCAATTTAGAAGTGCAGGAAAAAACTTTTATGTTACCCTGTTGAGATAAGTAAGTATCTAGTCCTCTTTACACAAGAGGGTATTTTTAAAGACCTGTCCAGGTTTCACAGTAATCAATTATCACCAACAACTGCCCTCAGATTAGGAATTTAAAAGCAAGTAAATTATACTTGTCTAACATAACGTTATTCCTCAAGCTAACCTGACCTYTTATGACAAATACACTTCCAAAAAAAATAAATCATAGGCGCAAATAGACTTAAGCCTTATTAGTTTCAGACCTCAAACTCAGAAGTGCTGTGTGCAAACACGGGCAAGCACACAGCATTGTACAGTTAGCGGAGAAAAAAAGCACCCATTTCATGAACATACTGCCCTTACAAGTCACTCCTGCGTTTGCCTCCCGAGCCTAAGCAAGTAGGAAAAAATTACAACCACCTCACGAAGTCCAAAGGCCCCAAGCGTAAGCCCCCCGGCACAAGGCAAGGCAGGAGGTGCGGCRGCGGGCGCAGAGGGAAGGGCGCACCTCGCTCGGCCGACAGAGCCGGGCCGGCACCGCGGGCCAACACCGCCACCCCACGGCGGGAGCGCGGGCCCGGCCCGGCCGCACGCACCAAAAAAAAAAAAAAAAAAAAAAAAAGAAAAAAAATCGCTAATGCGAATACGACCGTCCTCGGAAGTAAAACTACGTTGTCAATCGTGTTATCGGCTGACCAACGCCAGGAAAATTCGCAAGTGTTACGAGAGACGCGTGCAGGAGTAATCACTGTTTTCCTATAGCTCAGCCTAAAACGCACGGAAAAAAAAAAAAAAGCGAAACGTGAGTCATCATTGGGCTGCTATAAAGATACTATATAACTTCCCACGGACAGGAAAGTCACCTAAAGACGATATAAACAACTTTAAACTTACAATAGGAACCCCAAGAAGCAAATTATTCATTAAATCGTATACAACACATACGGTGTAATACAAACCCGGTGAAACAGCACTCTTCACGGCCTACAGAAAATAATGGCAATCCCATGAAACATTACACCCAAGTACAGAGACCATGGAATAGGAGAGGTAGTTAGTAAAAAARAAAAAAAAAAAAATCACCATCTATCTTGTTTCAGAATAAGAAACACAACCCGAATATGTAAAATAGCTGCATGGTTTTTTTTTTTTTTAATATTATGTACAAAAACGTTTAACCAACGATAAAAGCAMAACCAAAAAAACCCGCTACTGCTTCTTTTAGGACAGAAGAATATAAACAAGAAAATGTTAACCAACCCCTCCCAAAAATTCTGAGTTTCCCTTTGTGGGAGGAGGAACAAAAACTGGTATAAACGTAAGTTTTATTTCTGCTCGTATCTGATTAAAAAGTAATCCGGAGCTCTGTACCTCCCTACCATGATGAATCATGGTCTGCCCGTACCAAGCCTCGGCGACCAGCCTTACCTTAAAATTACTAGAGTTGACCCATCCTGTTAATTCGTCGATCACTTTGTCAAGGCGCTGCTGGTCCTGCTCCAGATCGGGGGACCTCGCCGGGTCGCTCAGGTACTCCAGCAGCTCCTGGCCGACCTGCATCCTGCGGCCCACGTCCTTCTGCTGTACCTGGTCGCAGAAATAATCCATACCGGCAGGCTCCATCCTCGGCCGCTGGGGAAAAGTTTCTTCGGAGACGAGCCGACCGGCTTCAGGGTCGGAAGCGCGGCCAGGGCAGGGCGGGCGGCAGGGGCAGGGAAACGCCCGGCGAGGCGGCGATCCCCGGCAGGGCCGCGGCGCTCATGAAGCCTCTCCTCGCCCTCTCCGCCCCGGCTCCGCGCCCGGCGCCTCCATGCGCACACGCACCGCACGCCGCCGCCGCTTCCCCCGGCCTCCTCCCCGAGCCCGCCCGCAAGGTGAAGCCTGAAGCCGGGTGGGAAGACGGGGGCGCACGCAAGGCTTTGGGAGGCTGCGGCGGCCCGGCGGGCGGAGGGGTCGGCGGGAGCCGCCTCCTCGGGCTCGGGGCTTTCCAGGCGCCTCCGCGTCGTCCTAGGGGATCCCGGGGGGGCTCCTTGCCGCCGCCCCTCCTCTTCCCCCGCCGGGGGAAGGGAAACTGAGASCGAGAACAAACGTGGACGCTCGCCCTGCGGGGCGGAGGGGGCTCGCAGGTACCTCCGCGCAGAGCGGGCAGCCGTGGGCTGACGGGTCCCCGCGGGAGTTGTCGCCGCCGCCGCCTCTCGCTCGCTTCTCCCGCCCGCAGGCGCCGAGGAGAGATCCCCGGGCCGCCTCTCACCGCCGCGGGCACCGGCCCGTCCTCCCACAGACGCAGCAGCGGCGAGGCCGGGGCGGACCTCTCATGCTCCCGACGGCGCGGCCTCCGGCCCCTCCCGCTCGCCCGCGGGGCAGCTTCGAAACTTCTCCCCGGCGGGTCTCAGCGCCGCTCGCTCCCCTTCCCCCTCAGCCCCACCGCGGGCCGGGCCGGGCGAGCCCCCGCGGAGCCGCTCACGCTCCGCCGCGCCCTCCTCCGCCCGCCTGCGGCGCCGCCCCTGTCCCGTGGAAGTTGCGTCCCCCCGCCGCCGGCCGCCCCGGCCGGCGCCAGCTAGACTGGGCGTGGCGCGCCACGGCCCCGGGTCTCAGCGCCGCTCGCTCCCCTTCCCCCTCAGCCCCACCGCGGGCCGGGCCGGGCGAGCCCCCGCGGAGCCGCTCACGCTCCGCCGCGCCCTCCTCCGCCCGCCTGCGGCGCCGCCCCTGTCCCGTGGAAGTTGCGTCCCCCCGCCGCGGGCCGCCCCGGCCGGCGCCAGCTAGACTGGGCGTGGCGCGCCACGGCCCCGCCCCCCACCGCCCCTCCCCCAGCCTCCCGCCTCTATCAGCGCCGAGCGCGCGCCTGTGTGGCCCTTCCCGCCCCGCGCTGCGGCGGGCGGCGCGCGCGCGCGCTCCCGACGGCGCTCCGCGGGCCCCTTGCGGGCTGTGCCCTGTGGCGGGAGGCGCATGCGCTCTCCGCCCCGCGCGGCGGGCTGGCGGCGGCCGCAGCACTGCTGCCCGCAGAGGGGAGGGCGGTGCGCGGCCCGTCCCCGCGGTGCCAGCCGGCGCCTTAGGGGCAGGCGGCGGCGGCGGCGGGCGAGGAGGAGGAGGAGGAGGAGGAGGAGGAGGAGGAGGAGGAGGAAGTGTTGAGAAACAGGGGAAGGGGTGCGAAGGGTGCTGGGGCCCCCCCCCCCCCCCCGGCGGCTGGGGTCGCTCGGTGATGCTGGGGCGGCTGCGCTGGGAAAGGAGCGGGGCGGGTGGGGGTCTCCGCTCCCCTCCAGCCCGAGGCACGCGCCCGGACAAGCCCGCCCCCTGGCGGGCGCGCGAGCGGCCCCGGCCGTTGGGCGGTCGGGGAGGCGCTGAGGGACGGTGGGCGAGGAGGCGGCTGCGGTGGGGCAGCCCGGGCTGGCTGCTGCGCCTCCGCCGTGCTTTTCCCTTCCTCCCCCACCCAGGGTCTGGGTAGCCGGGTGCCTCAGCGTGGCTGCCGCCTGCCCCTCTTTACCCCGGCGAAGGGGAGAGGGAAGGAAGCTGTGTGAGAGTGAACAGTGCGGAAAGCAGAGCTCTGTGGGACGGCGAAACAGGCGGAGAGCCCCGCTGCAGCAGGCAGAGAGGTGTGCGGAGRGGGAAATGAAGCTGCTGTCTTCCCAGCGCTATCCCGACTTTGTCATGTCAAGTGGTGCCCTGCAGCCTCTTTTGCCCTTCCCTCTGCCCTGGTTTAAGGTGAAGAGACCGCCAGGGAGCCAACAGTATGCAGGGTGCGGTTAACTGCAGCATAGCCAGCCCACATCCAGACTACCAGGAACTGACTTTATTTGAAACGAGCGACCCTTTAGTGCAGGGGCTGTGACGTGAGGTGTTGTTTCAGGGTCAGTTTAAACTAGTCCAAATCCCGGTGATGTTAGGGGAAAGGCGGTCCTGCCCCGCTCCCTCCCTCCACCGTGTCCGAGCAGTGTCTTAGTGTGGCCTCTCAGGCCTCTGAAAGTACGATTGTGGTTTCCACATGCAGGGAAAGGAAAGGAGAGGAGATCACTTTCCCCCTCTTCACACCCAAGCTGCTCTGCTTGGGCCCGGTCTTGTCCCCTGTGCTGGGTCCTGCACTTACTGACCACTTTGGGTTGATTTAACGGGCTAAGTGACAGAGTCGGTATCAGTGAGTTGGGCTGGCTCACAGGTCCTGAGGGCAGAAGCACGGGACTCGGGAGGTGGGAAGTCAATGGCAGTGGCCAGCGATGTTGGCCTGCTGTCCCTCTGATACTGGGAGGATTCATGTTACACTAAACTGCAAGCTGCTGTTGATACAGGCGATGCTTTTCTTCCCCTGCTGTCATGTGTACAATCCTTCCCTTCTTACTCCAGAGCTGGTGTTTGTTTGACTTCATGTAGAAAATGCAGGGAGATAATTTTTTTCTTTATTATTCTCCTTTTTTTTTTTTTTCCCACAAAATCAGCTTTTTGCTGATTCAGATTCCTAAATTGCCTCACTCTGGGGTTAAGCAAGTGCCAGAATTGGCGCAGGGAAAGTAGAAACAGACAGCCAGAAGCTAGATGGGGCAGAAGAGGGCTGGTGGGACCTCTTCCGATGACAGCTGTTGCGTCATGAAAGCTTAACTCAGTTTCAAGACAGCAGAGTCTGGCTGTCTCCCTTGCCTCATTAGTCCTAATGCTGGGGAAGGGTGAGACTGCAGGAAAGTGAGGTACTCCCTTCATTTGGCTGCAGGATTTAGTCAAGTATAAACTGAGGAACCACACCTGCAAATTGCAGTTTCATAGCAGTGTAAACCAAACTAAATTGGTGCTACAGTGGTCCCACTTGCCTGCTTCTCACAAATCCCATTTTCAGGAATTCTGCACTTCCTTTCTGTCCCGGGCACTGACATCTGTGTGACCTTGCAGAAGGCTAGATCAGGGAATTGATCTGGCAAAAAAAAGAGATCTACGTCCACAGGCATAGCAGAAGGCAAGACCACAAGGAGCCTTTTGTTGATTTTCGTGTGATGTGGCAAATTCGGGATCCCATGCTTGATCAGTCCCTAGGCATTACAATAATGAAGATGATTAAAAAGATTATATAGATGCCTTTAAAACAGAAATGTATGTATTGTACTTTGAGCTTATTATAATTTTACAAAAAGATTATGAACTGCTCATCGTGTTTTCACAATGGATTTCCCTGTGCACATATAAGGAACTAATTTTGGATGGAGCTGAATAGTTGTTGTCCTGTGTGTGCAATGCCATTTACAAAGATAGATTATGAAAACTTGGTATGGAATTACTCATTGCTTTTATTTAAAATGGGACTCAAGCAGCTGCTGGAATTGGAAAAATAAATATCAGAATTGTTATAGTTTTTCAGTGCACTAGAATCTGATTCACTGGTGKTGTAAGTTTAAAAAGTAAATTTCTTGCTGTGAAAGTTTTAAAAGTAACAGTTGATCTAATAAGATTGGCTAAATAGGAAAGAACTGAGTAGATGATACTGAACTCTTGGAATATCAAGAACTGTAAACAGTTTCAGTCTATGAAACTTCCTGAAAAAAAACCAAGTAATTTAAAATTCACCTTTCATTATAGTCCAAGTTAATGTCAATCTCTTGAGGACAGAAAATCCTAAGCAAAAAGAAGGGGTAAAGCTTGTGGCACTAGCTTTTCTGAATTTCTCTTGGTTCAAAGCAAATATACTGATTAGGTAATCTAATTGCTGTGAATAGCATTGAAGCTGAGGAGAAGGGTAAAGTATAATAAGATACACACTTGAAATGTTGAAACTATTCTGTCAACCCAAAGACGATATCACAAAGCTATGTTAAGGGCAAAAAGCCATGCTGAGATATGTGGCTTTTCTTTTTTTTTTTTCCATTTCATGTAATAAGTGTTTTCTTAGAAAACACAGGAGAAAATAATTTCCTGGCTGTAAAATCAGAGGATTAGACTACTGTATTTCATCCTGTTACTACCTGCCGGCACTAGTGCCTTTATCCTGTATGGACACTAATATAACACTAGACAATTGGTAGCCTTTTTATGGCTGAGGTGTTCTGATAAGATCAAGGCAATTTCCTTTGACATCCTAGCACTGAACAGAATTATCTTTTTTGTGGGATCAATAAATGGTGGTTCATTTCTTCCTCTGCAAACAAATAGCATTTTGATTTGGCAAATAGAGCTTCTGGATACTGATTTCTTTTTTTAGCAAGTAGCACTCTAGCGTTGAATCTAGAGCAGTCCTCCAGCTTGGACAAAGGACAGGGTTTTGTTGTTAGATGTTCTCACAAAGTCCTAGTGGACTTTATACCGAGGGATGCGGGCTGGGCTCCAGAGAGAAGGCATTTTCATTCAAGCCGAAGATCTTTTAAAGCCTCTTATTCTCAGTTAAGGAGATTGTTTCCTTTGGAATGCAATCTTCTTTTTGATATGCAAGCATGTGAGCGTAAATCCACTACTCCTGTGTATTTGTACAATACATAATATTTTGTAGAGCAATTAAGCCCCGTAATTGAACGCAGAATCAAAATTTCCTTCAGTCTTCTCAGCATGACTTGCTAGCAACCAGAGCAATTATAGCAGGAGCTGAGGTAAACGACATTAATCCAGTGAGGCGCATTTCCAACCTGAATTGCACACCAAACCTGTTTCTACGCCCCCATCCCATACAACCGTGCTGCACAATTATCGCATGTAAYGTCCTGATCTGAAAAAGGCGAGAATCAGACAGAGAGACAGGCTGGGAAGGGAGAACGCCGTGCTCTTCATTCCTTTGGCTGATAAGAAAGCGCATACTGTGTTTCAGGCGCTGTTTCCACCCTCTTTCCTTCCCTAGCCATAGCTTTAACAAGCTGAGACCTCGTGCAACCCAGTTACTGATCTTCTGTAGCGGGCCCGTCAGTCGTTCCAGCAGAAAGCTCCTTCCACAGACTGACTTCCCCTTCTGAAAAATCCTTCCTATACAGAAGATGTAATCCATCACTGAAAGAACCATAAAAATCCCTTAAAAACCCTCTGATTAAAGGTCTCTTATCACAAATAGCAAGCACAGGCCATAATAATAAAAATAGAGTGAATTTAAACATGAGTCACTCAGAAAGTTCCTGTAAATGACACTTGACGTATCCTGAGTTGACACTGAAGAAATCTATGAGAAAGTTGTCCTTACATTCCTGTCGGATTCCTCAGCAGCCGGGATGGCACTTCTACATCATGTTCCACCCTGGGTGGCTTGAAGCAAATGTTCAGATTGCGTCTTGGATGTGGTGCCCTTCAATTGTATACCACCTGCTTTTAATGTATTCCAGAATAACCATAGGCTTTTGTTTGTTTATAGGTTGGAGATCAGTACATCGAGGTTTTTCTTAATACTGTCGGGAGGTATAATAGTGTCATATTGTGCTATTTTAAGCAGAAATGCGGCATTTTTTTSTTAGCCACGTCATGTCATATAGGTACTTATTTTGCATCTTTTCTTACATTAATTKTAAAAGGATGATGTATATCTTTTCAAGCTGAATTTATCACTGTTTTGAATTCCTCCCTCTGAAATGAAGAATATCAGAATAATGAAGTAATAAATATCTTCCGAATATAAATCAATTCATTCCTGAAGGAAAGTTCTTCTCATGGTTTTGCAATATCTGTACCAAGCTAGTTGAAGTATTGCCCATTTTTCTCACAAGGCCTTAAAGATGAAATTAGATGTAACTGTATTAAAAATGTACTCGGTGAACTCTGCTATGTTTTGGCTTGTGCCATGGATGTTCTTGAAATTACATACTTGATATAAATGGCTTTCATATGCTTATTTATAAAACAGTCAGGAGTTGAAGCTAGTAGTTTGGTATTTTTCTTGTACATACTGAGTCAATTTGATTACAGAAATGGGGCGTGAGGGGGSTCAGACTGATGCCTGATTACTGGATTACTCCAAGGCATTAATTTGTTCCTTATTGTCAAATATGTTTTAACATGTAGATACTGCARTTAAATAATTCATCCTGATAAAACTTTTATGATTCATCTAATTTTCTTGATACATGTGATATAGAGAAGGAAGAACATGAAAAACTGTGGGTAATGAAAAATAGTAATAACAGATCAAGAAAATAGTGTCAAAATTAAYGTGTAAGTGGCCACTTCTCTTTTATCATGTTGGTCTATCATGTCTTCTATAATTACTCAAAGCACTACTACATAACTTAGTATCCTTTATGTCATTTTTGTACAGTGGCAGAGACGTTTGTCTCTAGTGGTAGAAGTATTTAACTGTGGTTTGTCAAGCGAATGATTGCATCTGTTTTGTGCAACAGGTTAGTTTGCTAGACCTTGATCAATTATGCTTTTCTATCTYTAAATTTCTGTGGTGGAATATGATATGCCAATGTTCTGTGTAAAACCTTTGTATGATGTTGCTGTATAATGATTTTGTGTCATGCTGGAAAAATTTGGGATGCAATAGCTCAACATAATAGTCCATCAATACAAAATTTTCTAAATTGTTAAACTTAAGAAATTTATTAAACTTTTAGTTAAAATACCTATGAGAACTATTTCAATATAGATGCAATTACCTTTGTATTGTCATGCTACTGTTTGTAACAGCAGTACGAAAGAACTAGAAAAGGCTCCAAAATACACTATTCATCTGACCTGAAAAGTAAAAACTAGTGAGCACACAGTGTACTGCACAGCAGTATCAAGGGAGGTGTTGCTGGGTGTATTTTGGCCTTGGACTGGCAAAACCTCTGTTCTTGCAAAACAAGTCATGGTATTTTCTTTATCTGCAGGAAGCTTGCAAGACAGTGAATGCGCTGAAGAATGTGAAAAGCCATGCAGAATGGTATCCTTCTCATCCTTCTCATGACATAGAAACAACTTTCCAAACCAGGCAGTCTGTTGATACTCATCCTAGTAACACTAGGGCAGTGGCAGACGCTGCCCACATTTACACAAAGCAACCCACTTCTCACTGCATGGGAATTAGAAGGGAAAGGGAAAAACATGTATGATCGGATTTGTTGGTCTCTGGTTTGTCTTGCTTTTTTTTTTCCTGTAATGCAAACCCTGCTGTAAATAGGACCAGATTCAGCAGTCATTTATTACTTGAGTAACTCCTATATTACCAGTATTGATCAAGAAAGGTTTTCTCAGGTAAGAAGMAGCTTCAGGGTTCTTCCTCAGAAAGAAAGTTTTCCTTACATACATATAGTTTAATGCATACACAAAGTTACAGACATATAGTTTAAAATGCTTTTTTTCATAAAGAATTTCCATTTTGGGATTAAGCTGACTGAATTTTTTGGCTGTTGCCTAATTTTGACATGCTTTTCCTCTGTAGTTTGAAAAAAAATTGTCTGGCTGCTTGAGAGCTCCCTCTCGTGGTAAACTTTCCTGGAAGAGCTTCGCAAGTGTTCCGTCCAAAGGCACGTAGTTGAAACTTTACCTACCGTATCTGTTACCGATAATGCTGTGCAGCAGAAGAAAGAAGCCAAGCTAGCAGTTGTTGCAGATCATATTTTTTGCTTGGCTGTCCACCCTTCTCCCATAGAAACCTACTGGTTTGGTATGGATGCAAACATCAGTTGGTATTTTGGGGGAATTTCTGTAAGTGAGTACGCGTATGAAAAAAAATGTAAGTATTCATCTGTATTCTAGGGGAAAAAAAGCAAGTTATGGATGATTTTATTTTTTACCCTGAAAAGAATGAATTACTGTCCTTGTCTAGAATAGTTTAGAATCTCTTGTATTGGGGTTCGTGCTGCTGAACATGCAGTTTAAAGCAGACTCTACTTACTACAGCCATCAGCAGCTTTGGCCAAATACCCACTATTATGGGTCTGTGCTGTACAAGGGTGTGTTTTTACTAAATTGCTTTGCAGTTCAGAACTGTCGCCCACTCTGGGCAGGAGGAGCATGAATGGTTTGGAAAAAGAGGTTCGGACATTCTCCCTCCCCCCAGGTCTTGACCTCCTGTGCCTCACCTGGGAAAAGTTGTGGCTCTGCAGCGTCAGGGRCTAAAGCAGCAGCCACAAATCCTGCAAACCTCTTGCGCAACATGGGGGAGTCATCGCAACCGGCTCTTTAGGTCTCCTGTGAGAGAGGCTGAGTCACGCTTTTTGGTACCTCTGCACCAGCGATTCAAGGGAGTGTGAAGGTTGCTCCTRAGAATAGAAAGGTGCACCGATTCTCCCTGTTTTCCTACAGTTAAAGTGATGGCTTGTCCAGGTCTTCCAACCAAGAGTGAATGATACCATTTTAGAATGAAAATTGGAATGAGATAATAGCCATACATACAGCTCTGAAAATAATAGCACTGTAAATCAAGTAAAATAATGGGAAGAGTAAGGTAGATTATGGGGAAAGGCAGTAAGGTTGTTTTTGTGTAGGTGTATCATGTGGGTTCTGAATTGGACTGTTTAAATTAAATGTAGTTGAATTCACAGTGTTTTAAGKATCAACAGATAGCTCACTCTGTCAAGAAAATAAAGCATTTAGTCACATACAGTTATTTAACTGGGAAACAAGTAACAAAACCACATTAATCCAAGCAACTCAAATTCAGGCAATTTTTGAAAACTAAGGTTGGATTCCGAYCCTACGTCTCTGACCGGTATCAGGGATTGGGCTTGCTATTTTGCTTTTTTTAATTTGCAGGAAGAGGTTGAGGTACTGATGTGATGTGTACTGATGGGATCTTTCAAAGAAAGTGTGTGGAAACAATAATTAATTGAAGTAATAAAAATTAGTAGAAGTTTCTTATAATTAAAATGTAATATAATTGTCAGAACTTAAATTGTTATATAAACATATATGCACAAATTTAATTAAAAACCCAACCTGTTTCAAAGAGTTATTCAGAACAACTTCCAACTTTTCATTGCTGTTTATTGAACCCATGTAGATCTTCTGCTCACTTCCCAACAAATTCTATAGCCACTAATTCATTTGATGTTTGCAGATGCCTTTTGACACATATATATAAGGAATTGGATATTCATTTACCCTAATCCATAAAGTTGCAGTTAGGACTTTCATAAGACAGTTTAGGTGCCAATTTAGCAGTATTTTAATAAAAATTTTAGCTACTTCACCATTTCTACACTCTAGAACGGAAATGGTTAGAGAAGTGAATGTACAGATCTGATACACAGGCACYTTGAACAGACAAAATTTCTTAGAGTCAAATTATGAATGGGGGTTTTGTTCCCCTTTTGGAGCCTCTATCTTTCCACTGAGAGAACTCACTTATCCACATTGCAGGTCTGGGGGACTGTTTCACTACAGACAAATCAAGAAAAATATGTCATAGGCAGCAATATAACTTTTTTCTATAAAATCCCAAGTAATATCATGCAAATTTGTGGCAACAGAAGTGGACTCTCTTTAATCTGCTTTTAACTGAGTAACCATAGTGTCTGTGATGCCTCAATTATGAATTCCCTTTTTTTTAATATTGTATGACTCATAGCAGAAACATTCTTGTATGCATTGCCAGCATTTAAAGACAATAAGCAGCCTATTTAGAAGTAAATTCCTATTGAAATAAAAACTTCTGCATATGGGTATTTCTGCATACAAACGAATCCTGTGCTATGGATTTTCCAGCACGTATGCCCAGTGCGTAAGAGAGCAAGCGTATGAGGGCTCAAAGTGCCAACAGATGCAAAGCCCTACCCCCAGCAYGGCACACGGCCGTCTTTGCAGTGGATGTCTGAACCTTCCCCTGCATTCGCTCTAAGGGATGTCACCGCAGACACTCACAGGAAATTGAGAATGTATAGAAGTGAGAGTGATAAGCCAAACATCATGTATGACCAGAGTTTAAGTTCGTTCAGTTTAGATACCTGCTTATGTTAAACATGTTGGCTGAYTTTAAACTAGTTGAAATGCCAATCTATGGCCCGACCCTTTGGGAAGGAAAAGACTGTATAAACTCAGCTAAAACAGTATCCATTTAGTGACCAGCAGCTTGTTTTGTTTAGTAAAACAGCATTCCTCGTTCTTAGGTCTCAGCAATGTAACTTTTACTCAAGCATCCCAGTATCAAGCAGATGTTCTTCTAGGTTCACACTGGATCCGGGGAACCGCACGGGGACCACTGCAGCGAGGACTGCAGCCGGAGCAGGCTCCTCCRGAGGGGGAGGCAAGCCAGCGGCCGAGGGTGACAACAAGGCAAGCCGGGACGGGGTCCTGACTGTGCCCCGTCGGGGCGCAAGGCGAGCAGAGCGGTGCCCTGGCAGTGCCGGGGTCAGCCAGCAGCCCGCGGGCTGCCAGACAGGTCCCAGCTGGAGCCTGGTGTCTGACTCCGAGGTGCATGACTTGGGCTCAGGCACAGCCRCAACGTACCCCAGGCAGGGGCCCAGGGCRAGAGCTGGAGCTTAAATGCAGCTCCCAAGCAAAGSGGGGAGGCCTCCAGCGGGGCTTCTCGCAGCTCCTTCTCACCCACCAGCTTCTCACAGCCGTCTGATCCAAGGTGACACAGCTGCACCGCATCAGTGCTGGCCTCCGGCAAGGGCAAAGTCAGGCCTCTGCTGGGGGGCTGTACCAAGGGCCCTCATACTGTGGATTTGATAGTGTATGTGTCGTCTCCGATTTGTTGGTCGCAATTAAAATGAACTAATTTCTTACCTCCGTATACACGCTCTCATTTCTGAAGTGTAAAAATACATGCTTCTTCATGTGTATGAGAATGGCAGTGGTTTTTTGTCTTAAATGCTTTAAACATCTGGTACTGAATGTAGGAGAACTTGTATCCCGCTTCTGTCACAAAGCTGCGTGGTAAAGGAGGAGTAAGGGCAGTAGAACCAGTTATCTGAACTACAGATTTAAATTTGAGATGGACCTGAATGACAACATCTAAAATTTCAACACAGAATTTGATTTTCCACCCACAGTTCACTTTCATTCATCTCTGTGGTTTTGCTGTGGACCATTAGAAGTCTAAGGACTAGTTTCAAAACTTTAGCTGTAGACTTGGTTTGAGATTCAGAAATCCAGAAAATCCTGTTATGATGAGGCTTAGTGTCAGTCCTTACCTAAGCACAATTTCCCTTGAGTGCAGTGAGTGTTGCTTAAGTATGAACTTCCGAAGTATGCCCAAAAACAGGAATGAAGCACAACTTGGCAATGGCTACAATTCCTCATATGAAATTCCTTTGTGAAAGCAATCCTGGGGTATGATGACATTTTCAAAACTAGCATCTAGTTATATGTATTTCTGGAAAAAAAATTGAGACACACTTCAACAGAGGATAAGAACGTATTATTCTCCCAGTCTCATTTTTCTGAAGTATGTATGATGAAAGGAAAGTACTTCCTGATCAACCATTTTATTTTTTCAAGCAAACACTTCAATCAATCAATCAATCCGATTTTGCCAACTGAGAAGACTTCTAGAGAAGTTGCAACTTTCCTGGCATTTTGTAGCACTACCTTCTTTTCCCTGGGATCCTGGAAGTATCACAAAGACTGTGCTCTCTGGGTTTCACTGGGACAGATTAGACTGGCAACATTTTCCTTCTTCGATGCAATGTAAGYGATATCTTGATGCTGCTTCAAGAAATGCTAACTTGAGCCTAGAGAATGGAGCAGATACGCTGGCTATGTCTACGCTGCATTTGAGGTTACTCTATCCATGTTCACACTGCAGACTGCAGGGTGCTTCCAGACTATTACAGGGATGTCCATACATAGGGATACACTACAGTTATGTCAGAAAAAGAAATCAGACCTTTTGTCTTTGAAGGCATTTTTGAGTGCATATTTGTGCAACCTTATGTGTTTAAAGATGTGCCTCCAAGGCACCATTTCAGGAAGCATGGTATTTTTATGGTTATGTGACCATATCCCTGGCCAGGCCAGGAATTTTATTCAAGGAGTGTTATTCAATACAAAATACTTTTGCTGTTCTTACTAGCATAAGTTGTAGCTAGAGTCTGTCACAGTCAGCTCCCGAGAGTCTTTCTAGGCAGTGCTTGCCATCCCGGGGTTTGGTGTTCAGCTGGCATTGCTGGGGGAAGGTCTGCAGCTGCAGGTGAAAGCCCAAGTGAAAACATAGGTGTAGCTGCTGTGGCTGTGCTTGTGTACTACCGACATTGCTTTTCGCTTGTCATTGTAGGTGCAAGGCAGACTCTGGCTCCACCAGTTGCCAAAGCGCTTAGCCCTTCTGGAGCTGGAGCATGGTGTGATGTCCCCTCTCGTGCCTTGTGTAGTCAGCCTAGCAAACAAGATGGCTGAATATCCCACCCGTGCTGCAGAATATCTGAAGAAGCACGTCACAGGTGAAGGTGAGCGCTGGTGGTGCAGGCCGTGCTGTGGCCCTGTAGGGTCTACGTTGTCCTAGCAGCAGTGCTCGAGAGCAGATCAGCCCAGACCTCCTCATTGCACGTACTGGTGGACACGCGAGGGGGATCCTCTGCTAGCTTAACTCGCTTACTCTCTCGGTGCCTCCGAGTGTGCATAAATAATTGACAGTGGACAGTCGAGGTTTCTGGCCTCGGGCAGTGGACAGTCTAATAAGGCGATACAGCTGAGATCACAGAACACCGTTTCAAGTACACTCTGTACCTTCCACGCCAAGACATGATCATTACATGAAAATCCAAGAACACAATTATCACAAAAAGTTCTCCTGAGCCATAATTGCGTCCAGTAGTCCATGTAAATGAATATTTAAGCCAAACAATATTTCTCCACAACGAGGCACACCCCGTCAAAAGATAACGCACASTGTATCTCACRGAACTGGGCAATGGCTATGTAATCATTGCTTGAATCCAGACAGTCTTTATCAGCTTTAAAATGTGTCTGTAATCTCTCTTTATAAGCATATAGATCTCAGCAGGTGTTTAGCCTGAAGGGTTGTACAGCAGCGGGCCTTCTGAGAGTAACCAAGCCAAAACTCATCRTATGGTTTCAGTATAAAACTGTTACTGATATTTTAAATATTTCCACCTTTAATTAAGTAAGTTTAGCTACCATAACTCACTCCTATTTAATGTACCACCATTATAGTTTAATTGCAGATTGACTTTCYTTCCATAACCACTAACTAGCAGTTGGTTTTATGAGCCCTGTTTTTTTCCCACTCTGATAAAAGTCCATTAAACAATAAAATCTAACTTAATTTCAAAAGCGTTCTGGTCACCGTGCTTTAGTTCACCTGTCAGTAGTCATAAAGTAGAGATCTGATCCTGCAACAAGGAGAAAATCCAATATTAAATTAATACATGATAGCTTTGTACAGTGTAATCTTTTGACACTGAGAGATGAATTTTGTCATCATGGCATTTACAGTTGGTAGTAGATTCAAGAGATACACTACTCCTCTCAGGAAATAAGTCAAAAGCATGGCATGAATATTATTATKTTTAGCTTTATCTTGTGGCTAGAAAAAATGARCTYCCTATCACTTYTATCAGCATCCCCTATTTATTTAGGCAGTGATGAGTGTAAGGGTGGAAACATGATTTACATGGTAATTGTTTTTAAAAGTTTTTTCATTCCCTTCTATAAGTGAATTTTTAAGATAGAAGGGAAAAAGTGCATTTTGTTCCTTGATGGTCACAATGTTGTGGGTTGTACAGTAAGGCACGGTGGCTACCTCTGCGCTGTGATACAGAGCTAATTGGCTTGGGGCGATGCTTCTGCTTTGAGAACTAGTTGTGGTGGGGCTACATCAGGAATCTCCCGGTGTAACCTTGTACATTTCCATCTGTCTTCATCTGTTGGCTCTTCACAATTKTATGTTGTTTCAGACAGCATTTTTTCATTTGCTTGTACAGTAATCCATGCAGTTGTGTTCTTCCTCTGCAGCACAGTAATATTGACAACCCTAGAAAATTGAGACAACGTCAGACAGCTTACTTCCTTTCAGGTGTAGCACAGAGCAGAAAGCAAATGCAAGAAATATGTACTTATCTCCATTCTGCAGTTGCCACAGGCCAGTTTGGTCCCTGGAAAAATTCCAGCTACCCTAAGAGTTGCCCTAACTTGTACCATAATTGCTATGTTTCCCATAGGACTTTTCAGCACTATGCATGACAAGTACTAAAGAACATCTCGGCCACACCTCAGACGGCTTTTGTGCTGGCTTGCATATGGAAAGATCTTTAGCAAATCCTACCAGTCTAGCAATGTCTTCATTTTTTGGGAAGACCTCTTCTGGTACAAGTGTTCTTGGGAATGTGAAGAGAAGCAAAAGGGGAGAGACAGGGACAGATAATGGCCACAATATGTTAATGAATTCTACTAAAACAGAAATCCCTGGTTCTTCTCCTGGGCCTGGCATGAGAGTTCTTCTGGCAAATAACTTCTGTGGTATATCTAAGATAGGTCTATTAATATAYAATTGCTTCAATTATTGTCTAACCTAATCAACATTTACAAAGTGTTTCTAAATCTTTGCAAAGACCCTTGCATGCACCTATAGTTATTTACTAGGTATGATGGCAAATAAAACCACACTCCCTATGTTCCTCATTGAACATGTAAAAGCCCTAAAAATTTTGCACTCAACTTAATCAGGACACCCTGACCTTGATGCTTTTTCACAAATATTCTGAGTCATCACCTCAGCTTGCAACAATCGCCCACAGTCCTCCATTCTTTACTGCGTTCCCTTTTCCATTTCCTAATGAGTTACCATTCTTAGTTCCTCTGTTTCTCTGCATATAATCTGGCTAATATGCCATTCTCAAACATGGTTTATTATTTTGTGTGAGTATATGATAAAACAGGAGGGGAAATGAGTTGAAGCAAACTTTTTGTTTGTCAGTGATGAGATACGGTGTCGGCATGCTGTCGCAGCCCAAGAGTGCAAATGAGTGGGTACAACTATAGCACTTCTGAAAAAGATTTCTGGTGAGCCTTAAGTTTTCATCTTTAATTTTTATCTTTGCTCTTAACAAATAATACATCACAAGTCAAATTTCTCCTCTCTCTCTGAGCTGTTTTTTGGGCACGTATTTTGATGTGCATGTACTTAGACCTTATATGAGTTTTACACAAACGGAGATGGTTACCGTTGAATCACTGCATATATTTCTGGCCAATAAAACAGAACATTTAAATAATTAGCATATAAACACTAGGTATGTTCAATGAAAAGTCATATTGAGTCATCTACATAGTAAAGAAAAAATTCTTTAGCTGGATCATCCCTGAAAATAGGTACCTCATCCGTCACTGATAAACTGCCATGCCAAGCAGGTAATACTGGTAAGATCGAAACGGAAAAAATGGCAGTCATGAGGTGGAACAAAACATGCCATGGGAAAATGAATTGACCTGCTATGATGACTCACATCTAGCTAACCAATCCGAAGCACGTTCTTTGAACCCTGTGAAAAGTGGAGGAAGCAGATGCTAGAAACAAATGTAGACATAGGGGTACAGAAAGGATGCACAAAACCACAAGCCTGAAAGTGGACCAGCACACGCACATCTGGTGTTATCAGAGTTACAGAGGCAYGAAGGATTCTATCGGTAAAGAAGTGGTTAGTCTTTGCTTTTTACTTTGTGAAATTCACTTGCTGTCCTAGAGTGATTCCAAGGACAATTTAATGTCAGTTATGCCTTGTCATTGTCARACTCCTAGCTAAGTGGTTTGCAGGTAGTGCCAGCTGATTGCAAAAGTGACCGCTGATAAGCCTGTCAATGCTTGCATGGAGAATGGATAGTAATTAAGCATTCATTTAAACATAATATTTGAAGTAGGAATACACTATCTCGTGTTCCTTGAAATATCTTATTTGTGTATGTCAACATCTCTGTATCTGAAAGGAGAGGAGACAGTGGTAAGTTGCTAGGCATACTAGTTTGAAAGGAACGCGACATTACAGTTTATACCAGTCAGTGTGAATGGAAGAAATGTTGCAYATACAAATCAGCTGAATGTCTGATTCCACAGAAGAAAATATCAGTTATGAAAATGGATTTTTTTTCCCCTAAAAGTGACTCATTACAAAAATTTTAGTCTGTGTATATGACAGTAAGAACTTCCTGGAACTTCAGAGGGAATGTCAGGCAGAGCAACCTGAGAATTCGTAAAGTAAGTATTAGGGATAATSTCCTGAGCTTGTAGAACATAATTTGCATGCTAAATTCCTTACAGTAACATTTTAGGTACTGGCATTAGTCAAGCCATGTCCAGATACTTCATGCCAGGATGAATCATACATGACAAATAGTGAATTGAAATCTGCCCTAATTTATGTAACTTTTGCAAAGGTGTCGACTGAAGTGCAGTCTCATAACACAAACTGGCTCATCCAGTGTCTCTCAAACTCTCCCCTTTAATGTCTGAGTCAGACTCTGTGATGTCCTATGGATGTCCTACCACAATTAGAAGTAACTTTAGCCACAGTTATCTCCTTTGATGAAAAAAAAATAATTAGAAAAAGTCATGTATTGTAAAAATCCCCTTGATCAAATCATCCTCTCCTTCCCTTTTTTGTGCAAAGCATACTGCTAATGCTGGATTTTGTTGCCTGCTTGCACCRCGTACATTCATATACAGCCAAGAGAATGATGAAATAGAAGATTAAACCACATTTTTTGCATCTCACTTTTTGCAGACTGTGCCAGTGCAAGTTTGTCTATCATTTCTCCTTTGAACATTGCAAAGCAAGCATTTTAGGAGGAATCCTCTGGCACTTTGTCGGCAAATCCTGTCGCCATTTCTTTATCCCCAAATTTTTGTGGCCGGACCAAACTTTGCAAAAGAGCTGCCTGTACTGGTGTTTGTTACATTATGTGACAGAGAAACTTTCTTCTGATTCATTATGTTTGGAATGTGTATGATAAAAACCTCGTATTATGGACAAGTTTAACAGCAGGACATGAGGATCTCCACTGCTTTCAGGAGTGGATTCCCTATATTGTTATTAGGGGTGGCTCTTTGTAAGCCTGTCAGTACGTGTGTTAAAGAGATGCTTTGAACAGGGAAAAGTCCTAAATCCCTCCCTGCATGGACCATGGAACAACCCTGATCTCAGGGTCTTCTATCTTTTGTTTGATCTTTCCATTTTTTGTAAGGTCTCAGACTGTTGTGCACCGGAGTGGGTTGTTTCCAGAGAATAAGGACCACAGCTGTTCTTCCTGGACTGCGCTCCTGGGGAACGATTCATTCAATTCCCACATTAGAAGGAGAAACCTTGAATTTACAGCTTTTAAATCAGGTCCTTGCTTTCCTCCTTAACATGCTTGTCATCCCCCTTGGACCTAAAATTAGGCCTTGGCCCCTGCTGTCGTCTCCTAATACCRCTCCAGCAGTGTGATTCTGTTCAGCACGTAATGACAAATTCTTTCCCCTGACGGTAAGATGCTTTTACGTAATAGATTCCATCTACACAGTGACAATGGCCATACGCACAGATGGGGACACACACGGAGGATCGGCCCATACGAGCATGCTCAGAAGCACGTCTGGCTTTCGATCCACCTTGGTTCRAAACCCCTCAAAGTCACTTTACTGAGTAGGCAGAGCACCACGTCTCATTGTTTATCTGAATTAGTGAGTAGGCGGCGAATAACCTGGCAAGCAGCAAAGAGTTGCCCATTCGGGCAGCCCCTGCCGCGGGCCCGCGGGTAGAGGCACGTGCCCCCGCCAAAGGAGAGATGCCTCCCGCCTCCCGCCTGGGCAGCAGGCGCGTCTCTGCTGGGGCACGCACACGCTGCCCATGACAGGGACGAAGTTCATTACTGTCTTCTCAGAAAACAAGGCYGCTTTGTGCAGTAAAGGAGTTCTAGATATTTGAACTGTGACTTACTACAGGCTCTTCACCTGAAACGCTGAAAATAAAATACTTCACTGTCAATAGAGAGGATTGCTTAGTGGTGTAAACCTCTCGTTGSTATAAAAAGAGTCCGTTGACTGACAGACCTGAATTCCAGCAGTGTTTTTTAGTGAAATTTAGCAAGTGAAGGTATTTCTGTCAGGATCCTATTTACTGTCCTGCTTGTCCCATGCAGCAAGAAGTGATGTCTCTATACTAGCAAGCATTATGCTGTATAATGACTGACTACCTAATTCCCTACTTCCATCCAGACCTATTTCAAGCTAYGTAAAATTTTTTCTATTTGAATATTTTATAAGATATTTCAGGATAAGAAACGCTCCAAATAAAAAATACTATTGGAATAAATGCTAAGTCAATGATGACTTAGAAAGGATCTTCCTCAATTAGCCAGATTAATTTCTTTCATATCTTCAATGTAATAAACCTAGTAGTCTTCAAATGATACATGGAGTTTTCTAGTCAAGCCTTGTAACTGTAATGTAATAAACAAGAAAAGGTATTTTTCTTGCATTGAATATACAGGCAAAACCAATATAAAATTTAATTACATATCGTAAAATACCAACAAAGGACAAATATTAGTTTCTACTTCTTTGAAGGCTACTCTGTCCTTTGGTGCAAAAAGTATTTGGATTGAATTGATGACATATTTGGACAAAATTCACTGAAACACAATGCTTTAAATAAAGAAAGCAATGTTTTAAAGTGGATAAAATAAAGCTGTTGCTTTAGGTATACCCCATATTGCAATAACTAAGAGATTCAAAGTTACCCAGTTATTTTTTATCTATTTTGTTACTTTCCATTATTGATATATTTGCATTATTTAGTAATACAGAATTTAAGTGAAAACTTTCTGACTTTCAGATCTTAAGGGGTAGCTTAATAGCCAAGCTTGTAAGAACAATTTGTAAAATAAAAAAATTTTCTCTCTTCTGCAATGAATAGAGAATCACATACTTAAATTTGTTTATTATTTTAAAATTAGAAGCAGTAAAAACACAGCATAGTTAGGGGAAGGATATATTGCAAAACACTTGTGTTTCAAGGTCATTAATCCTTTCTTCTTTTAACTTTTAATCAAAGATGTGATAACATTAGAACACTACCCATCTCCTGTTGGGGCTTCTCAAATCCTATGACAGTTCAAGGAAATGTTCATAGCAAGAATAAGTGCAGTGTAAAGCAAAATTTAGTCCATTATCAGAAAAACCAGATGTTTGATTTTTCATCTGCTTTTAATGCAATATGACAAGTACTTTGTTTTCCACTCCTAAGGGTAAAAAATACCTAAACCTCCATAATTTATATCTGTAAAGTAGAATTAATGATTTACTAAGTAACATCAACGGTTCAACACTGAACAAAGGCAGAACAAACCTTTTCCTTCTTTCAACAAACTTTCAGAAGGCGGCTCTGAGCTTTTTTCAAACCGCACACCATAAACATTGCACCAAAATGTGTCGATTACAGAGTTTTCATGCCAAAATCTAAGTCAAATACTCATGCACGACTTTGGATTTTTCAGAAACTTATACACAAGGTTGGATTCAGTAAATAGCTGTGCAATCTGCCCAGGGTTAAATGACAATGATATTCTCTATTATGTCCACCTCTTCCTATGCATAGTTGCCCCTATAACCTGTAGACGGGAAATGGTGTAAATTTATATCCTCACAAACACTCTAATTCAGAGTAGAAGTGCCCATTTTGGGGGCTACTACTCACCTGACTTGTATCTGTATATCTATAGGACCGCACATGTATGTTTTGGTTTGGATCAGGATGATTACCTAYGTAAACGTAGCATCTTTTTAAGTAGAGTGTGTGTATCTGGAGGCAGAATGTGACTGTACCCTAATATACGGTATACAGGACTATGGTAATATAGCTACAGAGCAAGCAGATTCATTCAATGCATTGTTAAAAAGCATTTTATATGTTTGTATTTATACATCTTGCACTAATCCTCACCTTCAGCTTTTGGGAAAGATGTTTTATTAGCCTCTCAGCTAGTTCTTACTGAACTRAAAGTTGCTGCTGTTTTCTACAAGCTGTTCTGCTTTGTAAATCTTCTAGAACCACAGTGATACAAGTAGTATAAGCAGTAAAAGTAATAAAATTTTWAAAATCTTATAAATCCTTTTTAGTGGGACATAATTTTACCACAGATTTTTAATAGGATATATGAAAATACTTTAGCAATGCTTTTGGTGCTTATTATGAAGACCCACTACTACAAACCATGATGCGGGACAGTGAAGAGCTATTTCTTCTTGTTTATGTGGTATATTTGAGTAACAAGCACAGGCACTACCATTATGTGATCAGTAATACGGCATATTTCTGMAGCCTGTTGAGACTTGAGGAAAAATTCTAGGCCGCACTCTAATTGGCCTAGTAGCTAATACTCTTGTAAGCATTTATGGAAAATACTGCACTAATGCTGGCTGGATTCCCTGTTTGCTCTGCTCTAGTCCATCTACAATGCAGCAGGTAAAATTATTTATCTAGGTCAACAATTTCCAGGCCTTGCATAATCTCTTTCTCTTTCATATCTCATCTAAGTTCGTGTTACTTCCCCTCTATCTTCTCTTTAGCCTTCTCTGATCCCCACTTCTGCTCCTGCTTGCCATTTATTTMATCTACAAGGTTCTTTTCCGTGCCACTAGCTACGCATGTGATGCCCTTCTTGTTCTAGATCATTCTGCCAGCACCCTCTCCTCAAGCAGAAATCAGACATAGTCACCATCCTTATTTAGCTTGTGGTTGAAAGGCAACTTTGGTGTAATTACCAGTATACACAAGTGTATCTACCCTTAGTAAGTGTACCGACAGTATTGATTTAAACCTGTTTTCCCCCTTCTGCAGCCTCTCATTTCTTCATCCTGACCTGTATCACATCTGGAATTTAGACTGAAGATGTGTTTTTCCTGTTCAGCATTGGAACAGGGGGGAGAATGGTATATTGAGCATTCTTGTGAATGTGGCTCTACAAGCACAAAGATAAGCACGGCCCCTGCCCAGCTGAGTTTGCTATCAATGTATCTTCTGGTTCAGGTCCCTCCTCACCTATGAGAAATATGAAACTCTAATAAATACAAATTAAAATTGAGGAAAATAGGATTAATAGTTCCTCCAAATTTTGAAACAAAAGGTAAAGGAGTGTCAAATTTGAAGGAAATGGTAGGAATTCTTCCTCAKGCTTTTGATTATGGGCTGTTGGGGAGAAGTTTCATTCGTAGGTCGTAAGAATTTKACATTTTCTTCTAAATGGGCAGTAGGACTAGAAGTGTTATTTAGATCCAATCAGAGCTTCTTTTGACATACAACTTGTTTTCTGCATTCCCTCATTTTGGCAACTGATGATAATCACTCCTGAAACTCATGGTCAAAAGATAATGGTGATAAAAGACTTGGTCCTTACCCTATGTCACCAAAAGATTATATTAGGAGTATCAAAATGGGGTTGGATCTGAGTGATTAAATGAAGCTTTAGGCAAGAGGACCATCAGATTTAATGAAATGAACGACTAGCTGCCTTATCACTTCCTTTTGCTGATTTTTGATTTGTTTAGTATAGCATCTGTTTGCCAATTAGTGCAATTGCTACAGGGCAACTCTTACGCTATGGATAAAGCAGCATGATCAAAATCTACAGAATAAAATACAGCAGATGCAGAATAAAACCTTGCTTCAATKAAATATCTGTACACGGAATTTGTGAACAGAAAACAAGCATAAAATAGAACRTCAGAGTTCAGTGAAAAGTTTTCTGCCTAAAAATCGTAGACAAAACCCATGAAGCATGCAGAAGAGCCAGTTTGCTTACTGAAAGCAAATCTGACTTCTAGAAATGCTTTTGYGAAACTGTGGTGCTCTACATATACATAATGGTTGTTTAGGAAAAAGRGGAAAACTGGGGACATCTAATGATCTGTCTACACTAAAATTAAATATATCAGTGACCTTGGTAAAGCTTAAATATGCCTATAACTTGTTTATGCTGCATTACTTCAAACATTTTTAGGGGAAACTTGTTTTAAAGTGGTTCCCTTAGATACTATCATAAATTTGTTGAAGAAGGAAGTATGGTCTGTTGTTTAAAGCACAGGACTCTGAGTCAGAAGATGTAGATTATGCCCCCTGCACTGATAACTACTGACTATGTGGCTTCCTCATCTCTAAATTGGGAAATAGCACTTAACTAGTCAGAGGTAACAAGGAGACAAGTCATTACTGCTTATAATATTTAATTGTAATAATCAGAACAAAGCCTTCAGAGGAGTACTGATTTATTAAGAAATCTGTGGGAAAGAAGCAAACCACCTGTACGTTTGAAGTTCTGGTAACATGTTCTAAGACAAAGTGAAATTTCTGTGCTGTGTTGGTGGACAGTTTAGGAATGCAAAATATCAGCCATTGCATTTGTTAAGCAACAGCCATCTAAAGGTCACCATGGCTCCAAAGTAGAACTATGATCTCATAGCTGCAGTTTTTGCCCTTCCCTGTTCACACCCTTTCCGTGTTTATGACTGTTACACTGGAAGGTCTTGATGGCTTCCATCTTCCATATATAGACAGCCACGTATCTTGTAATGATGTGTCGGCTAACTATATCCCATAAGGTCTTGATGTTGGAAACAAAGGGAGGCAACTGCCCAGCTGACTATATCTTAAGACGGATTAGAATCTGAGCTTGTGAGGGTGGAGTTTTTCCCTGGGACAGCAAAATGCAGTCAGTGCAAGCCTGACTCAGGCTAAGAGACCAAATGCTTACAAGTGTATTCGGGCAATAAAACCTGGGGGGAAAAAAAGCAGTGAGGAGCTCTCATACCCAGATATGAGTAAGGCAGGACAGCTTACTTTCTGTAGACATTGTACAATAAAAATGCTTTTTTTTTTCAAATGTAAAATTAAGTCAACTACTATTTGGTTTTGACTGAGCCATGAGAAATGGAGTTGGGTGTTTACCAGGGAGGCAGGAGTGCTCCAAGTAACTGTTAACATATATATTCACTTTTTGTGAATATAGCCAAGGTTTGTAACAGAAGCAACACGGCAAGGCTCTGAAGGCTTACCACTTGGGCCCCACCGAAGGTGGCTGGAAGTGGCAGAACGAGGACAACTCCATCGCCTCCTGCCCTCCACCAGTGCCCGGAAGGGCCCAGCTGCTGTTGCCACAGCATCTCTGGATTGTAGACAGGGATGGTTAACACTGGAGGAGCTGCCCCTCCCAGCGGTGGCAGGAGCAGTTAAGATTGATTTCCCGGGCTCTACCCTTTTCCTCTTATGCCACCACTTCAGACGTTCATCAGATGACAAAGACGACAGCTCTACTTAGTACGGTTCACCGGCTTTACTTTACAGCAAAACTCGTTGTCTGCTACAACAGGAGAACAAACCCTTTTACAGAATTTTAAAAGCACTTTTACCACTCCTTTTTATGGTATCATCACCTCGGGGCTTATGTAACAAGAAAATAGCAGGCTTACAGCCTTAGCTGTCTGGAACAAGTGGCAGAAGAGAGGAGGAGATGAGAACATGGGTTGAATATTCCTCTTCGATCTTCAGACAAGCCAGCCTCGAAGATTGCCTGTTTTGCCTATTTGAGCTACGCTGGGCTGAGTCAGCAGAAAGCAAGTGTGATGTGGATGACAGATCTGTAATTACAGCAACACGTCAATCTGTGCCTTTTACTGCCAATGGAGTCATTTAAACTTTTGCAGCGGAAAAGTAGAGTTTTACTTTATTTAAAATATCGATTCTTAGGGTGGGTTGAGTATGGGACCCTTTGCTTCCCTCCTAACACCTTACAAGCCTGACATCTCACTAACTTTCCACTAGCCACTACTCTCAGCGGCGTTTCACAGCTTATGCTACCGGCTAGCGAAGCTTCCCTCACCACAGCTGCTCTCCCCGCTCACGCCTTTCGCTAAACAGCGCTTCTCCAGAGGCAGCATCCGAGCTCTCTGCCTGCCCCGGGCTCCAAACGCTTCCCCCCCCCCGCTCCCCGTACCGCCCTCCTCCAGCACCCCGCCGCCGGGCCCGCTCCCCTCGGTGAAAACGCGCGGCTCCCGCCGGCTGTACCGCCCCTCCGACACCCGGGGGTTTATCTGAGCAGCGCGGTGCCCGCCTCCCCTCCGGCAGCCGGTCCGCAGCGCTGCGGCGGGGCGGTGCGATCCCCTCAGGCCGCCCCGGCACCTCCCYGAGGCGGCAACGGCCGCGCCGCGGCTGCGCCAAGGAAGCGGGGGGCGGGGATACCGCGCGGGGCGGGCGGGCGCGCGCGTGCGCGCGTGACGGCGCTGCGTTGGGAGCGCGCGACGATCCCGGAAGCGCGGGGGCTCCGGCCGCGGTCTGGGCAAGGCGGCAGGCAGCGCGCGGCGGGCCGGGCCGGGCCCGCTCGGAGGGGAAAGGGAGCGTGAGGCTGCGGTGACGGCGGCGGCTGCCCGCCCGCCCCCCGCGCGGCGGCCATGACGAACTTCATCTCGGTGCAGCTGAAGAAGGCCTCGGAGGTGGACCTGGCCAAGCCGCTGTGCAAGTTCATTCAGCAGAGCTACCCGGGCGGCGACGCCCAGGCCGAGCACTGCCGCGCCGCCGAGGAGCTCAGCAAGCTCCGCAAGAGCGCGCTCGGCCGCCAGCTCGACAAGCACGAGAGCGCGCTCGAGACTCTCCTCAGGTAGGGGCGGGAGGGCCGGGCCGGGCCGGCACAGGCCCCTCAGCGGCCCGCCGCGCCGCACTTCGCTCCCCCCTTCGCCATCCCTCCCCCTCCGCCATCCCTCTCCGCTCCTTCCGCTTCCCGGCGGGGCGGGCGCACACCTCCGCCTCTCCAGGTGCCCTGAGGGGCCCCGGCGGCAGCTCCAGGCCCTGGGCGCGGCGGAGCCGCAACCAGGGGCGGAAGGGCCCAGGTGTGGGCGGCCCGGCCCGGCCCGGGCGGGGTGGGGCGGAGCAGACGGTCCGCCGGGGCTGTCGGGCCGGCTCCTGCGGGTTGCGTGTCCGCCTTCCCCCCGCGGGCTTGCGTCTGGGGCGGGCGTCCCAGCGCTCGGGTGTCTTGCGGCATCCTGGGGTCCCCCACCCTCACCGCACGCCTCGGGGGTGTTGGGCGTTGTGGGGTGTCGTGTGACGACAGCGCAGAGCCGGCGGTGCGGCAGGCTGGCGGGGGAGGCGTGGGGAGGAGGCCCTGTCCCCATCAGTGTTTGTAACGTGCCAGTCACGGTTGGATCTAGGTAGAGATTACGGACTATTTTGCTTCTCAGAAGAGAGCAGGTGTGTCTTTTGTTTTGGTGTTACATTTTGCTGTTATAGCTGACAGCTTTCTCTTAAGTTTGTTGGGTTTTGTGTTTTTTTTTTGTTTTTTTTTTTTTTTACTGTTATGTTTTCCTCCAGTTGTCTGTGTTTAGCAGCTTTTTAATGTTTTTGCAAAGTCACATCCTTATTTTCTACTTAACACGCTTAGTTTGCTATCAGAAAGTTTACTGGTGCCTCTGTTGCGCTGGAATTATCATAGGTTAGGTGAGCAAAACATTAATCTGTGCCTTCTGCCCAGTAAGCTGCACAAAGCCTGCTTTAGGACTAACTGCTCCATCATCTACAAAAGCACTCGCTCTTTCCTATCTCTCTAGAACATTTATGGATTGCGGTATTGACTTACTGTGGTAATCCTGTTATTCTGCTTCTCTATGTTGGAAGTAGTTTGAGCCCGTTTATTTGTAGCTCGTCTACTCACTGAGGTCACTATGATTCATTCACTAGGTTAATACTAAGTACACACTTTTATTTGCAAAGCTGGGATCAAAGATTTGCAATACCAGAATATAAGTTTTTACATAGTGGCAGCAAGTTGGGTTTTGTTTTGTTTTCTTTTCTTTTTAAAGAAGGAAAAAAGATAGAGGAATTTTCTAGTATAGGGAGAAATGATACTTGTAGACATRACACATTTCTGTAGTATTATGAGCAAGTAGAGATACATTTGATGTTCACTAGAATTTCTTATTTATAAACTTAAAAAATGAAGAGGAATGGAAAAGGAACAAGTGACTTATTAAAAAGAAGGCAAGATTTGTAAAATGAGTTACTGATGTTTTTTGAGCTTATCAACCCTTCACTGGTGTTTGGGCTATAAAAGCTATGACTACTGATCATGCTTTACAGTATCTTTGTAGTTTCCTGTTCTATTCCTGTTTATTACTGCATATGCTTTTGAAGGTACTACTGTGTATGCCTTTTGAAGTCAGGGAAATAGTGAGCATCTGTGAACTGAAAGAGGGACTCTGCTAGCCAAATTCAAAAGCATATCATTGTCTTCCCTTAAATGCTGGAATTGAGCTTCCTTTTCTGATGGTGCCAATCAGGTCTGTGATTAGTTTCTACCTGAAATCCCTGTTTGGCCCAGCCACATCTTATGACTTTACTCTATCTAACAGCTTTACACTGCCAAAAGAAGAAAGCCCTCTCTTCAGTTCTGGTCCTTCTCTTATGCCATTTCTGGAAGGCAAAAGGTGTACATGGCTTTCTGACAGGAGAGCAACTTGAATGAGTTCAGTGGAAGGTCAGATGAATATCAGGACTGGAGCAAAAGAGGATAAAAGTAGCGTTGCTGGAAAGCCAAGGGGCTGAGTAGGACCTCCCTCTTTTAGTGCCAGAAGGTCATTAAATTAATTCGAGCCATAGTATGCAACTTCACCTCAGGTTTTCTCTCTGAATAATGAAGGGAAACCACTTGCAATTGCGTAATTACAAGTTTTCCTTTTGAGTCAATTCCATGTGCAGTGAGCTGTTCTCTCTGCTGGTGATCACTGATCAGCAGATGACTTCAGCCGGCCCAGGTGCCACCTTATGTGTGAAAAAGAAGTGATATCCCTGCCACACAGAAGCTCCTCTCATAAAACACCTGCATTTTAAATCGTAACATTTGAGAATATTTGTTCCCTTTACAGTGGAAATGAGGTAAGATGAAGGTCTGAATTAACTGTAAATTAGAGAAAATAAAACAATCAGATGTATGTTTTCCCCTATCTCTAACAAGTTATGAGTGATTTGTCCCTGTCTGACCATTTATATTCATTACAGTTGCTGGAAAGTGTTTGTTCTTATTCTGTAAGAATATTCTGATATATATTCTGTTAATATTCTGTAAGGTGCAGTTACTTTAAAAAGTCAGACTGTCTGCACACCCGGAAGTTTGAAGTATCCAGCCGAACTTATGATTGAAAGAGCAGGAGCATCTGAGTGCCTTGCGTTTTCTCTGAAAATTCCCTTCCCTCTCCAACTTCCAGTATTTTCCTGTTTCTATTTAAGAGTTGTACTCAGTCTTATGTTTAAGTAACAACTTCAGCAAGTTTTTCATTAAAGTTGGAGTTTAAAACTGGTTCGTAAGTGAAGTAATGTTGGAAGAGCTAGTTACAATGTGGATACCCTTTGCATACATTTACTTCTTTCTGGCCTTTACAGACCATAATACCCAGTAGAGCACTGTAGACCATTTAACTGTTAAGAAATAAGGGCTTAATCGTCTGCTAATTAATCTAGGATTTGCCCATGGTTTTGTAATCTTTAGAAGCCTTGTTTTGCTGAGTAGTTACTGCAGAATTTTTTCTTTTATGGAAGAAATGAACTGAGTTGCAGCCCTATTTCATAGGCAAACACTGACCAGTAAAGCTTTGAAAGTGCGTGGTGCGCTGTGTTCGACCGATGAACACAAGTGTTTTTCTTGGAGGTACCCAGTGAAAACGGGCACAGTGTAACTGGGAGGGACCTCAGCCTGTCTCCAAGCTTTCTTTGTTTTCTGAGAATCTGAGTGCTCTGAAGGTGACGTAGGTGAGCTTGGTACAGATGTTTCCCCTTAAATTCTGTCATAGCAGATTTGATTTAGTGTTTTTTTTTTTTTTTTTTTTCTTTTTTTTCTTCTGACTCTAATTATAGCTTCAAGGGATTCCTTGCTTCCTCTCTCGATATTAAAGATAGCCTGGACTTCATTTCCGCTTTCTGGAGGGATGGGGTGGTGGTACGAGTTTAATTGGTTTAATTTTGCTAACAACTCTTGCAGTTCTTCTAAAAAAAAAAAAAAAAAGGGGGGGGTAGGGGAGGTGCGTGGTTTTATTTTGAATGGTCAAATTCTCTGGGGGCTGAAAGTTGCAGTTCTGGTTTCCAGCTGTGAGTTCAGGACTCCAGTTCTTATCTAGAAGAGAGAAGGCAGATCTTGGTCTCTTTTATGTTCTTTTGAAGGAGATTTTTCTTTATGATTCTTTGAAGGAGGAACAGGATTTGAGGTTCTTAATGCAGTACATATATTTTAATTAAATTCTGATTTAAACCTTGACTTCCAACTCACTTGACTGCTGTAACTCATTTTTAGTAGCATTTAGGAGTGTGTAATGCCTGTTTTGGTGAAAGATTGCTGTACTTTGAGGACTAGATCTGCGTTGCTGACATCTGCCCTCCCTTTCATTGCTGTAGTTGGAACTCGGGCAGTTGATAACGTTTGCATGGTTTTCTGTAGCTCATCATTCTGGCACAGCCAAACACACAGCGCTCATATGTGTTGCGTGGTAACTTGTATTCTTTGTGTCTTGATAGTTAGATTACTGTAAGTTTTGTTTTAAATAACATGTTTATGTTTACCCTCATCCTTCAGTCTGTAACTGACTTGTGCATCAGATGTGGCCATTCCTTCGATATTTATTTTCTGTCTTTGTACAGCTAGTTTTATGCTGTTCTGTGGTTAACATCTTCATTTACCATTTTATTTATATATGTTTAGTTTATATATACCATTATATTTATATATGTTTAGCTACTGCTAAACAAAACTAAATGGTTTTATATGGTTTGGGTTTTTTTTGGTCTGCAGAGTTTTAAAGAGCTCTTAAATCTTCAGTAGAATTTCAAGTTCTTTAATAAAAAGGAATGATACCACATGCTTAAAATAGTAAAGAAAATAGTAAAGTAAGTTCTGAACTTGTTTAAAACCAACAAAACAAAAAGCMCTGTGTTGTTGGTATTCATTGATGTTAAATGCAGCAATGTGCATATTTGGGAGGAACATACACCTCCTGGCTTACTTTCTTTTTCTTTGTGGTTCTGTTGACATACAAAGAATAGTCTGTTTCCAAGCAGCCAACGCTTAGACACTTCATAAGGCCGTTTAACAAGCTTTGCTTCTTGACTACCCTCATGGCAGATGAGGACAGGGTAGTCGTGGAATGTGGGAAGACAACTCAGCTTCATTGGTGGCTTTTGGTTAACAAATTAAATTGAGGCAGGAGGAGACAGCATGGAAAGTCTTTGTGATACTACTTGAAAACGGCTGTGTTGAGACCAGCCGAAGGCAGTGAAGGAAGTACATTTAAATATATCGGTTGAAGTGATCTTCAGTGCTAGTATTGAACTAATTTTTGCACTGCTTGTGTTAATCTGTATCAGTGAAACCGATTAGGTTAGGAAATGGAAAAAGGAGTGTGATGGTGTGATAAATCAGACCAAACTTAAACCGTTGAGAGAGCACCAACATGCAAAGCTGAATTTCTTTAACTACAAGAGGGATGCTGTTCTGTACAATTTTTATAGATCAAGCCTTGGATGTAAGGTCACTTAAAATTGTAACWAAATGGTATTTAATTATTGCTTCATTTCAAGTGGTATGTGCTTTCAAGGTATGACCAAGAAAACAGACAAATGAAAATCTTTTACAAAAAATAAACATCATTCTTTTAAAGCCAGTACCTTTCATGTGCTAGCTTCATAAATGTTGGAAGATACTACTTAGTGTACTATCACATAGTTTAAAATTATCAGACTGTTATTGCTAATATTTTAGTTCTTTCTGAAAAACACCTTTGATTTATAAAGTTAAATCTSTCAGTGGAGGTATATTTGAAATCTGACTTCATAATGGCTGCTCTTGTACTACTAGCAACCTTAATGCTGAAGTATGGCAAGGTAGAATACAGATTCATAGATTTGTGTAGACAGTGAGAAAAATTGTCATTAGCTTTAAAATCCACATTAAGGCTGTTTTTTTTTTTTTAACTATACCTTTCACATACTTGGTAAGTTGTTAAAAGTAAGAATTAATCTTGATTAAACTGCTGTCACAGTAGAAATCTGCAGACTTTTTTTTTTTTTTTTTTTGTTAATCTTAGGAGCAATTTCTTTCAACTCAGTTATTAGTGGAAGTCCTGCTGGGTTACTGTGCAGATTATTGTAGCTTTCGATATGGCTTAGTGTATTGTGTCTTAAACTGCAGTGGCTCAGTTGAAGTCAGAAACCTGTAGTATTATATACATTAGCAGATGTAATTTACTGAAGAATATGCTAACGCTATTTTTATTGTTGTATATGACTTTAAAAAATGCTTCTTGAATTTTTAAACAATCATTTATTGCCTGCAGAACATAAGCCTTGTACATCTGCTTCATGTCTAGATCAATAGTGATTAATATTTAATAATGTAATGTAAGGAAACAGGAACAATGTTAACCCTGTTTCACACACTGTGAAACTCATTACTTCAAGGTGTTTTGTATATTGGGAATATAAATTGTTAAAAAATGGWATTTGACCAATATAATGTTGGTTGTACGCCCATATGGCAAGTGCTACAGGAAGAGTATAGGAAACAGGCATCACATGTTATATGTTCTCAGCGGTTGGCAGTTTAAAGGTTTTCTGTTCTGCATCCAGCCTGTCATGTTTAACAAGTGATGCAGGTGTAGCGTACAACTCAGGAAAACTTTGAATTGCTAACTGGTGCCTGGATGGATTGTGTGAGGGACTGTGCTAAACTTGCTATATTATCTTTCTGGCATTCTTTATTTTCCACTATGAGTAGACAAAATACTGAGGCAGATTGTGACTGCTACAATATACTCTAATGAAAACTAAGCTTACAACTAAAGAATTTTATCAAGGGTTAGGCTTTCCAGTTGATACTGTGCAAGGCAAATGGCATCTATTTCAGAGATACTGAAGTTTAAACAGATGAGTCAGAAATTGTWGAGGAGCGGCATATAGTGTTCAGATCAAGAGAGTGCAGTGTAGCTTGTTAATATTATGTTAAACGCTGTACTTTACTTCTGCAGCATGACTTAATGTCTAATGTACTCTTTGTCTTCCTGTACATACACAGGGACTCCTTTGCATGTCATTCTTTTCTAATCCACCCTCCTTCAGAAAGTGGAATGGGTCAGCTTTGTCTGTGATACTCTTCTACTTCTGACTGAGATAGGGTTCCACATTATCTRTGGAAGACTACCTCCCATTGAACTTGTTCCTCTACTGAAAAAATCTCTTTAGGCAGAATTTCTGTCTGTCCTGCRAATCCTCCATAGTTACAAATGAGCTTCACAACTTAGTTGTGTGGAGGATTGTTTTAGGGTGGTTTCGAAGACTCCTGAGAAGGCAAGCACACATACACAGACTATACAGAAAAAACAAGCAAGCGTTTTTATTAACTACAGACATGTGTTACACTAAGAGTACTTTGCAAAGCAATTGTCTTACTGACCCCAGGACCGTGAGGAAGATGTACCCTCTGTGCATTCTGGTGTYGTCCTGTGCCGCAAGCTCAATCTATCAGTCAGTAGGTGCCAGCATTATGTGGGCGTCCCCACGGAGGCAACAGTGATCTTGCTGTACACCGGCCCACCGCTCTTTGGGAAATCCCGGTATTTATACATTTGCAGAGGAACGGGTTTCGACACTCGTGGCCAGCGGGTGCYAAAACACGCCCCRGTTGCAACATAGGGAGYCTATGGTGCATGCGCTCACTGGCYAGGCCYGCTGCACACGCCATAGCCGTCCCATCTATTGGTTCGTAGGCTTTGTACACGCAGTTTATTACCATAATCTAGCAGTCACGTATCAACTATGCTCAAGCCAATAGCAGAATGTTACAAGTTAGGCAAAATTATAGCTATGTTTTGTTCGTAGTCCTTCAGTATTGCACGTCCTCTACACCCTCTACGCATCCTCTACACCCTTCCCTAACCTTGCTCAACTTTCTTATCTCTGTGGTCAGCATTTCAAACAATAGACAAGAAGCCATCTGTCTCCCTGTGCTGACTGCAGTTTTCTCAACTATCTACTTTTCACTCGGTGTCCGTCCACGGACCAAAATTCCATCTTTTTAACCCTTCCATACACAGGGATTTTTGCACCCTTTTCCTTATGTACCAGTATAAGAAACAAAAATCTTAATTTGATTTATCTAATAGCTGTTTCTTCCTTTTTTTTTGTAGATACTATGATCAGCTGTGTTCGATTGAACCAAAGTTTCCATTCTCTGAAAATCAGGTAAGAAGACTTATCAAACCATTARACTGAATCATGGCACTGTTGATGTGCCTTCCAAGCCTGTACCTGATCCACTAAACACTACTTCTCTCAGGCAAGGCATTTAATCTCTTTGAGCCKTATTTTCCTAATCTCTGTTTATTTTCTAGTCGGTGCTCACGTATAGTCTGTACTGAAACTTCACCTCTAGTGGCCATAATTGCCTTCGTTTTACAGATTCCGAAATGTTTTGACTTTGRCTAGTGGTCACTGCGATCTAGGTCAGAAAGAGTTGTGCTGTGCTGTTTCCTCTTCAGCTCTCCTTTTTCCAAGAAGTCTTATTTCGTGWTATGTTATAAAGGCTTTTTAAAGGGAAAACTTTTAGTAATGGATGGAATATGATCTTTGGTTTTTGAAGTAGAACAGATGTTTCATTCACAACAGTTAACAGAATGAGCCCACGTAAGAGCTTCCCACTTTATTCCTGCCTCTGCATCTACAAATTACATAATTTTTATATAGACATGGTGTTCATTAAGCTTTTTTCCCCCCACCATATTTCTTTAGAATCCTGTCTCTAAGGAGCAATTCAGCTTAACTTCTTCCTGTTGAAGTCTTCTTCAGGTGGAGACTGGAATAGATCTTTAGGCTTCTGTATTTTGGTGGAAAAAGATGTAGATTTTCTTTGGATGTGTTTACAAATAGGACAGAATTTCCATTTCTTTTCTGATCAAATCATATTTAAATGGTAATGTTATGATTAAAAGAAAAGGTTTATTTCAGACTTACAGATTACAAGTAAAGGAATAGTTTTAATGCAGTTCAAACTGATTTGAGTTTTGCATGTAGCTGCATTCACTTGTAGCCAAGAACTGCACTTTGGTTTTTAGTGTGCAAGTGTTTTGGTACGGTGATCTTCAAACCCTGAGACATGGAAAACTGGAAAACTTTAGGAGCAAGTTCTGCAGATATGTAAACTGTTCCACAGTCGTCAGTGGAAGCAGCAATGAACAGCTGGGGACCAGAACTTCCTGAACTAGCATTGTTGCTAGAGGAAAATACATTATCAAACAGTACTGTGCTCTTTCTTAAGTTATTCTCCACAACCACTTTAAAATGAGGAATTTTGCTATCTATTCTGGTCTGATACCAGTTGCCTACAACTAGTTTGATCAGCTGAATAAGGAATCAAATTGTGGAACTTCAAAGCAGATTCTGTGAAGTATTTGCATTGTCTATGAAATATATGCTGGAAGTGTAATATAAAACACACTGGTTTTAACTGCATTTTCTTTCCTGAGAGCATTTCCTGATAATGCTGCTATTGAATTCACTCATAAAAATGATTGAATTTTGGTATTACAAAACAGTTCCAAATATGCTAGTAATTTGGAACAGTGGAAACTGCCTGGTTGGGTGGTTTCCTTTAACTGTGACTCTGCCTGACTGTCAGACTTCTTGCTTCTTGGGAGAGGAATATCTTGGTTTTGAAATAAATTTATCTATCACTCAGAATATGAGCAGAACTGAAAGATTGTTTTGAGAATTTTGGTCTTGTCTGCTTGAAATGTTTTGAGCAAACGAACAGGAAGGAAAAAAGGTAGAATAAATTTTTTTAAATAACTCTTGGTGATTTCCTGAAACTTCCAGAATGTTTGTAATGTTACAGGTGAATAAAATGTTTTACGCAATTAGAAAATGAAAGGATAAATATGTGGATTTGGGATATTTTCTGAAGATTTTGTATTTARTTTTAGAGATAAATATCTTTCTTTTTGACGACTTTCAGGTCTGTGTAACATTCACATGGAAAGATGCTTTTGATAAAGGATCGCTTTTTGGAGGATCTGCTAAATTAGGTATGTGAATGTACTGAAAGTGCAAGTACTAATGATATTAAATTTTGAGAATTTTTTTTATATAGCTGAATTGTTAGTAGTCTTTCTAGTATTCTCAACATAGCTTTCCAGTGAGCTCAACTGTATTGGTAACAGATTAATCACTTCAACATTGGTAATGAATAAATGGGCACCATGCAAAGACTTTCTATAAAATCGAGATTTAATATTAGTTTTCCAGAGGCACAAATAGATGTGCAGTCTGATAATAGTTGTGCTGTCTGCTCCTCAGACTTTTTCTGGGAGCAACCCCAACTGACATTCATCAAAATTGTTCAAGTTAATGTTAAGTTTCGATAGTAGGATTTCGGTAATCCAGCTCTTACTGTTCTAAATGAATAAGATCTTCATGAGGTGTGCTTGTGAGTGAGTGAGTCCGCTCCAGAAGGAGGAGASTGATGGTAGCTGGCTTCAATAACCTAGTCTGATGTCACATTTTGTTCAAGAGAATAAAAGGATCTGCCCGGGCCCTGAAATGATTCTTCTATCACTTCTTCTTAAAAACATTTTCATACAGATTTGAACACTTGGAAAGAAAAAAAAATTGTATTTGTTTCCTGCAAACATTAGGAGTTTGAGTCCATGATTAATTTTAGTCATATAGGAACAATTCTGCACTGCAAATTCCGCATCTTTAAATGGATTTGGAACACTTGCCAATAGAGAAACTAAGACTAAATCCTTTTGAGTTAAGAGAGGAGCTGTTCAGTCATGTGTCATCATTCCTTAGTGTTTCTACTTATACCTAAGTGTTCATCATGACTAGCATTGCAAGATGACCATTGCAATTTTGAAGCTCCAGACAAAGCCTGAAAAAATGTTAGAGTACTTACTATCTTCTTAGGTTTATTTAAAGTTTTTATCCTTTATATAGTTCTTTGTTAGCAACTACTGAAAGTCTTTGTTGTTTTCCATGATCTGAATACACATGCTAAAGTTGTGCTTGTGTGAACTATATGTGTAACAATACACCACATTCCTATGCGTAAGCAGGTGATGCACACCTTTCCTTGCTTTATTTTCTAACTGTTCTAAGACRTCCTTCTGGATAATTGGAGACCTTCCTGAAGATGCTGTGTTTTTTCTCAAAATTTGGTTGGKTCTGTCTTCTTTGGGCCTAGCATTTCATGATGATCGAACCTGTTTCATAGTAAAGTTCAGAATATTTAATTATGACTTAAACATAGTCTGTGAATCTCCAGAGATTTATAATAATTGTGAGAAAAAGAATCAGTAATCATAACGTTGATGGTTACCCTGAGAATTTGAATAAATGTGATGTTACAGCAGCTTGAGAAAGCTTGCTTGTCTGCAGGTTAATTATATGCTAGTCTAAATAATCTGTGAGGCAGATGGCCAGAGATTTATGCAACAGTCCATGTGAAGTATCAAAGAAATTCTTAACTGAGATGTGAGTAATGCTCAGTTAACAAGCAATGGAATAAATTTTATTTTGGAACTTAAAATCAGACCTTAGTGGAAAGAAATTAACAAAAGGAGTCTTTCAGTATATATCTTTACAGTGCTGTATCACAGATTATCCAGATGCTGCTCTCCAGGTTATCTCTTTATTTCAGATCAGAATTAGCAGTGGGATTTCTCAATGTAAAGCAAAGTTTTCGGTTACTGAGGGAGCAAAATTTCTTTTGACTTCTAAGGGGAGGTGATCCTGTCTCCAGATGGAAATTCAGTGTAAAACTCCTTTGACTTTCATGGGGCCAAGGTGCAGGGGTGTGACTTGAGAGTTCTGGCTCTTGCTGTGGTGACAGACTGCTTTCTTCCCATCTTCCTCTAAATCCCAAGTCTATATCACAGGAGTAGCTGACAGATACTGTGGCTGCTTGAAAAGTGACCCAGTTCACGGCATGCCATGTAATCTGAAAAATGTTGGCTTAAGTTAATAGGTAGAGCTATAAACAGATGAGTCTGAGGAAAATCTATATTGCTAAACAGCTGTTCTCACTGTAGTAAATCATACTTGAGATGCAGTCCAGAATATAAAGTAATTCTGCATATAAAATAATTTTGCACTTCAGAAACTTCAAAGCTATATTTTCTTTACTTTCTTGTGTTTGTTTTAGTATGTTTAGAAAAATTTTGGAAAATAAACTACAGAAGAGAGATGATCTAGATAAATGACTATTATCTTGATGAAATACGGTGACTGTAACTTGCTTTTCACTCAGGGGAACAAAATGGGAAAAAGAACATGTCAGATTTGTGGCTGCTTGTCTGAAAATTTAGTGTAGGTCAGGGAGTGCTAACATAGAAACTTCAGAGATATGTTAGGTAAATACATAGCTGTATAAGGAGGCTGGATGTTAATGAAATGAAACAAATGTGCCTCTTTAGTACCTTCATGTTTTAAGGATAACTTAGAAGTTGTACCTGGGTTTGTGAAGTTGAGAATACAGAAAACTCAACCAGTGAATTTTCAAAGAGAAGTGTCTAGGCACTTTTTAACAGTATTGGAAGCTAATGTCTGCAGTTTTTAGATTTTCCAGCGCTTGCATATGGCCAATAACCTTTTGAAAGTGATTAATAGATTCAAAATGGTTCCTGTTCAGATATTACTGTTTGTAGAAGTGTGGGCTCCATCCTCTGGGACTATGAAGTACTACAGGAGTTGAGTCCGGACAGGCCACACTGCTGTCTAGTGAGCACAAGTTTTAATTAAGTAAATCCTTAGCTGTCTCAGTACATGTATAACTAAGATATTTGTCAGCATTTTCAGTCTGAAACAATAGCTTTGAGAGGTGAAAAATTCCCTGCATTTCAATAGACAGTAAGACAGGGTGCGTAAAAATCTTTGACCTCAATGAGAGAAGGTAGTTTATGTTGCATTCAAGATACAGTAAGAACATGTAATTGGGCAGTTACTGCAAAGTGACTAATGCATGGAAATTCATATTTTAGATTATCCTTCAGTAATGCGTGTGTTATTTACCTTCAGGAGCCAAAAAGCTACACTCTTAGAAATAATTTTTGTGTATTGTGTAGATAAAACATTTTGTGGAAGTACTAAATTAGACTATAATAAAGCCTTCAGAATGAAGATGACTTTGACTTTAAAAGTTCAGTATGATTGTTATTGGTTTTTGGCTTGAAACTGTTGATACCTTTAAGTACAGATACTAGTTGTGTTGGCCTCATCTGTAGTATTGAAGTTTATTTTCTTAACAGTATGGGTAACTGTCTGTCTTGATTGCAGCTCTGGCAAGTTTGGGGTATGAGAAGACCTGTGTTTTGTTCAACTGTGGAGCATTGGCAAGCCAGATTGCAGCAGAACAGAATCTAGATAACGATGAAGGACTGAAAGCTGCAGCTAAGCACTATCAGGTACAGAGGCTCCCTGCTTATGCTTAGGAATTCAGAATTATTAATCTTAGAACATCAAATAAGTATCTCTCAATTTTAAAGCTATATATACACATACATAAATATATACACATATTTTTCCCCTCTTAACTGCAAAGATGGATTGGCTAAGTACCTGGTCTTGGCTCATATTTATTTACCAGCTTTGAAGGATTTAATTCCATACAATTTCCCATACCCCTTCCCCCAAGAGAGTTGGTAACTAATAACCTTCAGCTTAAGGTGTAATAATTTTAGCTAGTATAAATTTTAGTTTTAACAAGTTATACAGTAATAATCTCTTTCTTTCTTCTCTGTGGAATGCATTAAAATTTCCATGTTCTTATGCCATTAGGTGTAGCCAATATACCTTTACTTATAGTCCGTCTTGATAAATGTCTCAGTGTAAGTGGCTTCAAGAATAAGAAGTCACAAGGAATTGTTTTTAGTGGCTAAACAATAAATGGGAGACTGTATACCGAAAAAGCTCTTTTTTTTTTTTAAATTGTTGTATGTTTTATATTTGTAAGAGAAAAAAATCTGTTTGGAAACATGAATGATAATATATTACTTTGTTTTACTTAGTTTGCGAGTGGTGCTTTTCAACACATTAAAGACACGGTTTTGTCAGCCTTGAATCGAGACCCTACAGTGGACATCTCTCCAGACACAGTTGGAACTCTCAGTCTTATTATGTTGGCTCAAGCGCAAGAAGTTTTTTTTTTGAAAGCTACAAGAGGTATATCATAATTTTTGGCTTGTATATTTATGTGCTCATTACAACTTCCACAAAAACTTAGTGTTTTAAGTTAAGAGCTTGTAAAGGGCCTTTCAGAAGTTTTTATTTTTGCCTTTACTGATTTCCCCTCCTGCCCCCCCACCGTGGAAGGTCATTAAATACAAACTATAGATGCCACTTAAGAATTTGTCTAAGGTTCACCTGACAATGCAGCTGTCCCATTTGCCTTTCCTTTCTCTTCATGTCCAAAACCATTAGTCTTCATCTTTGCAAAGGATTTTGCTGGTTTATCTTTTTTCCTTTCCCCCCTTGAGAACAAAAGACATTCTCTAAAAGAACTGAGAGTACTAGAAATGGTGCATAGGGGTTTTACCACTACTCCCCTCCTCTTCTGTCTGGGGAATGATTTCATGAGAATTTAGAAAGATAGCCATGACTGTGCTAGGAAACAGAGGAAATTTCCTAAGAGTTTAGGGGAAACAAATTCTGTTTGCTCGTATTTTTAAGAGAGTAACTCTTTGACCCAGTCTAACTTTGAGAATGCCCTGTTTATCTCGGAAGGTGAAATTCTGCAGGTAGAACAAAGAATCATGTCCTTAACTGTTAAAGGCTGATTGTGAAATACGGATTCAGAGGCTGCATATTTTAATACAACTATTAAAGAACATATGCTTCAAAGAATTTTCCTGTGGAACAGTACTATCTTCGGTATAAGATCTCTTACTCTTTGCTATTCTGCTTTTCTCTCTGTGTTTACAAGAAGTTGTGCACCTAGAAATTACAGATAACTAAAAGTAGAACTAAGGACATAGAGGTCACATGATTGCCCACAAACTCCTCTCTCTCCCCACGTTTGGAGTACAATGGAGGAAGATGGGTTATTTTAACTGGGATGTTTCTTCCCTTCGCAGGGAAGATCCCTGAAAATTCTTGTAGCCTTACTGCCTTTAGGAGAGTTTCAATGAGAAACTATTGTCCTTCAGCCAACTGATAAATTGTGTTTATGCTCTTTATCATGCTGGTAGCAGTATTCTAGTCTCTGGCTACTTGGACATTGCTTTGAAATAAATTTGTATAACAACTGCCTGAAACTTTTCTTCAGAGCAGAAGCAGACATTTACCTCATTTTGCATGGGAAATAGATCTTTCTGTCACCTTCTTGATTTCTTCTTATTTAAAACGTGAAAAAGATAAAACAAGGCTAATCCAAAACGTACATGTGCCCAATGAACTGAAAATTTTTGTGGCTACTTCCAAGACCACAAGTCTGTTGGTTAGAGGGATGGTAAGGTTAATACTCATCTGACTATGGAGGCTGTAGATTTTGCCAGATGTAGAGAGGTTCCTTTTCCTGGCAGGAAAGACAGTTTGTGAAGAATCATGTTTGACAATATGATTAACTTCAGAAACCTATTTTTCAAGTGGAAATGCTTCAAAGTTTGATCTCAAAACTCAAATTTAGCTTCTTGCTGCATTGACTGTTTACCTTACTTGCAATTTTCTGGTTTTCCTCTCATGTGAGACAGGCCATTTAGCAGCTTACAAGCTGATAATGTTATTTCTGGTAGAACTGAGTTTATTCACAAGTTGAAAGAAAGTGGAAGTGTTTGGTAAAACCAAGATTGGTCAGTCAAATCTAATTCCACTGCAGAACTACTGATCAGTTCTTTAATTTCTGAGCCTTTCTTAATGTTTTCTTGAAGTGTCTTTAAGCCTGCATGTGTTCGCTATTCCATCTGAAGGCTTGCATTGTAACTGCAATATTTTAAAGATACACGAGTAAAAACTAAAGCTTCTGCTGGTGAAAGATCTATTCCAAGCTGTAAGCATGGACAAATGAGTCTCCTCTAACGTGTCCTTTGTAAATGGAAATGTAGTTAGTATGCCAATATTTTTTTCTTTTCTTTTCTTAAAGCTCAAGCTCTATGAAGGAAGATGCAACTACCACACACTAGGTGGGGCTAGAAGAACAGTCTATTTAGATTTTATTTGTTTTGGTTTTATTAAATATTTAGTGCACTGTACAGAAACGTTTTAGCAAAGAAATAAATTGCTAGATCTCTTAAGCTCCTTTCTCTCTGTTTGTCATCTAAATCCTGTTCCACAATGAAACGATCTTTCTGGCGTACCTTAAATGCATTTACCTCATAGAAGGTAAATATATTACACCATAGCTTGTGTCTGAAGCATTGTAGATAGATGTGTGAATATGCTGGAATGAGCAGCCCACTTGGGAATTCTTTTGATTTAATTTTGGCAATTAAGCATACTCTGCAGACTTCCTGATCTCCCCATACCCCCCACTCATGCTTACCAATCTGGCAGTACATGAAAAACACCTGAATCAGAGGATACTTGTTTGTGAGGGCAGCTATTTAGAGTGGATGGCCATTGTTTGCATTGATTGCCTGCCTTCTCTTGGAAGGCCGAATTGCTAGTGCAGGCCAGAGGTGATTATAAAAGGAGACAAAGATAGATGCAGCATGTTCCTATTTTAACACTTTTGGCTTCAGGAACAGGGTGAGGACGTGATGCAGGGAATACCACTGCTGCTAGGCTCATGTGGCTCTGATATAAGTAGTGGATGCCACTTGGAGGAACTGTGGTTATTTATGTCTAGGAATGGTGTTTCTATACTCACTGTAAGCTAACAGTGGTGTGGACTGCCACAGAAAGGACCAGTCCCTTCTCTTCTCTTGCACTTCTGCAAAATCTTGAGAGCCCTGACATGGAGTTGGGTTAGAGAACAAACAGATCCTGTTGAAAATTAACTATTTTTTGCTAACTAGATTTCAGCTAAATTCTTTTACTATGGCTGCACAAATGCTTGGGCTGGCATAAGGGAAAGGCTGGGAACATGGTGCCAGAGTTAGAGTGGAACTGTGGCTTTTATTGGCAGCTTTCCATTGGTCCAAAGTAAAGCATCACCCTTAATCCTGCATAAATGCCAGCAGCTGCCAAAAGATTTCTTACACAACTGACTGAACCTTGAGCGTCACGATTGAAGTAGAAAATCTTGAAACTACTGCTGGATGTCGAGAGAAGAATGAGATCCCACCTTTGAGCTATAATGTAAAGCTATACCCTTAGAATGCAGTTGTTCATGTTTGAAGATGAAGTAATTTGCTGTTCACTTGTAAGAAATGATGATAATCATAATTTTTCTTTGTTTTTTCTCCCCCTCCCCCCAGATAAAATGAAAGATGGTATCATAGCTAAACTAGCTAATCAAGCTGCAGATTACTATGGTGATGCTTACAAACAATGTCAGTATAAAGATACTTTACCCAAGGTTAGTAACTCTCATGGAAATAATCTGGGATCTGCTGTTATTGTGAATAACTGTTATTGTTTACAATGTACTTGATGAAATACACTTAAAATGTATCCTCAAGAAAAGCTGACATATTGCTACATTTAAGGGAAATGAACCTGTAATTTGAAGAACAGTGAAGAATCTAGGAGGCAAAAGATAGTGTGGGTTTTTGAAATAAGTAAAATCTTATTACATGAAGTGCGTTTACTTGCAACACATTTAAAGTGAACTTGAAATGTTTATGATCGCATTTAGGGATGCCTTCTTCATACTTAATGCCTTACTAAATCTGTTTTTCAAACTAACACTTTCTAATGGTGCTTAATTGGCTTCTAGTCTCAATATTTTCATGTGAAATTTGCTTTCATGTTGACAGCACGAATACAGTGGTACTGTTCACTTACCTGTTAATGAAAAACATGACTGGAAGTCAGTGTGTGTCCTCTGTCCTTCTGCCTGTCTTCTCCTCTTCTTCCACCCCAAAACAATCTTGATACTTGTAAATTATATCAGTTTAGTCTTGACTGTTCATTTGAGTGCTGTTGGTTTGGAAGATGCAGAAGGATCTTTTTTCATGCTCTTTGAATATACACTGTATAACAAGTACTTCAAAGATGAGCAGGTTTTCAATGTATCAAATATATCAATTATGTTCAAATCATAAAATAGTAGAAAACCTTTTGTGCAGTGTTGTAAATGTAAAAGTTGGATAAGATTTACTTCTGATATTGTTGGACTCTTTAAATTTATATCTAGCTAAGTAGGAGATTGTCTTCCATAATGCTTTTTTTGTGAATGTTCCTGGAAGGCATCCCTTGTTGCTAATTTGCAGTTATTTTTCATTCATTAATAGTTTCAAAACTCTTAAAATAACTATTCCAGCTTGTAGTGCTCTTTCTTGTTACAAATAAAATGTGAAATGTACAGATTTACTGAAAATACACTAGAAAACTTACCATTTACCATTGGTAAATGGAAGTGGTTGATGTCTGGTCCTCTAACTTAATGTGCAGTCTTAGTCAAATAATTGCCAAAGTATTTGCTAAAGGTGCTTTTATTCCTTCTGGGGAAGAAAATCAGGTAATTCCCCCCCCCCCCCGGTTTCTAATGCAGAATAGGATCTAGATAATGATAGGAACTGTATAGGTAAGGGCTACTGTACTAAAGTAAAAGCATGCATTTTTATTCTTAAGCAATAAATTACACAAATGCCTTTGTAGGCCAGTCAGTGACTTTATATAAATATTTTTGAAAAAAATGTTTTTCTAAGTTCAATTGTTATCTTAATTGGCTGCAACTTGAAAGATTGTCATCCTCTCACGCATTCTGTGGCATTTTACAGATGGGCCAATTTCTCACTTAGGTATTATGTTTATGATTGATTTCTGAGAGGCAATGAGATACAGTAAAGCCGTTGCTTTGTCTTTTGTTGTTGTGGACCTTTCTAAGCCATAGATCTGCTCCCTGTTCCAGTTGCATGGTAGTCTGTCAATTGATTATTTGAAAGAACATAATAAGGTTTGTTGGTTCCATGAGTTAGCACCAGCTCTGATAACAGTTACATGTTTAGGAGTGTGAAACAGATGTTGACTTGATGCGTCAAGACTCCAGTTGCAAGGCCTCCCAGACAGCTTTTTCTTCCAAATTTACCCTTTTTTTTTTTTTTTTTCATGTTTGGGGGGGCAGCAAGTTTGCACAAATGTGAAGAAGCAGGTCTTTATATACTGAGGTCTTTAAAACATCGCTCTGGTTTTCCAGTGCTCCTTGATTTAAGAAATAAAACAGTAAGGCTAAACCCTTGATCAAAGACCATGCTTGTACTGTGGGCTGCAGCATAATGTTTTCTTCATGTCTTGGTTGGTACTCCTGCAAAGATAAGTGTGCTTATATAAAAGTCTAAAAATGACTTTTAGATTGCTTTCCATGTCAATAATTATTGGTCCTCTCTATTTGTTCTTTGCTTTCATAATTTTAGAATTACTTTCTTCATAGGCCTCCTGCTGTTTTAAGTATAATTGCTTTGTTAAATTAAAAAAGAAAAAAAAGAAAAAAGGCCTGTCTTCCCTGCCCCTTTCTTTTAAGAACACTTTGTCTTGGCTTTGTCTTGGGGGCATTTGGGTGTGTTCTTGCAACTATCCTTTCTAATACATGCATGCATTTCTAATCTTTGAAGTAAATGTTGTGACTTCATGGCTTGAATTTAAATTGTAGTTCATCTAAAATAATGGAAACTAAGAATTTTGCAACAACAGATTAAAAAAAAAGACTGGATTCAATCCATACGAAGTCATGTGGTCTCTGACATTTACCTCTAGTATTTTAACCTATCTAAACCATTAATTGGGTGATTCTAATTTCCTTTTCTTCTTCCTTTTTCTTCCTGCATCCCATGTTGTCTGTGGTGGTTAATGTGGTTGGACTTTCCCCTGGTCAGTATTTTTATTTCCAGGAGGTGTTTCCTGTTCTTGCTGCAAAGCACTGCATTATGCAGGCCAATGCAGAATATCATCAGTCTATCCTGGCAAAACAGCAGAAGAAATTTGGTGAAGAAATTGGGAGGTTACAGGTGGGTAACTTTTCTTCTTCTCTGAAAAATATGGGAAAACTCTTAAATCCTGAAAAGCTAGCGCAGAGTTCTAAAATTCAAATAACTAAGAATGAAACGTATTAAAAAACTGCAGAGCATGTTTATCACATGAATCAAATTATTAGCAGCTGCAAAGATGAGAGGTGTCTCTGTAGCTTTTATAAAGACATATTTTAAGAGTTTTGGGCAGTTTGGTGCTGCTTGACGTGTTAAGCCTGTATCTTCACATTTGCATAGGCTTCTTATCTCAGTATAGCTAATACAACAGATTTGTTAATCAATTTTCCTAAGTAATGTTATTAAAAAAAAAAATATCCCCAAAACATTAAAATTTTGCCGGGTCTATACCTAACTCCTTTCCTGCAATCCTGGTTTAAATCTGAATCATTTTTGGAAAACGTACAAACAGTTGTATTTTTCGTCTTTATAGTTTTTTGCCTCTATATCTGGTTTCTAGAGGGACTCGGGTATAGATGTTGTAATGGGTAAGGTCTTCTCGTGTTTTGAACACAGTGGGGGGAAAAATGGCTAAGAATAACTATTTTCGCCAAGTCCCCTGGTCCTTGCAGGGGCAGAAGTGCCGCTTCGACTGACTTTGTAGGATCCATGCACAATATCTATTTATTGATATGCAGGAGAGTTGAGCGACTTATATAAGACTATCATGTTGACATTTTGAAAGTTACCATTATGCATTTATTGACTTGGTGCGGGATGGAGCTTGAAACTTTTCTTTGTAAGCTTGCGTGATAATGAAGTGCCTATATGAACTTCTTATACCAAGTTGTTATATTATGACTACATTACTAGGTGATGGATGAAGGTGCATCCGTTGTTTATTCTTGAGTTTCAAATCTGCCTAGTAGACCTCCTTTACCTAGGACTCTACTGTAATAGAATATTAATGTCTTTTTTTTTTTTTTTTAGTGCTCACCCTTGACAGGTCTGGCTATACCAAATTTACTATCATTGTTAAGTTGTATAGTAAATTAGCTTGTGTCCATGATTTTTCTTCATGTTGTGTTACAGGAAGCATCCCTTCCTGCTGAGTGGTTAAAGATTTATATTTTTGTTTTGTTTTAAAGTGAAGCCTGAGGAGAAATACTCACTTATTACTTATTTTAGCACTGCTTCGTGAACAGCATGTAGTCAGAAGTTAAAATCCTGTGTCGTCTTATTTAATACATTTAGGAAGATGAAACTTAAATCCTGTTCTCCATAGTTACTAAAATACTCCTTCCATAATTAATGTAAATTAGAGGTTTAGCATACTTGGTGATGAGTTTTTGAAAAATGCAGTTGCTATAAAGTAATACTCTCTTTTTATTTCTCTTTTTAAAAGCTAGAAGAAAGATGGATTAAATTGAGGGGGCAAGAGATTAATGTAGTTTATTCCAAATTAAAAGTATATATGTGCACTCCTATTTCGCCTCCTCTCATTTTCTGTTTCTGGCAAGTGTTAGTTAGACTGTAGTATTGTATAAAACCAAAACTGCTGTTGTGTGATTTATGGCACAATGGAAAGTGGCAAAAAATCTCAGCAAATTTCAAATATGCGTCACTTCTAGTGTAGCTCAGGTTCCACTTCACAATCCCAAGAATTTTGAGTTTTTGAATTGTTGTGAGTTTATGTAAACATCAACTGACATTGTTTCTTAGTACTTTGTTTTACACATTCACAACACAAATGTGATCGGGATTGAACAGATACAATCAAAGAACAATGTTTTGTCTTGCATCTCTCCTGCAGTAAATAGGATATAGGAAAACCAGATACCTCAGGGTTGCATCTAGGCTGAGCAGGCAGAAGTGAAGAGACAGCAGATCTTGTATTTTATTTTAATTTGTAGTAGGATTCCAGCATAATTTCTGTAGTTTCTGAGCTCAAGGTTAGATGCGTGTAAGTGGCAGATGTGAAAGGTAGGACTCTGGCCTCTTCCTTCATGAATGTGAGCAAGGTTTGAGAGACAGTTTGCAGTACCTGCAAAAGCAAGCTGTGGGTTTCATGAAACAACATGAAAATGACAAGGTGGCTTTTCTTTTTTTTTCTTTTTTTTTTTTTTTATGAATAGGTGTTTGAAGTGTTACTGCCTCTAACTCATGATCACTTCTTTTGGATTTTGGGGAGTCATAGTGAGAGTATTGTGAGATATTAACTTGGTTACTGGTTGTTGGTTGTTTTTGTTTTGTTTTGTTCTGTTTTTCAACAAACTACCTTAATGGGTAAAATCTCCTTTTTCCTTTTTGATACATAAAAGAGGGGAGAATATTTTCTTAAGGAAATAATAATATTGATCATATGCGTTGGCAGTAGTTACTTGGCTAACTGGGAATCTCATCTGTTTTCCTAAGTATATTTCCATATATACTAACAAGTATATATGAAAGGCAGAAAGAAAAATTATTATTTTAAATTTAACTGTGTGGGGTTTTTTTTGTTTTGTTTTTTTTTTTTTTAGCATGCAGCAGACTTGGTGAAAACAGTGGCATCTCGTTATGATGAATATATAAATGTTAAAGATCTGGTTGACAAAATCAACCGTGCACTTACAGCTGCCAAAAAAGACAATGACTTCATTTACCATGACCGGGTTCCTGACCTGAAAGATTTGGAGTCCATTGGAAAAGCCAGTCTTGTGAAGTCTACTCCAGTTGTTGTTCCCCTCAGTCAGAAATTCACTGGTAAGTGAAGTGTGTGGAGCGCACAGGGTAATTGTTACCCTGTGAAACACATGGGCACCAAAATTCATTTTGTACTATGAAAAAGTAAATGTTTACTTTTGAATTGTATGAAGTGTACAGCAGTGTTTTTGAAAGTGCCATTTGTCTTTTCCAGTTTGTTCTACTACTAGATGTTAAAAAGTACTGGAAGAATAAACCATAGGTTGAAAATTATTATCTGCAATGTGCCCTTCTCTTAAAGATTTTCTCAGATTTTTCTCGGCAACTGTATTTTCTATATTAAACCAACCTTTTTAATTTCAGAAGGAACACTAATATAAGGGAAAGGTATCAAATTGTACAACCTTAACTAACGTAGTTGCTGGCCTTCCATAAAGCTGAAACATTTCAGTTTGTTGGCTGTATAGGAGAGCTCTGAAAAATGATCGTCTCTTCCCTTTCTCATTTTCTTCCCTTAAAGAAGCAAAATTAGAAATGAAGCCTTAAGGAAAATCTGATTTGTAATCCTACAATTGTTTTAAATAGAATGCCTTTAAATTATTTCTAACTTAATTTCAGTCTTAAAAACTGAAATCTAATCTAAAGACCTGTAGAAATAGATTTTTTTTTTTTTTTTTTTTAAGACATCTTGGGGAGTTGGGGAGAGTACCTTAAACTGTTTAGATCAGTCTCTGTGGTACAACCTGTACGAAAGAGCTGTGAAGATGTTTGTGTCCTTTTACCTTCACAGTGCAACTTGAGTAATTTATACTACTTTAATTGCAGACCTGTTTGAGAAGATGGTTCCACTGCAAGTTCAGCAATCTGTGAGTGTTTATAACCAGAGAAAGGCAGATCTAGTAAACAGGTTAATAGCCCAGATGAGAGAAGCCACAAATCTGGCAAATGGGTAAGTAGGGCTTCTTGTTAAATTTCTCAAGAGGAGTTAAGGAAAAGCCTATAAACACTGGTTGCCTTGCAGCCTGCAGACATCCAGATTATAGCAGGGGGTTTTTATTACTGTATGGTAGGCTGGCAAACTTAAGCCATAGCAGGGATATTTAGAACTACTTTTCTACAGATGGTAAGACTGAAAACATATTAAGAACAAATAGTATTTAATTTTCTTCAATCTTTCCTCATTTTTTAGCAGTCTGACACTTGCTCAGAGAAAGTTCCAGTACCATTAATCTAGAAGGATTTTCACATTCCAATGGTCAGCTTGATTGTACCAGTAACTCAATACATGATATTCTTTTCCCTGAAAATTTTGTTCTTTAAAATAAAGAATAATAATAAAAAATATATATCAAGGTGGAAGTTAGGGATGTAACCCAAGGCAGTTGGTTCTTTATCTGCCAGATAGTTATTACTGACAATGTTTGCCATATTTTGTAAGTGCTAAAAGACTAGGATTTGTTTAGCTTTTTAAGAGCTTTGAAACATATTTTTGGTGAGGTATACACTAGGAATAAGTTTAGAGTTTTCAGTTTGAGATTTCTGTCCAGGAGTACGTTATACTCTGTTTCCATTGTAATTGACTGTGTGATTGTTTTTTTGGATAGCAGTGTTATTTACAGGATAAAACCATCTAATAGTACAAACAAGTTGCTGTTTAACATGTTGACTTTTTCAGTGTGTTGGCTTCTCTCAATCTTCCTGCTGCTATCGAAGATGTGTCTGGTGATACTGTTCCTCAGTCTATTTTGAACAAGTCTAAGTCTGTGATTGAACAGGGAGGAATTCAGACTGTTGATCAGCTGATCAAAGATCTGCCCGAACTGCTACAAAGGAACAAAGAAATTTTAGATGAAGTAAGCTCAGCAACTGCTAACACTAAAATATTCTTAACCACCACCACTGAACTTTCTCTTTAAATGGCAATACAAAAAGTGCATGATTATCCAAAATGCTTGTAACTTTAATAGCACTTTAAAAATATGCCATCTAAGTGTTTAGTCCATACAAAACCTGTGCTGTCACATGTGGATGTTCCCTTACAAGTGTTTTGTTTTTAAAATGGTTGGGGGCGGGAGGGGGGAACATTCTAGAGACATTTGGGTGATTTGTGCCTTTCATGCCTATTTCTTATTTGCCAAATTAAATTTATAAAGGATGTGTAAGCATTCTTTATATCTTCTACACTAGCTGTATATTTTGTAGCTATTTCATGTTTAGAACGGCTTATAATGCATGTAACATTTTACTCTTGTAGTCACTAAGATTATTAGATGAAGAAGAAACTACAGACAATGACCTGCGAACGAAATTCAAAGAACGCTGGCAAAGAACACCATCTAACGAACTCTATAAGCCTTTAAGGGGAGGTAAAGTTCATGTTTCATGTTTTGGATTCTGGGGATGCTCTAAGAATGTCCATTCTCATTGTATAAATTAAAGTAGTTTTTAATACTCTGATACTATCTTTAAAGATACAAATTTCAGTTTAGGAGAGATTATGCCAGAATATCCTTATTGCAATGTGCACCATTATTTGGAGTTGAGAGATGATGTGATAGCAGAGAATTTGCTGCTGCTTTTGCACCCCTGGAGTGCACATGCATGCTGAAGTTTCAGAAAGCATATATAATGAAAAATGGCTGCCCTCCTAAGAATCTGGTTGCAATTACCTCTTAAATACTTCAGTGTATTTTTCTTTGCATATTAACATCTTTTTTTTGTATTTCCCATTAAGATGCTCTTTTCTCTTTCATTTGGTGTTTTGTTTTGTTGTTTTTTCCCCAGCAGTTAGCAAACTACTTAGGGCCATCACTATAGCATGTTTTCTGTGTGCTTAGTATGTCTTGTTTTGAAGCTAACAAGGGACTGATACCACTGCCTTAGTTTGACAAAGTTACAGGGGTTTAAATCTGGGGAGTAGCTCAAACCAGTGTTCATTCATATGCTTTTGTATGCTTCTCTGGAGAATTAATATAGGTGCCTAGTTTATGCACTATTTAAAACGTAACTTAGAAGCTTAAGTTTTATTTATAAGTCTTAATAACTTCATAATGTGCAGGCTTATAAAAATGTGTGAAGACTTGCTGGAAAGCATGAAAACTGCTGTGGTGCAAGATTTGGATAAAACAAGTTTTGAAATGATGTAAACACCTTTTTTCCTCCCACCACCAGAGGGAGCCAATTACCATAACATTTTGAATAAAGCTGTGCAAGCGGATGGCCAAGTTAAAGAGCGCTATCAGTCTCACCGGGATACGATTGCACTTCTGTGTAAGCCAGAGTCAGAACTCAACGCAGCCATTCCTTCTGCCAACCCAGCAAAAACATTACAAGGAAGTGAGGTAAAGTGTTGAAACTTGTCACTATTTTGAATAAAAGTGCTGTTTGTCTAACAAAGTAAACTTACATGAATTGGTGTGAAAGCTGATCCTTAGCTGCTCTTGTTTCTGTCACAATTGATACAGGAGGTAACTAACATTTGAAAAAGAATTTGTCTTTTTGTTTAAAATCTGCTTGAGTATATTTTGTTACACTTAGTGTGAGCAAGTTCAGTTGCCATAGACAGTGAGACTGGTTGACTATTATAAAAGGAGCAATCCATGATGAATATTTTTATGTAGGGTGGTGGGGTGTAGTGCGCAGGTTCTTGGGGCAATTAGGCAATGTAAAAGACATGGCCCAGTATTTTAAAGTATTAGGCAATTACACCAACTTGCTTTCCAAGAAAGTCGTGGCTTATCTACAGCAGTATGATTATTTTTCACATAGGAGGGATTTGAAGTCAGCATTTTGGACTGCCAATTTTAGAATAACCTATTGGAAGGCATCTGATCAGTTTTTTAAAAAAAAAAAGATTTAAAATTCTTTGTAGTAATTCAGTGTTATTAATGGAAGCAAATATTTAGAGGAGAATATAGCTTGAGAAATCCTTGAAGATCTTTGTTTCATTGCATTCTGTCCTGTTTTGTCGTCTTAAACACATTAATAAACAAATACTCATGCAATAGTGTTGCCAGCATCAGTGAGGAGTGGAAGATGGAAACAAGTAGTAGAGTATACTTCCACATTCCTCTAAACATGCTAACTTCTAACAATTTTTATTGCCTAGGTTGTTAATGTCCTAAGAAGTTTGCTGGCCAATCTGGATGAAGTTAAGAAGGAGAGAGAACAACTGGAAAATGACCTGAAATCTGTTAATTTTGACATGACAAACAAATTCCTGACTGCACTTGCACAGGATGGTGCTATAAATGAGGAGGCTATCTCTGTGGCTGAGTTGGACAGAATTTATGGAAGTTACAAACAGAATGTGCAAGAGTCCCTAAAGAAACAGGAAGAAATTCTCAAAAACATTCAGGTACAGCACCTTGTATGTCTTCCTTCCTCTTAAACTAAGGAGCAATGATTCCTCTACCTCTCCAGTGCTTTAGAAATCTCACTTTGCTTTCTGCTCTGTTTTGCTTGTTACTCTGTCATAGGCCAGTTGATACTCCTTTACTCCTCTGATCACTGAAAAATACAGGGGTGTGTTTTTGTGTGTTGACTGGAAAGAAATGTGAGCTTCTAGCAGGTTCTCCCAGAGCTCCAGTGTAAATTCTCCTGGACCTTTTCTTGGCCCAATTCTGCAGATGGCTTTGCCCTTGAAAGAAGGTTAACTGGTGTGTTAAAAAGCTTTTGGTTTTGTTTAGGTTTTTCCTGTCATCCYATCTTAATACTTCTTTCTGGGATAACAGGAGACCTGTCCTTAGTGTCTACTAGAAGACATTTTTGGTCTCTGAAGTACATTTTGGTGTATTCCTAATTGCTATTTACAATGTGCTTTGACTGCCAGCATGTGCAAAGCTCATCCAAGTAAAAATTAATGAGACTTTCCCAAASTTGATTTATCAATTCAGCCTTAATTTGTCAGTAACACTAGAGAGAGGTACCTGAAACAGCTGGCAAAAGAGGAAGTCTTAGTGCTTGGACAGTGACAATAGTGGCTTGAGTAATGATGAAGCCTATTTGTGCACAAGGTTACTTGCAACTTCTGACTGCAACTTGCATTTGCAAGAATAGGAGACTTCTCCAAAAGGGAAAAAAACTGTTTCTAAACGACCACATGGCCCATGTTTATCAAGGATTTTRTATTCAGATATTTTTTAACATATATACTTCTAAAATCTTGATGGATATTACTTTGATGTTTGAATCTCCTGGAGTGCAAGTTTGGCTGCTTCTGGCAGCTGAAGTAGTCGTCTTWAGTTTGCTTGTTTGTTTATTTTCCCAAAAGAAATGAGATGTAGGTGATCCTTCTGTTAGTTTTCCACTTCCCTGTCCTCTTAATAGCTCGCCAATATCAACCAAATTTGAGGTAGCACTTCTTAAATACTAACTTTCAGTATGATTTTATGAATGTCAGTGGAGGGTAGTACAGGAGAGAGCTGAATTAGTATAGCCTCCGAAAGAGTCTGCAGTGTGAACTTGAGAATTAACTGAAGGCAGCCCACAACAGAACAGATAATTAGCTGATACCTACTGCCAGTGAGTTAATATATGTATAGTTCTGAAATAGCCACTGCATTTGGCAAATAGCAAGTATYGGGAAGTACAGTGTGTGGCTGGAAGGTGAGGAAAGGCAGGTATTGGGGAAAAGGGCGTAGAAGCAATGAGTAAGAGGAAGAAAACCAAAAGATAACAGAATCTTACACAGAACTAGGTTTCATTATTTTCACTGCTTATTTTTTTCCCTTCTTTTAAGAATGCACATCAGGATTTTTCAAAGATGAAACAATCAAACAATGAATCTAATTTAAGAGAAGAAGTTTTGAAGAACTTAGCTGTAGCAAATGACAACTTCGTGGAACTTGTAGCCAATTTAAAAGAAGGCACAAAGGTATGTTAACGCTTAAGGGATTGCAAGAGCTTTTTTTTTCATTTACACAATGAGTCATGAATCAAAAATCCTAATAAACTTTGCAGACATGCTAGATGAGAGGTGCGTTTTTGAGGATTTTACTACTGAAGTGAGGACAGCAAGTTGCTTGAACTTCGATTGTTTAGACAGCTGTGAAATGCTGCTTTGTTCCTATCTGAAAAGTAAGCTTTTCTGAGCGTTGCTTTATATTAGAACAGGAAAAGGTGTTAATTACAGCTGAGTAACTGATGCTGAAGTACTCAGAGGAGCCATTTTATCTGAAGAATTTTCATCTGTTCTTCCATGGTATTTAATCACCTTATCAAATTTGTGTTTTATATACTGCTACTGCATACATGAGAAGAGATGAGGAGGGCTTTATTTAGCTTGGGTTTTTTTGATCTGGGCTTCTGGAAGGTGTCTTACTGCTTCTGTATTAAGTACTTTTTGTTGGTTTATTGATAGCTCACTAGAGGAAAAAAGAAACTAAACTCTGAAATGTCTGTATAAATGAAATGCATGAAACTGACTGAAGGCAATAAAATAAAAAAAAGGAAAAAAGAAAAAACGATCCTTTAAATAGTTAATCACCAGAAGTGATCTAGGGTTTTTTTTCTGGTTTTAATACATTTTCTAGTTGTCTTAAACTATTTTTACACTTACACACACACACACACACTCTCACACACACACATATATAAAAAAAATAAAAATTGTATGATATTACAGGGATGAACAACAGCTGACTAATATTTATTTTTGAAAAGCAGAATAAAATGCACTCGCAAACTACTGGAATGGCAGGTTCTGGGCACTGTAATAATGTAACGCCTATAACTGGATCAATATGTAGAAATATGCTAGCATGGAGTCTGAAAGTATTGATTGAGCATATTAATTTTTTTTTCTTTGCTAGTTTTACAATGAGCTGACAGAAATCCTGCTGAAATTCCAAAATAAGTGCAGTGACATTGTCTTTGCTCGCAAGACTGAAAGAGATGAACTGCTCAAGTAAGATTTCAATATTTTGTTTAAGCATTTTAGAAATTTATCAGAAATTAATCTTTGGGGACATGTTAATTATGGTACTTGATGAAATGAGAAAGGGAGAACAGGTATGTTAAGACTATAATCTCTTCTTTGCCTTAATGCTAACCCTGCTCTACTCCTCCCTGAAAAAAGAGGGAAGTCGTCGGAGAAATAAATACGAAAATCTACTTTAAAGTCTGCTTTGCTGTTCCTCTATACAGTTCAACATGAATCTGTTTCATCTTACTGTGATTTCACTCTCAGTTCTTTTTGGCATGTGTCTGTTAATCATTTTATTTTATTCTTTCCTTTGAACTTCTGATTTCTGCACCTTGCTTCTGATGTCATTTTGGTTTGAGAAATTAGATAAATGCTTCAGCATGTGATTGCCTTCCATGCGCCCAGTGTGGTGCGGGGAAGAACGTTGGTATTCCACCTCTGCTCTATAGTCTGATCTAGTCTGATATTTTGTCATTGTTTAGACATGTGGGTTGCCTACACTGCTGGGGAAAGAAGTGGATTTTTGTCCTTCATGTGAAGGAAAGTGTCTGATGTTGCCATTGTCCCCCACATGTGATCAGGCTAGTATAGTATGCTTCAGCTGTGATTTTTTAGGCTCTCCTCTTAAGAGGAAAACAACTGAAGACTTGCCTTTTAATCGGTGCTCTTTAGCAAAGCATGTAGCCTTTTATAAAAAGAGCTAGTTATTACTAGTTTCAGTTGGTGAAACTGCAGTTGTTCTGTGCACGTACCATGTGGTGAATGGGATGCTCAGGCCTCATACTTTACCTTTCCTAACTTCATCCTTTGTAGAACTGTTCTTTTTCAGTTGGGCATTGTGCTTGTAAATTAATTTGTAGTAACTGTATGCAACCCCTTACACCTCTCTTCCACGTCCTACATTCATGCAATTTAGAAGCTGTAGGCTGACTAACCAAGACTTAGGTCTGAATATCTCACGTCTCTAATATGTTAATGTTCAGTGGTAAAGCTGTAGGTTTAGCGTTGATACAACATTCAACTGAATCTTGCCATGGTAACTTTTACTGCCTCAGGTGTTAACTGTTCACTGACATGAAACCCTGTCAAGGTTAGGCGTGATGATCAGATTTGGGATATTTGTAGTATATGTCTACAAAATGTATTTCTTAGTGTGCCCCATCCACGTTTTGAGTGAATAAAATGTGTGCTTTGCCCCTGCCCCCACCTGCAATGAAAATATTGAGTGGGGGCTGCATATTCACTTCATGAAAATAAATTTGTTTAGATGGTTTCTTGTTTAGAACTACAGATAATTCTCCCCCCCCCCCCAACCATTGCCTATTGAAGGATCAATTTTAATAGCGTTTTAAGCTTCACGTTTAGTATGCTTGGTCACTTTGTGGTCAAAATATACTTCACTCTGAATGGTGCCATTGTTCTGTAAGCCACTGGTCTTTGCAGCATAATTTTAAGAAGAAAATTGTTACTTCCATCCCATATGTCATCTTTTAAGATGTTGAGTTTTGGTTTTAGTTTCGGTATAATAGTGTTGAATAGTTACTCCACTATCTGCAACAAACAGTTTGAGATACACATATGCATATGTAACAGAGCATCAGGACAGTATTTCCAGCTTTTTCTCTATCATTCCTTTTTACAGTTTTCTTGGAGTTTTTGTTTGTCTTGTTTTTTCTACCATATTTCTACAAAAGTTGCCAGTTCTCCTTCTTTGGAGCTCACCTTTGCATGCTATATAATAAGAGCCTGTAGTTTGTTGCTAACTAGACTGTATACCTTTATCAGTCTCCCCTGTCTTCTGTTTCAGAATGCCAGCTATCAAGTTCTGCCTGTTACATACTGCTTACCTATCATTTTTATGCAAAATTGTCTGAAATTTTAAATGCTTCCTAAAGTGTCTCTGAAGAATCTGCCCAATCTGAAATATTGAGTCTTTGCATTGAGAAATGCACTACATGCCTCTGAATATGTAACTTAGAACTGCCTTCTKGGAGTTTTCATGACAAGCTGACTAAAATTAGGCTGTTCAGTGGCAGCTTTTAGTACAACATGACACCAAAGCCTCTTTGTACCTTACCAAAGTACGATACCAAAGTAACTACCAAGAGTCATTCCAACAGTAGAGGTAACAGAATAGAGAACTTGAAAGTTCATGTGCTGAGCCATTCAGATTTTTGCCAGGGTTTTTTTGATAGTTATGCTTACCTAGATATAAATGATATTGCAGACTATCTAGCGGACTCTTTTTTTTTTTTAACAGTTCTGTTAGATGCATGGTATTTGCATGCAATATTATTTAATTTAGGGCAATCTACAAGGAATCTGACATCGCTTTTCTTCTGTATTTGAGCATCTCTTTACATGTCAAAATTACTGAAATTTTCTTTTATCCTTTTCCATAGCCTTGATGTTTCCTTAGGTTCTCAGGAAAGCTTCCAAGTTGCTAAATGTTCTGACTATTCCATAATTTCTGATCGCAAAGCTTTTGGCTAATTCAGTGATCTATACCCAGTATTGAGTTGGAACATAAAGACATTATCAGAAAATAAATGTAACAGTTAATCAGAGGATTGGCTAGAGGATTGTTTCTGTGGAAGTGATTTGGACTCCAAATTTAGTTAGAGCTAGCTCAATGATTATGCTTTAAATACTAGATTTACTCTCTTGCATCTTTTTAGCTTAGCTTGCCGAAGTGTATGACAAACAATTCTTAAACTAAGCTGTATGTTTGCTTGCTTGTTTGTTTTTAATAGAGATTTGCAGCAAAGCATTGCTAGGGAACCCAGTGCTCCCTCTATTCCTCTGCCTACATATCAGACCACGTCAGCTGGAGGAACTAAGCCTGCTGCATCATCGACCCCTACTCCAGCACCCAGAACTATGGTGGTAAATATATGCTGTAGAATTAGTGGGTTGAAAATAGAAGGTCCATACTTTGGAACTCCAAACTGATCCGTAATTTTGTATATCATTCCTTGGTGTATTTGGAAATGTGTTGAAGTGAAATAGAGGGCAAAGTCTAAAGACTTTGCAGAGGGGTGTATTATGTACTATTGGTGTTCATTATTTATAGATTTGGAATGGAAAGCTTATTGCTTTTTAGATGCTTCACATTATTATCTGTATAGAGTAAATATAGAATGTCTGTTTAAAATGAAAGCAAAAATAAAAATCAACTAATCACATAACCACAGCTTTTGATTCCACGACTTCCAGAAAGAAGCTCCAGCTTAATTCACTTTCTCTTGCTAGGGGACTAAACCACAGCCACCAGCACGGCCACCACCACCAGTGATTTCTGCAGCAAGCAGTTCCTCTTCTGCATCAGCACCCTCTGGAACAGCTGCAGCTCCTGCTGCTGCTGCTCCTGCTCCTGCTCCTACTCCTACTCCTACTCCAGGAGCCAGTGCACCTGCAGCAAGCACTGCGCCTTCACAGGCACAGGGACCTCCTTACCCAACTTATCCAGGTTACCCAGGGTAAGCTATGGGAGTACTTAAGCAGTTCTTTGTTATCCCATTATCTAAAAGCACTTGTTTGTTGCATGTGACATTTTTAACCCAGTTGTTGTAATTGAAGATGTGTTTAGTGTTTGATGCAAGATGATTTTTTGTTTGTTTGTTTTAATCATGTAATTCTTGTTGGAATCATTTGTGGGGGATTCATTTTAGGTTTTTGTAGTTTGGCTTTTTTAAAGGAGAAGGGAGATAGGACTACAGTTCCTTAACTGTGGTTTGTGGACTATTGCCAGCCCTTGCATAATCAGTTGGTGGTGTTTATCTCAAAAGTTTTGGCATACCTCATTTTTGAAATCTTGGTATCTTGCTAAAGATGATGAAAAATATAGAAAACGTTACAGTTGTGCAGTGTGCTTTCTTCTGATGCTTTTTTCCATCTTTCTGGAGTCATCACGAGGAATTGAAGGCAACTGCTCTCTCCTTCAGTAGCAGGCTCAGCAAATGTTAAAATATGTACAATGATATTAAACATAAGAGAATCAATTTTTAGATCAGTTCTAGTTCCAGGAATTTGCCTTTACTCCACCTTCTGTCTGCATTTCTGTTCCATTCATTGTAATATTTTTCATGTTTGACTCTTGAAAGTTACCACACTTTCTGCAGCACAAAAAGGAAAATGAAAGGAAAGCATTTGTGGTGATTGCATGTCTTTTTGTATCTATTAATGAGTTGTTATTTGCAAATTCAGTGTTTTACAACTGAAGTATGCTCTTTTTTTTCCCCCCTCCACACAGGTATTGCCAGATGCCAATGCCAATGGGCTATAATCCATACATGTATGGTCAGTATAATCTGCCATATGCACCCTCACCTGTGTATCAAAACCCTGGACAAGCACCATATCCGGCACCTCAACAACCTGGATACCCTTTTCCTCAACAGCCTTATTATTCTCAGCAATAATGTATCTGCAGAGAAGTTCTGCTCGTGAAAATTTGGGAGAAATTGGCAATAAACATACTAAAACTTTTAGCTTCAGTTAATGTACCATACTGAACTGTATCCAGTCTATAACTCCGGTTTATTGTTAACTGCTCAAAAATGTCTAGATCAGTTTTTGATTACACTAAACACTTCAAAAGGTCTGCTGCAGTGGTTTAGACTGTAGACTAATGCCAGAATTAGAGCCTAATTTAGTGGTCTGAAACTGTACACTACATGTTGGCTAGACCAAAATATTTCTTTGCAAAAATCCTATAAGTAACAAATGGGTTCAGATGAGAAAAATGAAGCAGTGCGTGCACTGGGTGTGATATATTCTACGGAACCATTTCCTTCTATACTCTATTGGTTTGTATTTTTTTGAGTTTAGTTAAAATATGCTATTTTGTCTAATAATAAAGGCCTTGTAAATCATCAGTAAAAAAAATAAATTACTTCAGAATGGTTTAAACACCTGGCATTCTCATTACTGTAAAAATATGGTTTGTGTGTCTGTAGATTCTTTCATTTGTCCCTTGACTTGCATAACACAAAGAACTTCTTAAGTGTTTAGCCTTACAACTGAATTTCCACCTCTTTTCCTTGATTCTGTATTTTTGTGACAGAATCGGTAATTAACCATTTAAATCCTGGTAGATGAAGTCTTGGAGATAGAATTTTCCTATAACTTTGAAGTGTATTGGACTAAACTATGTTCATTATCACTTTAAAAGAATGGTTACTCTCATCTCCAGAATACTACTTAAAAGAAGGGAGATCAGTGTCCCTCTTACAGGACCAGTGACTGGTTGGTCTAACGCACGTTTTCCAAAGAAATGTTGATCAGAAGTGTGTTATGGCTCAAAATAGGGCAACTATTGATTGTTGGAGCTTTTCAGATGATTTTGAATGATTGCYTTTTTCCCCTTGAAAAAATTAATGTATTCCCTCAGGGAGCTTGTTATCAGTCGAGAAATATTTTTTTTTTTGTGGGGGGAAAAAAAATATTACCTTGTAAATTAAAGCACATTGAGTGTTTACTTCTGAATCCATCTTCTCAAGGGATTAATAACCTTGCACTTCATTTTGCATTAGATAATGAAGAGTATAAGTTTGTGGTTAATGGCTTCTACCAAATATTTGCTAACCATCTTTCAGTCTTTTTTTTTTTCTTTTTTTTTTAAACATGCTTGTCTAGCATGGGACTCTAYGTTCCTCAAGTCCAGCCCTTGACATGAGTTACTTGGTTCTGTGGGACAGTTAATTTCTTGAGTGCTTCATACAAGATATTCTGGCCTTACAGAATAGCTATCACAATACCTATGTTAAATGTTACTGCTTTGTTTTTCTATTTAAGTGCCTGATTAAAATATCAAGGTATATTTTAATGTAGGGGTTTTGAGGGTGCCAGATATTGTAGCATCTGGGTGGAAATCTCACTGGATCTTGAATACTCTTCCTCATAAAGAAAGCAGCATACATATCCATATGAGCTCCTTTCTGTCTCAAGTTCTTGCTATGTGATCACGCCGATTACTTTGTGAAGACTACTTGTCCCTAATACTCCCTCACCCCCATAGAAAATGCGGATCAAAAGGTAGAAATAAGCATCCCTCCTAGAACRTGAGTATCTAATTCTAAACAAATCTATTAACCCTGTAGAAGCTCAGTGATGTGGGGGAACAGAACAAAGTAAGGGAATACAGCACCATAGATACAACTGTGCACGAGGACAAGTGCTTTGCATTTCTTTATAAACGTTGCTGAATGGGGTGGCACAGGAACCTCTCCAGTTTTTTTTCCCCTGATGATAATACATAAGAGGCAAGYGAAGACAATGAGAAAAAGCTAGGAAGATAACTGTTCGGAACCAACAATCAGAACCTGATTTTACTCTAACTGGAAAAACAATAGTTTTCCACTAATTTCACTGTGTCAATGTGAGCAAGTGCAAGTCTAATGCAACCTTTTAAGTTCTAAATTTCCAGTACACTATGGCCTGTAGATTTTTCAGTTTGCACATTAGATGCATTTGAGCTATTGTGTAAGTTTGTTTCTAGTGCCTCAATTTATAAAACTTATTTTAATGCTGTATAAAAATGTAACTTGTTCAGCATAAAGATTCCTAGAACTGAAATTTCCTTTTTAAAATTTCATAGATCTGGATTCACTGTTGAAACATTTTTTTCCAGTTGTGTTACTGCTTGCTTTAGTCTGCTATTATTTAAATATGTATAGAATTCTATGCATTATGTTTAGCTTTCACATGACTGTTTTTTCTCCCTCCCCCCCTTTTTTTTCCCCTTTCCCAAAGAGAACAGAAAAATCCAGAGACGTGTATGTATCTGCTTTTAAGCATGCAGCTGTCATGATTTTGGTTGAAATGTTATCTTGTTCCTTCTATAGTTTATTAAAAAAAAAAATCAGTTAGAAAACCTGATTTCATGGCTTTTCTCTTGAGTCCTTTGGCTTCAGACAAGTGTTACCTTGCGAAGGATGGAAATAAGTTACGGGCCCCCAAGTCAGTCTGCGCTGTGGTGAAGGCACTCAGCYTGTCGGCTACCGCGGTAGCCTGTGTCTGTGCGGGCGCTTTATGGTACAGCTGCTGCTCTGTAATCCCTGTTTAAATCCTGGTAGTTGTGTTTATTTCCAAAGCTGAGGGAGTGTATTTCCCTTTGGTTAYATGAGGAGGAAATGGTAAGGTCCTTCTGCCTTCAGAGACTTTGAGTCAAAGTTTGTTTTCATGAACTTCTGTTAGGCTGGGTTTCATATGACTCTCAGCAGCATGGGTACACTGGGCAAAGCCATTAGAGGTTCATAAGGGCAGTTAACTTTTCCCAGCAGATAAATGGCCCCCATGGGCACTCCAAGAAGTTGATTTTTTAATTTTTTTTTTATTTTTTTTTTTTTAGAAGACGACTGTATAATACCATGCTTATTGCAATTGCTGAGTGGAGACAAAAGTTTACAGTTGTGTCCTTTCAGAGACTTTGAAGTCAAGCATTTATTTTGTCTTGCATAAAAGCTTTCAATGCACTTAAGGAGAAAAGCAAGTCTTATGAAGCAAACTAATTACGCATCATCAGTGAAATAACAAACTATTGCAGGGCTAATAGGGCTTTCATCTTTTTCTTTTTTCCTTTTTAATGTGGTTTCAGCCCATATGAAAAAGTGTCGTCTTTCCTGACCACTAACTTGACAYTGCCAGCTAATGATGGTTCTTTTACTATCGTCCCAAATAGGATGTAGGATTATTCTGAGTGCTTTTAGGGCTGATCTGTGGGGTCTAGTCTGAATTACACTGAATGTAGTCCTTTGCTAGGTCAAAGCACCTTGAGGCAGTATTTGGACCTTGATGTTCTGAAACATCACCTGTTGCCAGGTAGCTGAAAAAGGCAAGAAAATTCTTTGGAAAGCAAAATTTTTCTTTGCGTTAGCCGAGAGGTGTGCTTGCTTGTTACTAAAATGTGTTTGGTTCTGAAGGGACTTGCGTCTCGGAACCTGTTTTCTGGCATGTATTTATCCTGACAACATTAAAGTAGACAAGGCTGAGGGATTGTGTTTTTAAGTTTTGGTTGTATACTATTGGATGAAGCTACCTGAATTTTCAAGACTTTACTATGTTTAGTTTAAAAGAAACTATTTTGAAAGTTCTARCCCTTGAAAAGGTGAGCTATTACAGCAGAGCAACACTCAAAAATGCTTTTTTGGTATTATTAATGGGGAGGATTTGGACTTTTTTTTTTTTTTGTCACTTTTGACTAGCATTAGCCACCTGCTAGCTTTTTAGATTCATTATGACTCTTGAAAGTTATATTTAAAATGGTCAGTGCTTATTACTTTTAAAAAGTTGACATCCTGTTTGTCATGATAGTTAAATACTGCTGRATTAAAAAAATAATAATTTTGACTTTTTTTTTTAACTGTTCTAAGTACTTTCCCTGATGCTTTTATGTTCTGACAAATAGCCAAAAGCTTTATACTCAGTTTGAGATTTTTCTGGTTTGGACTCAAATTTGGAACTATAATAGCTTTTACTGGCAAGCATACAGTTACTGTTAATCCCAAATGATGACTTTAGTCTTGCATCTGATTCCCCTAATTGAGTGTAATAGTCCCTGATGGTAACAACTGTATCTCAGTTGTTGTATCTCTCTCTTCCTTTTTTTTTTTTTAAATAAAATGAAGGGATGTTTTTAAATCCTTGGGAGAAACTGGCCCCCAATCTTATTAACTAGCTTGTAAAGAAAAACTTTCTACTATCAAGCATGAAAAGGAAGAGATGACTTCAAAAAAAATCAGCACCGAGTCTTCACTGCAAATTGCTGCGATCAGTTCCTTCAGCTCTTCAGCCTTAAATCCACTCAGTGATTCTGTGTGGCGGTGTCTGGCTGCRTTTACACGGCTAAGTTAAAGCACTCCTGGGCCCTGGAGTGCCGTTCTCCGTCCCGGGCAGCTGCTGGAGCGTTGGCGGCTGCCTCCCGAGCCGAGCCTTTGCCAGCCAAGGGGGGGGGTGGCTGGGCAGCCCCTGCCTGGGGGCTGAGGGGCTGAGGGAGTGCTTGTGGGCGTGCGTCGTGCACCTTGACAGCTGATAGCATCGGGCTGTCAAAATCACGTTAGAGACTTGGGTCTGTCTGCCAGGGTGGGTGCTGGTGGGACTTACACCAAAACCAGCTTTGACCTCAAGTAACCTTTGACTTAGAGTAACCTTTCACCTAGAGTAACCTCTGTCCTGTGACCTGAAGTAACCTTTATCCTAGAGTAACTTCTGTCCTCTCACCTCGAGGAACCTTTGGCCTTGAGGAACCTCTGTCTGTCGACCTCAAATAACCGTTGACCTTGAGGAACTGCTGTCCTGTGACCTCAACATTTGATCTACATTAACCTTTGACCTGAAATAACCTTTGACCTCAAGTAACTGCTGTCCCCTGACCTTGAGTAACCTTTGACAGATTAACCTTGGTCCTGTGACCTCAAGGAACCTCTGACCTCAAGGAACCTCTGTCCATTGACTTCAAGTGAAGGCTACTGAAGTGTCCTTTGACCTCGAGTAACCTCTGTCCTGTGACCCCAAGTAATGTTAGACCTCAAGTAACCTTTGACCTCAAGTAACTTCTGTCCTCTGACCTCAAATAACCTTTGACCTCTACCCTCAAGTGACCTTTGGTCTCAAGTAACCTTTGTCCCATGCCACAGCCCGGACGGGGCTCACCCTGGAAACCCACCTTCGAAATCGTTGGGGAGCAGCAGCGGGGCGTGATGCGGGCGGAAGGAGCCGGGGGCGGGGGGGGCTGTTGTGCGAGGAACAGGGGCCAAAGGGCTCCCCGTGCTGCGGCTGAGCTCGAGCTCCTCCCGCCCCGCCTCAGTGGCAGCACCCCCCCGCCTTCAATGGCGGCGGCGGGTTCCTCTGCGGAGGTGAAGCCCCGGGGCCAAGGCGGGGGACAGGGGGGCTGCCGCTTGTGTGGTGCGAGTTAGGTTGGCCGGTTATTACCAACGCTGACTTCCACTGGAAGGGAGCGGGTGCCYGAAAGAGAAGGCTGCCCGGTATTTTGGCTGGCACAGTGTTCGTAAGTTATTGCCCTTCAGTGGGGTTTGCCGCCAGCCTGGCGGCGAGCGGCAGCGGGAGCGCGCATAGCGTACTGGGGGGACGGCTGTGTCCATGGAAGCTGCCTCACAACCGGAGCATTGCCGGCAGTGCTGTCGCCTGACGAGGTGCCCGCACAACTCCTGTTCCTCTGCTTTGTATTCCCTACTAAGGACTCTTCGTTGTCACACCTTGTTGGAGCTCTTAATTTTTGCTGGTTTAAACGAAACTCTTTTGAGCTGTGTGTTCGTGTCAGACAGGGCCAGCCGGTGCTGTTAGTGTTCTGGGGACAGAAGCGGGCCGGGGAGGTGCAGCGACGCGGCGCTGTGCYGAACCTGCGGCAGAGGACGGGCTGGGGTCGCGCCATCTTGCCAACAGACCTTTTTGGTGCGCCTGCATGCAGAAAGAGATTTCGAGTTCATGTTGCTGCTGGAAGGACACGCAAATCGCTTTTGATCAAGCATTGCCAACTTTTAAGTGCATGTAGGTATCATGAAAACTCCTTGGTTGATGACCTAGAGCCTGAACTGTAGAACCAGCCAAGCGCAGGGACAACTGTGTCAGCTGCCCATGTCCACCATCCTGACCACCTGCAAACTGGCCTTGGAGCGCTGTGCTGTGAAGGTGAAGGGATAGGTAAAACTTCACGGTCATCGTAAACTGCTTTATTGCTCTACAAGAGTTACGTAGCTTTTGGGTATTTTCTACCTTTAGCCTGCCTACCTGGACAATCTCTTTCTGAATCTACCCAGTGTGGTTTACAAATTCACTCCCTCACCTGACRTGCTAAGTAAAAGATGGTGCGTGTGCTCCTTACCTGGCGGAAAGTTACCTGATTAGGCTTAAACCCCTGCTGCAATGGAGTGACATCGGAGCAAAGTGGATGGCGGGTGTTATCATGACCCATTCTGAGAGTGGGGGTAGAAAAAAGGAGCACGTGTCGCTGGCGGGAGAAAAGCTCATCGGCGGTAACAGCTCTGTCACTGTGGGGCAGCTACACCAATAAGAGCAGATGTTGCACCGGGGGGACGAAAAACACTCACAGAGGGAAGGTATCAAAGTGGTCAGAGAGGAGAAAGAGCCAGGAGAAAGTGGTGGAAAGCAAGCTGAGGGACAGCTGATGGTTGAGGAAACAGGGAGCTTATCAAATGAGTTTAGGAAGAGGAGGAAGCATGGAAGAAAGGCCCTAGGACTTTGACAGCATAAAGTCATAAATCGTAACATTCTGGGTGGTGCAAGGAAAACAGAATTCAAGTTGAAAGGGCTTAAGAATAACTGAAACAGAAGAAAGAGCRGTAGTAGTAAAGGGAAGGGAAAAAGTAGCTTTAGCTGTACAGGCAGGGAGAGAGGGTTCAGAAAAGGAATTTAAGGGTGAAGGAAACTAATTTTTTCCCTTCCTCCTGGGATAGAGGGGAGAAGTAATGGTAAGGAAAGGAGTTAATCAAGAAGGTGAGTTCCAGTGGGTCTGAAGATCTGGAGAGCTGGGTGAAAGCTAGGGATTGGTGGTGGGCAGAGAGGGTCTTTAGAAGAGAGAAGATGCAGCAGATCATTTGGGGAGTTAGGTTTTAGAAATGAGTAGGATCATCCATGGAGTGACCAAGCTGAGTAGAGGAATCAAGACGGGTGCTTACATGCCARTCTCCAGTGTTGGAGACAAAAAGGGGCGATGTGAACCCCACAGCCTATAAAGGAAAGGAGAGACAGCAGGTCAAGGTGCAAGAGCCCAAGAACTGGTGGTAGACAGGAATATCTCAAAGCAAAGGGAGTTTCTTACTTMAGTAAGCAAGCTGACTTTCTTCCCTATTCAGCCTCTTGCTGCCACTAGTTATATTTCATTAGTGAAGGAGCACTTCATATTCTATTAGTAAATTTTTCATTAGTCAGTGATTTCCAGCAAGTATTAATTTCCATAAGCAGGAAAGGAGTATGTGATCTATCACAGGAACAGATGTAGATCCAGCGAAAAAAACCTGCCTGGTGTGTTGCTGTTTTCTAGTGTTGACATATGGCCTTGCTGAAACACTTTTTCTTGTTGCTTTGAAGTAAACAAAACTTTGCAGTGCATTTCCAATCCTCAAATGTAAGGAAGAAATAACTAACCAAGGCTGTCTGGCAGTTTCCATATAATGCACGCTAGGTGGCATTATATGAAAAGACATAACAGAAACCCAAATCGTCTGACACTGCACTGCTGTTAAATCCCTGCATCTCAACGGCATCATCAGCTTTGTGTGGAAAATTTTGAACAGCACTGTTACGGGTCAAGATGAAATGATACAAGCCGATGGAAGAAAAAGTTTTGCTGTGCTGCAAAAAGAGGTTGTTGTGAAGATACTAGAGAAATCGAAACGCTACCTGTAAGTCTCTAGAAGGCAGTTTTCTGGATTTAGAGACCTTTTCCCCCCCTTTGGCTATGTTAAGCATGTGGTATTTCTCCTCAGGGTTGTCAGTGGGACATAACAACGGAGCCCTTCCATCCCGACCCCAATTTTCCATGAAATAACACCTCATGCCTGTTATTTTTAATTAAGGGGCAGAAGGGCAGTGGGTTGTGTGAAATACCAGTGACAATGACCTACATCATCAGTTAATAATCTTGCTGGTGTAAAATATTTCTCCTAATCTCTGAAGAGGAGGTAATAGTGGACACGGGATTCTTCCCTTTCCTCTGGAMAAGGCCCCCTCTGGACAAGGGCCACCACTTTGGATAACTGCTTATGCTGTTGGGTAGCAAAAGCAAAGTGTCCCAGAGGTGACCGTGCTATTGGAGACTTGCTGGTTTCTGCCATGATGCAGAGCTGACAGTAGGACCTTGAATGTTACACGTGCTGTAACAGGCCAGTTGTGGCAGAGGAAGACCGTGTGCCTCGAGTGAGTTTACCTGGGCTAGTTTTTTTACCTCTTATGGCTTCATGGTGGCTGCATTTCGTGTGGCCTCTCACCCACCGCGGAAGGGAGCGTGGGGAGGTGAGCTGGAAACTCAGGGTAATATAAATAGAAACTTCTTGTGCCTTCATGTACTATTCCCTTGAGCTGCGCTCACTGTCTTTTGGGATGGTGTGAGGAGATCTGCTCCCTGCACAGCTGCAATAGTATTTGTATCACACAGCACAGAAAACGTGCTGGCATTTAGAGCACACTCAGTAGATTTTTTACCTGTTACTAAACGTTACCTACACACAGGTTATTAAAACTGTCTGTGTGTGTAGCAGGAGGTAAAAAGCCCCTGTTGCAAAGAGGATAATCCTGAAATACTGCTCGACAGTCATACAGGTCACTTTGAAAATGACCGTAGGTGTAAAGAGAGTTTTCCTTTTCTAGAACGTTGATTAATACAGGTCACAGTGGTTTTACGCAGCTCACCTTAAGCCTGGAAGATTTCTTAAAGGATATTCAAGATGAAGCTGACAGGGCTTTGTCACAAATATCCTACACAATAAACTAGCCCCTAAAGCTTTTGAATAAATGCAAATGCTCCTGCTAGCAGGTGTCTCGTTCAACCAGACCCTTCTGTCTCCATACGTGCTCTGAGCGATACCTGTTGTGGAAGCATTGCTTTGCATCCTGTGCATTAACGCTGTGCATGGGGAAGACCAAACACAAACAGAAATTTGYGATCGGAATGACCTTGAATTCTGATTGAGAGAGACAGAGTAAGGGCGAGAGCAAAATCAGGCTCTGTGGGAAAGCATCTGGTGCGTGCCTCTGCTGACAGCCTCTACCGCAGCGAGCAGAGAAATGGCTGCCAGTTCTCACAGAGAGCGGATTAGAGATTAGAAAGTGTAGTAAAAGAAGACAAAGGTACGGGTTAYACGCTTGCATGCTCTTGCAGCCTACCAGGGTGCAGTCTTGTGTAACTTAGCTCTTGTAATTGGATTAGCAACAGTGACAGAGGGGCATAAAAACTATGAATATAAAGGTACGCTAAAGGATTTCATATCTTCCTGAAATGAGGAGTGTAGTGATGGATGGTCAGTATTTCTCCCTAATTTGGCTTGATGATCCGACCTGTCCTTTTTCTTGCGTACGTGGCTGTGAGAGGCAGCAYGGTAGCTCATTTTGAAGGAATGAAGAGATGGGCCAAACTTGCCTGACTACTTCATTTTCTTTTCCTGAAGAGTGCAGGTGGCAGGGAAAGGCACCCCAAAAGATGGACAAACAGGCGAGACAGATGTTAATTATTCTGTTGGCTTCCCAAACCTTCAGGCAGGTTGTCTTGCATTTTGACAGTTTCTAAACAGGAGCCTTGACTTCCAAACCCAAGAACAGATTTCCCATGGGTCTGTGCCTTGTGGCAGGCAGTGTGTCACGGTGTTTGATGTCCAAGCAATAATGGGCTTTCCTACTGAGGCACATTCTGGAGATGCAGCAGTTACAGGGGTGGCCTCGTTCTCTTCTCATGCAGGTTCCCTACTGTCTAATGAGATTTCTTTGGCTGGAGAACTTACAAGATCACTTCTCCCTTACCTGGATGCTTTCACAAAACTGTTTGCATCTAGTTATCCTTGGAACCTCAACTTTGCTGGCAAGCTTGTTCAAAGTTGCTGGAGGCCAGGAGAAGAATACAYAGATGTATGTACACATGTGTGCATCCACTCACTCTCTTGCAGGACAGCATCATTGCACAAGTGCTGTTTCCATGGAAACAAGGCTAAAAATACYGAATAATGGAAATTAGAGAGTCATCTAACAAGTATTTTCTATCCTGGACAAGGTTATTCGCATCTATACACTCTGTCTGYGTGTGTCTTCACGGGTTTCTGAAAGACTGGATTTTATTTTGTTTAGTTGGTAGTCTCTTCCTCTTATACGCAAAGAAGGACCCTCAGCAGTAGCCCCTGTTGTTATTCCTTCCGAAGAAAAATGCTGCATTGCATCACTACGTGCTGCTGAAGCACCCCAGTGAGATCAGAGACTCATGTTAAGGATCCGTCCCCCACGTTGGTTGCTCTGCAGCTACGTCCCTCGGAAAGCAGCCCCTGGGGCACTGAAATAGGTAGGCTGAAGCAGGCTGGGCGCTGGCGGTTCTTGGTCTTTGAATCAGAGGCAGGCACCTGCTTCACGCCAGCACTGGGAGTGTCAAAAAGGCACGTTAGACACTGATTTATCCTTGCCCTGCAGCCCTCCCGAACGGGCGTTCAGGGCAGCCGGGCTCTGCGGCCGGGGTCTAACGCGCAGCAGCGGCCGGCGGTGCGTGCCCGGCTGTATGTGCCTGGCTGTGCGTGCCCGGCTGTATGTGCCCGGCTGTGCGTGCCCGGCTGTATGTGCCCGGCGGTGTGTGCCCGCCGCCCTGCCCCAAGCCAGCTGCCGCAGCCAAACAAAGCCCTTGGAAGCCTACAGAAGTGCTCTTGCCATTTGCATATAAGCAAGACTTTGCACTTCAGAAAATCTTACATTTTATTTCATAAACATAGGCATCTGCTGCTAATTAAAGTAGCAGCATATAATTATACCCTTTCTTATTAGTAGATATAGAGTCTGACAGTTGCTTAGATACAAAATAAGCAACTACAGATTGTCTTCTGCACTTTAACAAGCACGGGGAGCTGGAACAATAGAATTGTAAACTTCTTCTGTGTTATCTTCAGTAAATGTGCCTGGGAAAAAAATGTTTAATCTCATTGGTAGCTTGTAATTTTAGCTGTAAGGTTCTTCAGCTACCTCTCTGTTTTCCTCCATGAAGTACCAACCAAAAACTTTCCATGGAGAGGGCAGGATACTTCCTTGGGGAAAACATTAGACCGAAGGAACAACAGTGCAGCTAACAGCCACCATTTTGCTGAGACCCCATTTTCTAGCTTTTTATTTCCAATGAAAGCAAGTTTCTTCTTATTGATTAAAAAAATCCGGGAGCTAGTGCAGTTATCACTGTAGACACTGGCAGATAAATAGGAACATAAACTGTGCACACACGGTGGCTAATATTTTTAAAAGGCAGATATTGCAAAATGCGCTTGCCTTATTTTTTATGTGTTAAGTTCACAGCCAAAGCACTCTGGATGTGACAAGATGGATCTACAGCTTTCCTAACAAAGTCCCTATTGCTTCTTATCGGAAAACTCATGATGCTATATTGAGAAATCACTTTTCTTACCCCACAGAATATGTCAGCTGTATCCTGAGAGGCACATTTCAGTGCGTGACCTTTTCTTTTCTCACATTCTGCTAATAACCCCCAACTTTCTTTGCTCACAAATCCAAAACTCTGTTGATACACCTACAGTCGCAGTGCGCTTGTTATTAAACTGTAGGGAATGTAATCAGAGCAGTTAATGCCACAATAATCCTCCTGATCCATGCGGTTATCTCTGAAGATATCAGAAATTATGCTGCCTGCAAAAGAAATGATGTATGTCCTGGTGAATTCTGCACCAGCAAACCTWTGGAGGAATACACTGAGCTAACCTTCAGGATGCTAAAATACTTGAAGCCTCAACGAGATTTCAAATGCCTTTGCTATTGACTATCAAAAATGTTCAATATTTCTCGGTGGAAGAGGTTAGCTTATTCCTTAAAAAAAGTTCATTTTGGACAAGGTTTTTCTTTCCTCCACAGCACTGTTGTAAGAGACACAAAGAAAGGGATGAGGCTTGCAGGGATGCCGGTAGGGCTTGGGCGGCAGGGGGTGCCCGGGGAGCGCCGCAGCCGGCCTTGCTCCTCTGGGACCCAAACCGCAGCGCTTCTTCTGTGGCCAGTTCGGAGAATTAGGGGTTGAGCAAAAATCTGAAGTTTCTTCTTCACTTAGTTAGAGCAGCTCTACCAGAATTTAGGGCACCGTTTCGCGGAAAGCTGAAGGCAAAGTKAATACGCAGACAAGCAGCTGAAAACTTGCTCCTCAGCAGAGCAGGTTCAGGCAGCGCTCCGTGTGCTGCCGAGCTACCTGTTGGATCACCAATACAAGCAGCTCGCTTGCACAAGGAGATAATGGGATTTTTTTTCAGTCACCTCCATATTTCCTAYGGTCTTTAAGTTCTGCTAACTGTGACTGTTTACCAACCGGGGTCAGAGGTGAAATGACCCTTCTGTACAAGAATCTTAATTTCTGATTTTCCTCATCCTTCCCAAATACGTGATAACGGTTGCCATCTGTGCTAACTAGTACTAAATATTTAGCCAACAGGGTGTCAGGTAGGAGTTCAGGATCAAGACGGAGGCGGTCGTGTGCTTTGTTGGTTGTAGCTCACAAGCAGCATGTCCCAGGAGACCCTCCTTTGCACACAAGTCCAGGAAACAGGTTGCTGGCGAAGAGTRGAGAAGGATGGTTTGCTTAGCACTGCCTGTGCAGCCTGGTGGGGCTGGCAGGTTGGCRACGGTTAGGCAGGTGAAGTTAGGCTGTGCAGCATACTTGGAAATGACTTTCCTATGTTTGTTACTGTCTCAGATTTAAAAAAGAAAAAAAAAAGGGGGGCGGGGGGAATAGAGAGGAAAAAGAAGAGAAAAAGAGAAATAAAGGAGGAAAAAAGAGAGAAAAAAAAAAGAAAAATGAAAGAAGAAGAAAGAAAGGAAAAAAGAAAGAAAAAATACAAAAAGAAGGAAAAAAGAGGTTTCTGAGCCTGGTGCAGTCATTGGGTGTAAACATTGTGTAAGTACCCTGTGATGGCTGAGTGTTGGTGGGTTTGGAGCACCTCTTCCTCTCTCTGCCTTTTAGTGTCGGTGGGTTGTTGCTGTTCTCTCTTCTCTAAAGCATCAGCAGTCTTAGATTCTGCCTTATCGTTCTGGCAAACGTGCCTTTCGGTAGCTGGCATGAATACCTGATCAGTCTCCTTGGCGCTTTCTAAGTTGGGCAGAACAATAGCACAGGCATTCCTGAAATGTAGATAAAARTGCTTTTGGGTTCAAAGTTTTTGTGCTATGGACAGCGTCAGGATGCCAGTAGATAAAGGCCAAGGCACCTTTTACTCCTGCTGTGTCGGTCCCTGGAGTCTGAGTCCCCATCTCCTTCCTGACTGCACGGGAGCSAGTGGGTTTGCTCTGCGCTGCTGTGAACCGACACAAAGGAGGACGCGCAGATCAAAAGACACCAGTACATAGAGATGTGGGGAAAACATTACAAGAAGGTAAAGTGCTGCAGTGAAGAGCTCTTAACATCTTTTCCCATCTCTGTTTTCGTATTTCCCTTTCCTTCCCCGTGTGATATAAATTTTACCATCCCAGTAACATTGATTTACCAGATCCACCCCTCTCTGGAAGACTCCTGACAAGAGGCCTGCACTGCGAACTCCTGTGCTCTCTGCCTCTACCCATCAGATTTTTCAAATATTTTGATGTGGGTTCAGAAGCTTCTTTCTTCTGCTGTTTTTATTTCTCAGGACAAACTTCACGGTCCCCAGAAGTAGATTCAGAGTTTAAAGGTAAGCGAAATGCAGCGTCACTGAGTATGCTTCAGGCTCTTCYACATGAAACACAGAAGCGTAACAATCCCTTCACCTCTTTCCAAACATAAGTATAGCCCTACTTCCCGTCGGACAAAGTCATGCAAAAATCAATAAAATCCTCAGTATAGCCAGCTGAGTTGGCTGCTCACCCTTTTGATCTGTGGGCAGTTGACAATTGTGTGAGATGTTTTTTAGCAACTTTCTGATGAAGTTGCTTGTAAATTCTGCCCCCTCCAGAGCATCACGGATCCTTTTCACTAAACAAAATTTCAAAACAAGTTAATCTAAGAGATTGCCTACCACAGTCTTGCTTGACATTTTGGCTTCAGGCAGGACATGTAAGTGCATTGGTGTGCTGTGCCAAAAATGTATTTCTCTTTTTTTTCTTGATACGAAGCATCTTCTAACCCAAGCTCAGGTGATGAAGTTGTCTAGTGGCACTACAGATGATTCGTRGGGGTTTGCTTTGTGCTTGGATGCAGGTACAGGCTCTGCTGACAAACCACACGAGGCTCACGTGTGATAAGGAAACCAACCTGCAATGAGCTTACATACTCGCTCTGTTCCTTGCTACCCCATGTTTTTCACAGACCTCTCRTTGCACCTCCTTTTCTGTACTTTTCAGATCCCTCACCTTTTTTTATAAGATTTTTAATACTTTTTTTTAATATAGGKTTTTTTTTAAATAAGAGATTCTCCTCGGCCAACGTGCTTCTTTCCAGACGCCTCAGGCATCTCACATAAGAGGCCTCTGAGAGGCTGTGCATGTCCTGTCCAGTGGTTCAGTGCCTGTTTGCCAGTCACCCTGCCAAAGGTTTTGCCACTTCAGCAGCACAAGAGCAGCAATTAGACYTCATCTTTCTTAGAAAGGGCTTCACGACACAAGAGCAGGCAGTTCCCAGCCGTCTGTAGCCGTTGGGCTGCAGGAGGAGGCTCTCCACACGAGCAAGTGCTGCCYATGGACCACCTGGGGTGTAAATGTCGCTCCCAAGGCCCAGGTCCGTGGGCTTTCGGTGCAAGCAGGTGTCTGCATGTGGCTAAGGAGGTAGGAGCCGGGTGGGTGAGGGTGTAGAGGGAGGGATATGGGGTTACAGCACCAGAATAGGATGGGAGGGCAGARAGCATCCTTTCTGCTCCATCTGGGGGGCACGCGTGGGCTGGTGTAGGACTGGTACCACTTTGTCCCAYGGTCACTGTGGAGGGAATCACTGCAGGGGGGCCTAAGCAGGTTCAATTGGAGAGAGGTCTCAGAGCAGATATCTCTCATTATATGCAAGTTACAAGTTACTACAGATCCAGGAGTTGAGTTCCTAATGCAACACGTGATCTGGGAAAGAAGGTGTCTGAGAGGTGGAAAGGTGATCCTCCAGCTAGAGTGGGCGTAAAACACCAAAGTGCCAAAACGGCTTCTTATATCCTTGCAGGGGCTGAAACAATATTTAATTTGTGGTCTCACCAATGCACAGAGCTCATCAAAGCTGTAAATGCAATCAGCCTCTGTAAACTGACTAGCAAGAAAGGAGGAAAACTGGGGACCCAGGACCTGCTTTGAACCTTCAACGTGTCACCTTGATAAACTGCAGGTATCACCAGTGCGAGGGACAGCCTAGAGCAGGGTCCCCTTTGGCAGACAGCTCTCTTCAGGCTGGCCAATGCTCACCTGTTGCAGTTAAGGGATGTCTGAAAGGTACAGCTAATTGGAATACCTTGCTGTATCCTGATGCATCTCATATCTCTAGCATCAGTAGTATCTTTGCTAAATGCTGTCTTGGAGAAATCTTAAATAATTCCTTGGCAGAAAATTAGATTTCAAGTACAGGTCAAGTTTGCTTCTACTCACATCATGCTTTTATTTTGTTACTTTACTTCCGAGACGTTACTCAAGAACTTGCCCCACTGCTTTGCCAGAAAAAAAAAAAAGGTTCTTTTTTCTCCAAAGCTTGTAGGCTGTTCGGGATGAACTTCAGTGAATCTGACAAATCTGAGATGCTTTTGCTTCAGTGGACTAAAAGATACCCAGATAAATGCTGTTGCACTGAAAACTGTTTTGATGTCTGCAGTCCAGGCAAAATGGGGAAACATCCATACTGTCACAACGGGCTCATGTTGTTCCCTCTAAGAAAAGCTTTGGCTTTTTATACAGTATGGGGTTCTACAGTTTGTTAGTCACAGTGTTTTTGAAAAAGAGCCTCCAATTTTCCTGTTAGTTAGTGCTCTTCCCGTGCTGTAAACAGCAATGCTCGATCAAACATCCTGACACCATTATAATGAGCTGTACCTGATACCTTAATGAAAACATCTGTGCGTAGGCTTCAGGAGAGGTGAGAACCAATAGAGACTACTTTTCTGACTGTATCAGCACGTTCAAAACTCTGTAGTTTGTACAGTCCAGCTAGACAGTCTCTGTTCATACATTTTCCTCTTGGCTTTCCTCTTTTTCTRAGGTTGCTCTGGGTATCCAGCATTGCTATCCAGTCCCAGCCTCGCCACCACTCGTGCGGCAGTGCTGCTGCTTGGGGCTGTGCTGTCGGTGGTGAGGAAACCCAGCAACCAGGAGRGACTGCGGTCACACTCGGTGCTTTCTCTGCAGGCGCATCCCACGTGCCATGGTGCTCTGTTCTCTAATCCCCTTGAGCAGACATTTTGACTCCCATGTCATACACTTCTGACTTGGACCACATTTAAGACCTTTCAGCTTCACCTCCTGTTCCTCCAACAGACAGAATATTTTTCTCGCGTTCTCTGTGCATCCCTCAAAGGCACTACCGTGCATGAGGGCACCATTCAGCATGCAATACCTCATTTATAAATTTTCCCAGGCACTCTTCTAGACCCAGCCAACAAGGGCATTTGTTAACTGAAACGGGATTTCAACTTATGTGATACAGTATCTGCGGAGTTGACTGAGCCTGCGGAAAGCTGACAAGAGATGATTTCTTTCAACCGTGAAGCCTTGAACCGTGAAGTTCGCAGCGTTGCTCATCCTTTCAGAACACTGTCATAATTTGATGGATTAATCAGGGTTACCTAGCAGGGATGCTTACCTGGCAAGACAATTCTCTAGCTTTTGTGCCTCTTGTGTACAAAACTCCAGGCCAATGAGCAGCTGCACCTGGCTCAAACAGTACTGTTAAACTTCAGTACCAAGACCTATGTGAGTTTTATGTTTCACATGTGATTTTTTTCTCTTTGGAAGATRCTGCTGTACTTTGTCTTTGCTGAGGTGCACACTTCATTGTAACCTGCATCGCTGCATCTGATGACATTCCTAGAGCCTTTTGCCCCAGCAGCACTGAGGAGACGTGTGTTTTCTCTCTCTGGCATGTATTTGTTATTAACAGTCCAGTGCATGTCAGCATTATCGTTTAAAGGATATTTGTGCTTCAAGCCCTCTGGTGCAAGTTCTGTTGACAGCTTTGAAATCAAACTTTCTGCCCTTCCCCAGTAAGTCTTCAAGCTTCCTAAAGCCTATCTTGGGAGGTGATCAGCTCTCAGACACAAGACCGTGCACACGTGTCCCGAGGCTCAAATGTTCTTTGTCCTGAGGAAAGATCATGAAACACCTTTTGCTAGTGAAGCCAGGGCCCTCGTTTGGGTTGGCTGTGAGATGGCAAAGACAGGACCCTTATTGCTACCTGCATGCAACATGCTCCGGTCGGACTTTGAGGCTTGTGGTTCTTCCTGCACCCCTCTGCGGGGCAGCCYGACGTTCAGGTTTCTTTCTTCTCCCATCTTAAAGAGAGGTCAAAAGCAAGCTCGCTCGCTGCTTTCTTTCCTGCCTGCCCTGGTCTGTGTACCATGCKCTGTGCTTTTGGCACCTGCCTGGGCAGCTTGTATTAATAATCTGATTTTTGTTTTCAGCCTTTGAKCTGCTCTCCTTTAGCTATTAATCATCTTATCTCATTCATCAAAGAGACTGCTTTTCCCCCGAGAGGAGATGCTCTCTTCCTCTGCCCTGTTTTCCCTCCTATTATTAGAGCTACAACATATTCACAGTGCCTGAACTTAGCTCTGCAACGTATTTTTCTCTAACGCGTTGCATACAGCAGAATGCAGCTTCTCAAATGACATCTCGTCTGCAAATGGACTCACTTTTAAATAAAGTGTTGTGGTATCTGAATATGACCATGCCGTAGTCGTGTCAGGACTGACGGGAGGAACGCCTTCTGCAGAATGGCAGGGTTGTATTTCGGATTGGAGTCAGCCCCTTGTGAAGCAAATGACACTTCTGCCTCAGATCAAATCCTCAGACTAGAAAATGCTGATCCCTCTCTTCTGTGAGTCACCTGGGGCTGCAAGTTCAGCCTGATAGTGTCTTACTCCTGCTAATAGGGATCATCAGAAGCTCTCCAGTGTTGGAAGGCTTGGATCACCTTTTGCCCCCAAAGAGATCCAGCAGATCAGGATTGAGCAATATGGTCTGATTACCGCTTCCAGACTGGACCTCATGACTGTTTCAATAAACCCAAAAGCAAAGGCTTAATCTTTTTCCTAGGCATCTCCCTACAAATTGTGTTCTGTTAATTGAAAACCCTTTTTAATTAACATTTTCAGAGTACACTTCTTGAATAGCCACTAATTAATGTTTGCTCTATTTTGGCATAGTACCCAGTATAAAATCTCTTTTTAATTGTTTTTGTATAAACCATTGCARTGTGGAGAGTTTTACACCTTCCAAGTGTGTTGGTTTTTCACTGTTTAGGTAGCATATATATATATATTTTTTTTAATGCTTTTGTTTTTTCCTTTTTCTTTTTCCCTGCAGTTCTCCTGCAGTCCATCCTGGAAATATCCTGAACCACAGATTTCTCCTCTGTGCTAATTCTGTAAATGCCATAAAGTCTTCCCGCTTACACATGAAGAATTTTTTAACCTTCCCTTACCAAGAAAACAAACAAATTCTGGCTGCTGCAGAGGAATTCAGCCTGCTCTCGGCCACGTTGTTTCAATACAGCTACCTCTTGGCTTRCTAAATATTCCACTTCTAGATGAGAGGCAGTTTTAAAAGTAAAATTTTAATAAATTGAGTATTTCCTCCCTTTTTCATAACAAAATAAAAACYCTTTTGTCCCTAAACACATACAGCTTCTTCCAGCCTAACCACTGCTGAGCATTAGCAGCATGGTGCAACGAAACCTTATTTTTCTGAGTTCCAGAAGGTCTTCTCCACTTGCACCCTGCTGGATGTCCACCCGCTCTCTCCCCATGCCTGCCTGCGCCGTGCTGCGACGCTGCACGTGGGAAGCCCCARCCCTCCAGCAGCCGACTTCGCTCGGAGCTTTTGGCCTGGAAACGGTGGGCACTGATAGCACGATGCCCGGGCTGATTCGCCCCAGGGCTTGTACCACTGCACTGACGTGACCCTCCAGGCTTTGGAGGGTGCCAGCCCRGCACCTCAGAGCCAGTTTGGGAGCGAGGACAGGCGACCGCTGAGTGCTCCCAGAGGAGCAGTGACCCCAAACACAATGCTTTCCGTATCTAACATTTTTCCTTCGCAGACACCCATTTTTCAAGCCCATCTCGCTGCACAGGGTGATGTGCCTTATGCTGAGTAAAGGTGGGGTCTGGCTGCTCCTGGGCGGATGGACTGTACTGCTCYGCAATCCTCTGGCTTAGGGTCATGCTGACAGCCCCTTGCTAGGTCCTCAGTTGCTCCGAAATCTCCACGTAAGAATAGATGCAGGGGTGTTCTTTCATTTCTAGTTGGCAAAAAGGTTGCAAGACCATTTTTTCTACAGGTGGATGTGAACTCACCCTAACTATTCAAGCCTTTTCCATCTTCATGTTAAATTACTTCAGCGTATTTCTACATGGGGCTACGCCCTGCACAGCATACAGGAAAGTTAATAACARAAAAGCAAAGAAGTTAAAGGTAAATCTGGAGTTTTAAAATTTATTCATGTTAATAATGCAAACTGCTACTTTTTTAAATTCCTTGCTATGTTTTTACAGTGCTATTTCAAAAAATCTCTCCATAAAGAAGGCTAAAAAGCAAATACAACTCATGACTTTTTAAGTTGCTTATGATTTTAATGGAGAAGCTGCTGGAGTCCGTTGGTTCAGTGATTCACCCAAAGACCTTAGGAGCATGGGAAGAAATCGAGGAATGGTCATGTATTTCCTTTTCTCTTTCTGTTGCTTGCGGCACTACGACACACTGCAACACTCAGTGAGGCTTCTCTGCTGATAGCTTGTGAGTATGCTGCCAACTCCAAATGCTGTCCTAGCATGAGGTTTAAAAGAGAAGAACCAAACTGATTCTTCTCACCCTCTACCTTGAGTTTTGAGGTTTATGTGGGAATATTTTCTAAGGCCTGGAAGGCTGGATGTTTCCTCTCTTTCTTTCTAAAAGGTAGCTATATTTCCCGTGGAATTATCTGATGTAAAAAGCCTGAGGAGACAGAAGTCTGAATATCTGGGAACAGCCAAGCCCTGACATGATGTTGGGTGCTCAGATAGGTAGGTAGGAAGGCTGTCAGCACACAAAGATTTCTCTTCATGAGTTTTCATACTGCTAGCACTGCTCAAAAGCTGTTCTTTATTTAGGTGTACTTAATGGACTCATAGAGCCTTTGATATGGGACAATTTGGCAACTTAACATTGACTTAGAGCAGTTTAACTGTTCTTAGGTACAGTATCTTCACTGAGCTGGAAATACTTACTTAGTTGGCAAAGTGTATATGGAAGAAAGGAAAACATTGTCAATATCATTAAGATACATTTGATTAAAAAGAAGTAGGAAAGATTTGACAAACAGAATTTGCTGCTTCTAAACACCAGAACAGATAGAAGTACAAGGTCGGCTTTGGGGACTTGAATTTTAATCCTTGAAGAAAGCAGGTTGGAGGGATGCAGCTGTAACAGGCCAAATAAGGTGGTTCCCAATCAGCCCACATGGCAAATGCAGGACCTCCTTCCGTAGCCACCTCCGCAAGGCCAGGCCAGTGGCTCATGTGGACAGATCAGGGAGGTGGCCTTTTTCCTGATATCCAACTCTGAAAGGCAACGAACTCCACTTTGTTTGGGACCCTTCTAGCTGGAGACCATGGGCAGCAAACAAGAAGCACCAGGTGGAGGCAATACCTCCTGCCAGGACCACACCAAACTTTCAGCCCCTTAATGGACCCAACTGGCCTCACCTGGGGTCTTTCCCCACCCCTGACCATGCCCCAGGAGCCCTATTTCAGCCCAGCCTGGGTTGCTGCCTGTCTTCTGGGAGTAGCTGGTTTTTGCTGCTGGAGGTTATGCAGGTATGTGTGTGTGTGCTGTCTCACTGGGTGCCTGGGTCTGTGCTAGGGCTAGTCCCAACGTGGGGGGCTAAAACCTGACCAGGTATACTGTAATTTAAGGCTTGTGCTGGGGTTTGCACTATTCTGACTATGCGTCCACTGCTAGCCTGCTTGCTCTGTTACGCCTAGCCTGTGTATGCCTGCACAGGGGCAGCTACAGAGGAGCTGCCTGTTCCTCTGAAAAACACGTGCTGCGAAGGCCAAAACAGCAAGCGTTGTGCTGCTCGCGGTCAAGACTAGGTGAGTGCATGAGCTCTCTCAAGGAGGTCTCTGTGGATGAAATCTAACAGGGTAAATGAGATCCCCCTCTGAAAAGGATCTAGAGGTCCCTTTGCATTTGCTTTGTAACTCAAGGAGATCTCAACCCGATACCTTACTTTTCCCTGTTGACCAAGTTGTCTTGGCCCTGGAGCTGGTTGTTCTCAGGCAGCCCAGGTGCTGGCCATGGCAGCAGTGCAGGATWTCACCACAGCTTGCTGTTTGGTTTTCACAATGTTAGCAGGGTGAGCTGAAGAATTTAAAAGGAAGGAAGATAGTTTCCTCATTTAGGGGCGCTGGTAACTCTGGGAGCCCTTTCCAGCCTTGTATTTGCTGTCTACTTCCCCAGTGGGAAGCCTGAAGGAGCAAAAGTAATCTGTTTCCTACTGTTTAGCTGTATTTATTTTCCACTGCCTGCCTCTCTGCCTGCAGCACCACTAATGTTCCCAAAGCACCTGAAGTCATTTATTTCCTACCTCTGCCTATGACAGTGGTATTGCACCCTAGAAGGTTTTGCTTGAAGCCTTCTGGGCTTTACTGGGGGTGCTCTAGGCATGTAAGAAAATGAATAGACTTAGGAACAGTATGTGTTAAATCCACAGTGGGTGCCTCGACTKCCAAGGTTTGTGTATGTTTTCACTTTTAATAAGTGTACATAGATATATTACTAAGTATCTGGTAGACAAACATACTCTAGATGCTGCAAACTTGCTGTTTGTATGGTTCTCTCAGGAGCCATTTGAACAGCATCAGCTTCCCTTTATAAACACTGTAACATTTCTTTAAAAACTTAAATTACTTTTGATGGTCTCCATTTAATTAGGAAAATCTTTGCTATGTTTGTCTTGTTTTATGAGCTTTCCTGTGTCATCCAAAGTCCTCTGTGAATAAGGAGGATGCTCTGCTGTTGCTGGGGCTGTGCGGGTYTCACTACTATGAACTGAGCTGTGAGTGCACAGGTCAAGGTTTGAGATTTTGGGAGAGAGAAACTGAGGAAAGGAGCCAGTAGGCTGATTGCTTTGAAGAATGATGAGGTTTGGCGTGATTAAATGGCTACGGGCTTCAAWAGCAACAAGACTTTCTTTCTTCTCTGTGATTATAAATAGCTGAGAATCAAAATGGGTCCATTTATTTCCATGACTGGCTGCTTAGGAAATGCCTGGTTCATGCTTTGAATAACTTGTGTTTTCCCTTCCTTCATGCCCTTAGTTTCTGATGATCTTTTGCAGATGTACCTACACATACTTCACATTTCTATCAGCTGTGTTTCCTTACCCCAGGTGGTGTCACTAATGTGACCTCTAGATCTTCACTGGCAGCTTTCTTGACTGCTGGCTCAGTCATATAAAAACAAACAAACAAAAAAAAAATACCAAACCAAAAAGGTGCCAGCTTCAAGATGGGGCTGGGTAGCAGGGCTGCAGTCCCCAGTTTATAGCCAGTCTGGCCTGTAATGGTGAGCCTGCAACCAGGGAAGACCTGAGGAAGGGACGTGTGAGGGGTAAGCCAAGCCTCTTTTGCTCTTATTTCACTTGGGTGCTTTCCCTTGTTCCCCCGTATACTGCTAGCAAAGGCACCTGCTGCTTGTCTGACAACYGGCTAAGACTCAAGCTGGAAAAAAGCTCATGAGATATTTAAAACTTCTGTAATTTGAGCTCCTGTGTGGCTTCCCTACTTACCACAGGGGAGACAAATCCTCTTACCTGACGGTCACACAAGCCCAGCGGCAAAGCCGAGGAACCGAGCTGTGTGTGACCGCCCAGTCTCTGTGGGAGCTCCCAGGAGCGTGCTTGGCCCTCTCCTGCCTTACAGGTGTGGCCCGGAGCTTTGTGGGGACCTCTGGGGTCATCCTGGGCACTCTGGCACCCAATAAGTCCACTCTGCTCGGCAAAGTCACCTGAGGTGACAACAGCGGTTAGAGCAATTGATACAGCTTGAAGTTACAAGTGAAAAGGGGACCTTCTCATCAAATAATTCCACTTTTTCTGTAATGCTGCTGCCCCCAGGCTTGCTCTCCTGATGACCCTCTGTTGGCCTGTGCTCACAGGAGTCATAGAAAAACCTCTCTATTGCGGAGGGGGTGGAGGAGGAGGAGAAACTAAAAAGAAATCGGTCTCTTTTTTTCTGAAATTGGAAGACATTGAGTTTTCTAGAACATCATGTCAGTCTGGTCTTGCTATGGAGCAAGATCAGTGCCATATATAAATACAGATATTAGGGGAAAAAAAAGTAATGCAAACTGATGTCTTATTTCTGTGCAAGCTGGAATGGCTGTGCAATAAAYACAAAGCATCCAGTCTGAGTTTAACAGCTACAAGAAGCCATAAAAAATAAGATTTCTTTCCCCTTTTACTSAAGTGACTCAAAAAGCTGGGAAATWCATAAGAATCGGCTGTTATTTTTAATTTTCCTTCCTAGGGGTTTATAAATATCTTAGATATTTTTGTTTTGGACTGTTTGACGTTCACATAGCCCAATGCAGAAGGTATATATAAGCTCTAAAATGCGTCTTTGGAACATTTCAGAAGCTTCTGAACAGGCTCTGCATAACATAATTGACATTATGGCACATAATTGACATTATGGCACCTATCCTACCTCTCTTAAAATTGAAACATAAAAAATGATTTCTCCAGTGCGCTCCCCCAGGTCACAGTCCAAACGCCACTGTTTGTTAGCAGTGAGGGCTTTTAAAAAATGCACTTTGTCAGGAGGTGAGGGAAGGCACTCCGTGAACTTTGCAGCCCCTCTGTTGAGGCTGCACCTGAGCCAGCTGCTCCTCCGGGTCCTGCCGAGACTCATGCAGGTATGGCTCGGAGCGTTYGACTCCAGGAAAAAGCAGATTTCTYGAGCAAGAAGGGTGGCGTTGAAAACTTTCAAAGCCCTGGGTTGCTCTCCTCGAGTGAAGTAACTAGCTGCAATGCAACCAGGCATCCAGTAGGAAAAGTCACTTGAGCAGTATTTCAGAATTTGCCAAAACTGGGCATTTATCTGCTATTTAGTCAGCACCCATCAGGATAGCAACTAATTGAAGCCAAAGGGACCACTCATGGTGTAAATTACCGGGCAATGTGAGCAATGATAATACTATTTGGCTTTTAATTAGTCATTTTACAGTCATTTCAGAGCTAGAGAGCTCAGGCTGGATTCACTGCTCCTGCATACAGGTTCCTTGTGGATTAATTTGTGGCTCACACAAAAGGTACGRAGGGCTGGTGACTGCAGAGCTGCTGATGTCTGCAGGTGTTTGCAGCACTCTCCTACCCCTTCCATTCATCACCTGAGAAATCAGGATTTTTCTCCTCCTTTGTCACAAAATATCTCAGGTGTCTCAAATCTTGCTGATTTCTCTTGGTGCCTGCTAAATTACAGCAGCTTTGCTGCAGGATAACAAGCCTGGCTACCTCCCAGCTGGTTTCTTTGCTGGTTGCCCAGCTGTTAACCTGACCAGGAAAGTGCTATGGATGTCTGTCACAACGCAGGATTTGTTTTTTCTTTCTCATTCCTTATGTTGKTGTAAGTATATTTGATTAGGGTTGAACACCTGAAGTCTGTGGGAATTAAAATTCTTGATTATTGCTCATTAACATCTATGCAGGGAGACTGGTTCTCAACCGAGCTGGATGGGAATTGTTTTTTTTTCTTACTGCTGGGTTTGTTTCTTTTAGGAAACAATATCTTCCTGGAAACCTTTTTTTTTTTTTTTTGGTTCTCCTGTTGTTGTATGTGTACTTTAACAGGTAGGCAGACTACTGTGGTGACTGCTGCTTAAAAATGTTGGATAGGCAGATAGGATTAGTGAGAAGTTTCAGTGCAACCTTAGCACGTGTCCCTTGAGGTCTGGGGTCTTTCCTGGGACCTTGTGCTCTGGCTATTGTGATTTGATGTGGATTGCTGCTATGGCATTGCCTCTGCTCATTAGATTTGACATTGCTGTGAATTTAGAGAGGTGGTTTATTCTCTGTTAATCTCACACATGTCCCCCCGCTGTGTAAAAGCTCCCCATGAGCTTACACTAGAGTTTCTTCTTGGCTTTGTCTCCTTGTTTCTGTTTGTGCTTGGTGTGAGCAATTATATGTATTGCAGTAAGATATCATTTGCTGAATCCTGCCAAGAAAAAAATCTCCTATTCTTCATAGATGTGTGTGTGTTTGTTTTGTGTGGGTCTGTTTTGTTTTGTTTTGTTTTTTTTTTAAATAATCTGGCTTCTGTAGCATCAGTCCTTATTTGTTCTGGGAAATGAATCCTTTGCTGAAAATGTTTTTCACCAATACATCTTGGTGTACCCGTATTGAAAGCTAGTCTCATCTTGACAAGGGCACACGTGTTTTAGCAGCGCTCCCTTTAGAAAATGTGACTAGGACTGAGGAATCCATTTTGGTACCTTTAGCCTTCTGCATTCCTACTAATGAATCATCAATGGGACGTGCTCTTGTTTGAGTTTTGAGTGGGCACAGCTTCAAAGGAAAGCTGCTGCTACACGGACAGGGAAATCTAGAGCCGCATATCCTGTGAACGGCAGTGAATGCTTATTGCRTGGAGGGGAGTGGCACATATTGGGGCACCTCAGGCCAACGTTGAGCTTAAGCACAACAGCAGCGATCAACGTCAATATGACTGCTACCACATCTGCTTGTTCCCACCAAAGATGTCCTCAAACAGAGCCTACGGTGTGGACTACCAGACCTCAGCGTGGGAGGGAAGTTGCTGAGGGGAGATAGGCGAAGAATTTTTGCCTATCCGAAATGATAGGCAAAACACTTCTTTAAAATGAATTTTTGCCATTTCCGAAACAGAACTATCTAGATTTAGATCCTGTCTAGAGGCCTTACCCTGCAAAAGTAACAGCCACCRTAGTACTGGGTTAGATCCTCACCCAGCTCCAATTTGTTTATGAAACTGGAAGGCTTGGCTTCCCTCCGTCTCTAGCTCCTGCAGTCTAAAGCTGCTGAGGAGTTTCAAAAGGATGTGTAGCTAGTGCTATCTCTGTTAAAAGGGGGAGAAAAATGAACCACAAATAGTCATATACTTTATCAATTAGCAGATTGGATCTGGAAAAAGAATTATGCCTACCTGTCCTCAGCAGCTTCCTGTTTGCTGGAATTATTGAGCCTTTTCCTCTTGACCGAAACATACATCTGAATATTCAAGATTTCATGCTGCTGCTTAATATGGGTGAAGCAGAGAATTTAAATATCAATCCTTTTGAGGAGCAAATATTTTCAGCCCTTCACTTTTTCACTTTTCTGCCTTTTCACTCTGTTCTCCAAGCTGTGAAAGCTTTTAATTTCTCTGCATTTGACTGTCATCCCTGAGGATGTGACTCACCAGCGAAGGGATGGATGTGAAGTTTGTGTTCTGCAGTTTCTTTATAGGGACACATCTGTCCTGAGGCAGTCCTGCTTTTTAAGTAGCAGGGGGCTTTAGTGAATAGAAGAAAGGTGGTTTTGACTAGGAATGATAAAGGGTATCTAGTAAAGGCTTCTAAGAAAAATGCTCCCCTAAATTCCTTCAATTGTGTGTTAATAGGGCTTTGTGTCAGTGAGCATCCAAAAGTAGAGTTTGGTCTGTGGAGGCAGCACAAAAAGATGTGGGCATCCTAGAGGGCCTTCTTTCCCTGTATTGCTCTGAGCTTGAAGGGTCACTTCTCCGCTTTTGAGCACAGCTCCAGAAAGAAAGAGAGAGATCATATTTACACTACAAATAAAACTGTGGGGTGTACCTGGGCTCTGACACAGAGCTCTATGGAGAGCTCCCAGCAGTAGCTTTCTCTGTGCAGCCACTTTTTCTTTCSTTTGTCCCTTAGGTTGTTCCCACCATCATGGTGTCAGGATGCCCCAGGGAGTTTTGCAACTTGAATAAGCTCATGCTGACTAACTTACCTGAAGGCTCTGGGGCACTGGTGTTTGTGATTTACCCCAGGTGTTCAACACCACTTGGAACCAAGTGTTGTGGTTTAACCCTAGCTGGGAACTAAGTACCACAACTGCTTGCKCACTCCCCCTTGGTGGGATGGGGGAGAGAATCAGAAGAGTAAAAGTGAGAAAACTCAGAGTTGAGATAGACAGTTTAATAAGTAAAGCAAAAGCCGTGCACGCAAGCAAAGCAAAACAAGGAATTCATTCACTGCTTCCCATGGGCAGGCAGGTGTTCAGCCATCCCCAGGAAAGCAGGGCTCCATCACGTGTAACAGTTACTTGGGAAGACAAAATGCCATCACTCTGAACGTCCCCCCCTTCCTTCTTCTTCCCCCAGCTTTATATGATGAGCATAACGTCATATGGTATGAGATATCCCTTTGGTCAGTTGGGGTCAGCTGTCCCAGCTGTGTCCCCTCCCAACTCCTTGTGCACCCCCAGCCTGCTCGCTGGTGGGGTGGGGTGAGAAGCAGCAAAGGCCTTGACTCTGTGTAAGCACTGCTCAGCGATAGCAAAAACATCCCTGTGTTGTCAACACTGTTTTCCAGCACAGATCCAAAACATAGCCCCATACTAGCTACTATGAAGAAAATTAACTCTACCCAGCCAAAACCATCACACCAAGTCACAAAAGTGTGCTTCTGGACAGATACAAATACCTTTGGAGTGCTTGGACTTGCCTGTGGAAAGACAATAGCTATGTTGAGCTAGCTGGCAATACTCATGTAATTATTTATTTTTTAAATTCTAGTGTGGTCATCCCTGGATTTATAGTTGTCACAAATGAGTGGTTTAGAGGTCACTTAAAGAAACACCGTCAAAGTTATTAGCAGAAGGTGATTTTAATAGAAATTWATRAAAGTGCGACTTAACAAGATTTGATGGCAAGGTTCACTCTATCTCTTACTACATGGATGAAGCATACAAAGGAAAATCGAGTTAGAATTAAGMTAGAATGATTTATACAGARACCGAGRATGGAAAAGGGTAAMGAAGACCCTCCCATTGAGTCATGAGATTCAGAGAAGAYCCCCTTGCTTTCTAAAYTCCTGATGGAGTCTAGGWGTGGCTGGATCCAYTCCTAGTCCCAGACTTGGTCAAAGGTTTATGTCTAAGGGATTATATRTGTTYAGCAGCAGCCTAAGGTTCATTCACAGTTTTAAGGTGGATCACAAGATTTTTAGTAGCACTTAATCATTAACTGATTTAACATTTACAAGGTGAGTGAGTAGAATTTACTACCATCACAACAGTGACTTAATTACAGATTATGCTTGCTATTGGTTACATAAATCAATTCACACACACAGAGACAGACAAATATATATAAAAGTACAAAAGTTATACTTGTTAAAAGTTTCCCTCAAGTCCAGTGAAGTATTTATGTCAAATGTCCTGGCATTTCTCAATGGGCGAGGGGCTGAGCCTCAGGGAGTGTTTCAGCCCAAGTCCTGTCATCGGTTGGCACCGRTCCTCCAAATATCGCAAACTCGAGAGTTCGTGAGCTCTGAGAGGCGTCCCGCTTAGAGGGAGATACTGGGCACAGCCCCCTGCGGTCCAGGAGAGCTCAAAGGGTCTCACTTGGGACCACTGTTTATAGGTTCTCAAGGTGATTGRCTTTAGTCATCCATAAACCTCCATTCTGGACACAGTCCAAGGTGGTAGTTAYTAAAATTCTCAAGGTTTCAGTAACAATGGTATCATTCCACTTGAGCTACGACTCAATAAGGGTATCAGGGGATGACGAATTATCCCTGCTCTCGTCTCCCACCTGGGCCAGGCAGTAGGAGTACGTTCCCAACCTCAGCTATGCAGAGTTCCTGATACGGTCAAGGGGCACTTAATGCCTGACTCATTACACCAAGGCCAAGGTTTAACAGGAGTTTCTGAGATCGTGGAGCRGCCCGGAGTGGSGGGGAATGCACCACCAMAATAGTCTCTGTTCAACCCCAAGGAAAGCACAAAGACTTCTTTTCCAAGTAAATCAGCTCAACTGATTGACAGGGCGTGCTATGTCACAGGAGGAGTGGGTGTTCTGGTCTTAGAGAATTTACAGMTGGCACGATAGGTGCAGTTTGAAGAGTGTTAATGAAGTGAATGGAGAATAGAAATACTAGACTGGAGAACAAACATGAGGCAGCTGCATAATACAGAGACTTTTCTGGCTTTCAGACCTAGGAAGGAGCATACCAATAAAGAGTCTAGAAGCACCTTGCACATAYACTATTGAGATCAGTATGACTGATCATGCATAATTGATATAGTAAAGCTGTAGTATTGACTCTTAGTCAAAAATGGGGKTTTTTTTGGGTGATGGTGTGGGGAGCAGTGAAGCATTTTGAAACGTCCCTCACCTTCAGACCACTCTGCTGACTGGTATGTGCGGGAGAGGTTGGGTAAGAGTCCTGTGGGAGGGAAAGCTGCTCAAAGCCACTTTCTTTCGATCTTGCCAAGTGGGGTAAGTAGTTTTCCTCTTTAAACACCTCAGCCCCGGAAATGTTTCTTTTCTGACTCTCTGCTGTTTTAGGGCATCCTGGGAAGATAGTTTATGATGTTCATGAATGAGTTCAGCAAATGCATATAACGTTTCTCAAAATCTTTCACTACCGTTGAGGGAAATTCTGGGATTTTGCTTTTTCTATTAAAGATGACTACAGGTGTGTAGGAATCTAACTTCATAAGCTCATGAACTTGAAGCAAACGAATGCATTTCCTCCAGTTTCCCATGGCTTTAATCTCAATAGGCTTTGGTAATATAAGAACAGGGAAAGGACAGCTTGTTGTGATGGACAGTTTAATCTTACCTGCCTGCTGGTAAGATACACTAGCTGATCTAGAGAACTGCAAAGTATAAATTGCCTTTTTAATACTGATAAATGGTAAGGGGTGGGGGGAGGAGACTTAAGGAAATATTACATCTTAATTGTAGTTCTCTGCTGGGATCAACAAATCTGGTTCATCCTTGAACTTCTGCTGTTTACTAAGTCTCTCAGCCCCACAATAATTATTTCCTTAACCCTTAGTAGGTTGGTGAYATAATCTGTGGTACAGCAGTAATTGTATAACAGCTTGATGATGGGACTTTTTTGTCCATGCTTATTATATGACCAAAACAATCAGTCAGCTAAGTATCTGCCTGATTCTTCTGTGACTTTGTAAGCAAACTCATAATCTAAATGATGTCTTAATACAAAGAGAGGGCGGTTAGATAATCCCCCTAGTCCCTTACAAGAGAGTAAGCTGCATTCCCTGTTACTTCAGCTTCTTTGATTGCATAGAAAAATGGTGTCAGGGGAACAGATTGAAAATATGTAACTTGACTTAATCACAGAACTGTAGGGTTGGCAGTGACACTTCAAGAATTTGTCACACCCAGCCCTTCGTTCTGCCCTGGGAAGAGACGGAACCCTTCCAAGAACTTCTTACTGTGTCTTACCTCTCCATAATAAGGCAGGGCTGGCTCTGATCAGATTTTTTCAGGCTGATCTGACATAAGAGAGACTAAAAGTCCTATGACCTGTCAGCTGATGACCAAGCAGCCTACAGGTGCCACAGCTTGGAATACAAGGATGGATATTGTTCGAGAAGACCTAACATGGGAACACAGAATGAAATTGAGTTTAGGCTGAATATCAGGCCAATATTTCCCAGCAGTGAGGTCTAACAGCCTGCAGAATACTTCTGGGAAAACAGTAGCAGAAATGTTGTTACATATGGTCTCTCTGTGAGTGTTTAAAAAACCAAAAACTTGCATATGGCCCTATAAGGGGCTGTACTATGCCATTAGGAATGAACAGGCATTACCTTGGCACCAGTGAGACCCAGGCTAAGCTGGCTGTGATGGGAGCCACTTGCTGCAGCAGCACCTTGCTTCCTTATCTGGGCAGCAAATTGTGTGTTAGTTAATTGATTGCAGTCTAAGGAAGGGTCTAAGCCGATTTCACAAAGATGGATATTATCACTAGTTTATCCAAAAGGAGGCTGAAGTTCGTGGGAACTCAGGAAGCAATTTGGTAACCTGTCCATCTCCCAGGCTGTGCTCTGACTTTAGGTGTGCTGGCAATGCTGGTGGCACCTYGGTTCAGCCTGATTTCAGTGTGTTGCACTGAAGTCCTCTTATAGCTAATCAAGCCCACCAAGACCAGAGTGATGGCCTGCCCTGACAAAGGGGATCTATTGCATTTGCCTATTAAACCTTGTTTTAGATGGCTTATTTTTCCTTCTACTCCAAGATCCCAAATCCTGAAGCACTTAAAAGAGCCATCTGGGTTGAGAAATGGCACGGAAGCTCAGTGTTTTGAAAAACTAGGAATGGGCAGAGTTTTGCTGTCATGTCTTGGGGAAAATGATCCCCTTCAGAGGAATGGGGTCTGCTATCATCGTGGTGTTGTGTGGAAGGGCTGATGTTAGCATCTGAACTGCTTTCTGTAACACCTGTAAGCTGCCCAGTTAGCTTACTGCTGTGAGATGGGAAAGGGTGACTGGCCTCTGTGTTTTAAGTGCAGCCTGTATCTACCTTCTGCAATCATTTTATGTGAGCCTGGGAGGGCAGGCATTTGGAGGGCATCCCTTTCTAACAGCAAAAAGGGGCTCGTTTGGCGTTACTAAATATGCTTAAGAGGTGGAATAAACTTAAATAACCCCTTCAATTTTGTTAGGAGAAATCCCATTTGCATGTTACACCATTATTAGCAGAGACAATGGGACAAACATTGGTATCCTGTTAATTATGGGCATGTTAATGATATATATTTCTGCAGTTAAATAGCATTGCAAAGTCTATTTCCTGTCTTAATTTTGTGCTGTGCTGTTTGAAATGTTAATGAAGCCAGAATTCTCAAAGGTCATCCTCTGAATGCATCAGCTTTTCTTCTGTTTTGTTTCAGAACAATTTAAATGAGTTTTTTTCCTAATGTTGCCAACAATGTTAACTTTCCAGTTTAATTAATGAAGGTGTGGGAACATGTCTTTGCCCTGGTCAGTGAGTTGAATGAGAAAAGCTCTGTTTCCTCCTTTAAACCATTCCTCGGCATTTTCCTTCCATGATGTGTGTCCTGCCTCTACTCTTTCCCCCAGCAGCCCCTACTTCTTTCTCTTCATAGGTTGTGTGAAAGAATGGTTAAAAAAAAACAACTACCAACCACCAACAGAAAACTGCAAATTTAGCAGAACTGAGCATTACATTTTCTGAGGAGCCATTTATCATCCTCAAAGTTTTGATTCTTCACAAATAATAAAGAAAAGGACTGGTAATTGCTGTTTTCAGCTAATTGACAGAATTGTGTCATGAAAGAGGGAGAATTTCTGCGCTGCCTTTGCTGATGACACTTGAAGGTTGTTTTAAACTTTCCACTGCTGCTAAATTAAGAGATTGCCCCTTGTCTATGTTCATCGTTAATCCAGTAGGTGAGTTTTTCATTTGTTTTTAATACTATTAGATGACAGGTAGGTGGCAAGTGTAAAGGATGTTTCCATCAACTCGGTTTGCGTGATAAAGCTCTATAGGTTTGTAATACTTACCTTAATATTGCAAGCTAGTGCCTGATTCAGCTCCCACTTTGCAGCCTTTCTACTGGTTTCACTGCAAAGTAGATGGAGGCTCTTGAATATTAGGTGCTTTAATGCATAACCCTCCTTACAGCTTCCTAGGTGTCTCTAACACCTTTTGTCCTGGGCCTGGAGCTGATCAATGGTTGCTAAACACACAAAGATGCTTTGCCTGGCTTGTTCAATTTCAGAGTTAGTTGTTGGTAGAGTTCTGTGAAGCTGAAAGCTGATGCCAGGAGCTGCGTGCTGAGAGGAGGGCAAGGCTCGTGAGGTATCCAGKGGGGTCTGAGGAGCTTTCTGGGTGCTCAAAGCCTTGGGCTGTGTATGTGGTGGGACCAGGCAGCAACAAGGACTACCAGTTGCTGGAGGAGACCAAGACAATGGGGGACTGTGTCTTCACTAGCCAGATTGCCTGCCCCCAGGCCCTGGCCACCAGTCATAATCCACCCACAGGGAGTTCAGGCAGCAGTGACCACCTGACAGAAAGCTATGTCCTCTGCATCCCCAGTGRCATTAGCACCCACTGGGACCAATACAGCTACCCAGACAGGGCTCCCAAAGGAGCATGCAGCCTTCCAGGTCTCCAGCTGCAGGATATGCCAGGGGTTTCTACTGGTGTCTAAGGGCAGTAGCGAGAACTCTTGTGGGAGGTGCACCCTGGTAGAAGAACGGCTCAGCTTGGTGGCTGAGCTTCAGGAGGAAGTGGACAGGCTGGGGAGCATCCAGGAGTCCAGGAAGGAGAATAACTGGTGAACTATACTCTGCCCTCTCTGGAGCAGAAATGTCAACTGGGTAGAACGCATGGCAAAGGGGATCCTGCACCTTCTCCTCACCAGGCAGAAGGTAGTGACTTGAGTGATAGAGGTGAATAGATGTAAGTTGTGMCCAGGGAASTGGTGGAGTCACCATCCCTGGAGCCGTCCAAAAAACATGTAGATGTGGCACTTTGGGACATGGTTTAGTGGGCATGGTGGTGTTGGGTCAAYGGTTGGACTTGATGATCTTGGAGGTCTTTTCCAACCTTAATGATTCTATGATTTTAAGCCTCTGCTTGCGGCAGTGAGAAAAGCTCCTCCTTGTCTACCTTGCCTTCCCAGGTGCCTTTATACAACAGATAACAGGCTCTGGAACTGRAAGGACAGGGACATGATGAGGTGGATGATGGTACATCTATACTAGAGGAGTCACCAAGATCAGGTCAGACTATCCCCCACTTCTTCACCACTTCCATGAAGAAAAAATGGCAGGTTATTGTCATAGGTGGCTCCTTTCTGAGGGGAACAGAGGGCTCAATCTTCCAACCAGACCCACCTTTTAGGGAAGTTTGCTGCCTCCCTGGGGCTTGGGTTAAAGRCATTGCCCGGAAACTTCCTAGCCTGGTATGTCCCTCAGATTTTTATCTGTTACTGCTTTTTCATGTGGGTACCRATGAAGTTGTGATGAGATGTCCAAGGGAGATCRAAAGAGATTTCAGGGCCTTGGGGAGATTGGTAAAGGGAGGAGGAGTGCAGCTGGTATTCTCTTCTATCCTCCCAGTTGTAGGGAATGACATCGAAAGAAACAGGTGGASCCAGCTTATCAATACCTGCCTCTGAGGCTGGTGTCGTTGGCAGAATTTGGAGGTTTCCTATCATGGGATAGTATATGCAACACCAGACCTGCTGGGGTGTGACTGGATTCACCTTTCTCAATGGGGGAAAAGTTAGTGGGGCTGATTGAAAGAGCTTTAAACTAGGTTCCARGGGGAAAGGGCTAAAATCRGGCTTACTAGTGGTAAGCTATGGGATGACATGACAGTGTTTGAGGGATGGTATACTAGTGAGGGCTTTCACTCTGCTCCATGATGTACTGAGTACACTGGAGCACTTTTGAAATATTTATTCACTAATGCACACGGTATAAGGAATAAACAAGAGGGGTTAGAAGCTGCTCAGTCCCAGACCTACAAAATCATTGGTATGAGTGAGACTTGATGGGAAGAGTCCTGTGACTGGAGTGCTGCGATGGACAGTCATAGGCTCTTCAGGAGAAATAGGCACCTGAGGCAGAGGGATAGCACTGTGTGTAAAGGAGGGGTTGGACCCTACAGCACTTGCAGTTGGGGACGACATGGTTAAGAGCCTCTGGGTACGGATTAGGGGAAAAGCTAATAAAGTGGATGCTGTTGTGGGAGTCTACTATAGATCAGCCAGCCAGGATGATGACACAGATGTATTATTCTATAAGGAATTAAGGGAAATCTGTAGATCAGTTGCCCTTATCCTTATGGGAGACTTCAGTTTCTCAGATTTTAACTGGGAGTATCATACAGCAGACGTGAACAAGTCCAGGAAATTCCCAAAGCATGTTGAGTATAACTTTTTGATATAAGTACTAAGGGAGCCAACTAGGAAAGGTGACCTCCTAGACCTGTCGTTTGTCAACAGAGATCATCTCATGGGTTAAATGGTGATTGGTGGATGTCTTGGCCACAGTCATCCTGAAATGGTTGATTTTAAAAATCTTTGACATGAGAAAAACTGTTAGCAGAGCTTCTACCCTGGATTTTGGAAGAGCAGACTTTAGGCTGCTCGATGAACTAGTTAGTAGGGTCCCCCCCCAAGAATCTGCTTTCAAGGGTAGTAGGGTCCATAAATGCTGGTTGCTTTTAAGAGTGCAGGAGCAGGCAATTCCAATGTGTCAGAAGTCAAGCAAGCAACCAAGGCTGGCTTGGCTGAATGGGGTTCTCCTTCTGGAACTTAGGCAGAAAATGAAAGCGTATGGACTTTGGAAGCAAGGTCAGGCTACACAGGAGGAATACAGAGATGCTGTTCACCATTGTAGGGAGAAAATTAGTACGGCCAAAGCTCAGCTGGAGTTGAAGCTTGCCAGTATTGTGGTGGATAACAAAAAAGTCTTTTTAAAGTGTGTTAACAGCAAAAGGAGCACTAAAGAAAACATTAGTCCATTACTCGATGAGGTTGGTCACTTCACAAATAGGGRTGAAGATGAAGCAGACATTTAATGCCTTCTTTGCCTTGGTCTTTAATGCTAATGATGGGCCCTGAGACCCCTAGAGCCCTGGGTTGGAGGACTGCAACTGGGGGAGTGATAAGCTCCCTGTTGACTTTGAACTGGTACAGGATTTGCAGCTGCAACTGAATGCACATAAGTCTATGGGACCCAATGGGATTCATCCCAAGGTACCGAAAGAGTTGGCCAATGTTATTGCGAGACCTCTCTATTATTTACCAGTGGTCTTGGGAATCTGGAGAGGTCTTAGTTGACTGGAAACTAGCAAATGTTATTCCAATTTTCACGAAGGGCAAGAAAGAAGACCCTGGTAATTATAGGCCTGTCAATCTCACTTTGGTGCCTGGTAAAATTATGGAGAAAATTATTCTGGGGGTTATTGAAAACACCACTTGAAAGACAATGCAGTCATCGGTCAAAGCCAACATGGGTTCATGAAGGGAAAGTCATGCCTTACTAATTTAACATCCCTTTATATGACAAGGTTATCTTCCTAGTGGACAAAAGGAAGGTGTTGGATGTGATTATTTTTTTTTCCTTTTATATTTTTAGCAAAGCTTTTGATACTGTCTCTCWCAATATCCTTCTGGACAAAATGTCCAGCATACAGCTAGACATGTACACAATACGATGGGTGAACATTTGGCTAAAGCGTTGGGCTTAAAGAGTTGTAGTAAATGGGGTAGCATCTGGCTGGCAGCCAGTCACTRGTGGTGTTCCCCAGGGCTCCATTTTAGGGCCATTTCTCTTTAATGTTTTTATCAGTGACCTGGACACAGGAGTTGAGTGCACAGTAAGTAAGTTTGCTGATAATACTAAATTAGGAGGAGATGTTGATTCCCTGGAGGTAAAGAGGCCTTATATAGAGATCTTGATAGATTAGAGTGCTGGGCAATTACCAAGTGTATGAAACTTAACAAAAACAAATGTTGGATTCTGCACCTGGAATAGAGTAAGTCTGTATGTATGTATAGACTGGAGGTAAAGAGGCTGGAGCGAAGCCCTTCAGAAAGGGATCTGGGGGTTTTAGTTGATGGCAAGCTCAATATGAGTCAACAATTTGCCCTGGTGGCCCAAAAGACCAACCCTATCCTGGGGTKCATTAAGCACAATATAGGTAACCAGTCGAAATAAGTGATTGTCCCACTACAGTCAGCATTGGTGCAGCCTCATCTCAAGTACYGTCTGCAGTTTTAGGCTCCACAGTATAAGAAGGATATRAAAATATTAGAATGTGTCCAAAGGCAAACATGGTGAAAGGACTAGAGGGCACGACTTATGAGGAGCRGCTGAGGGTACTAAGTATGTTCAGCTTAKAAAAGAGGAGGCTGAGGGGTGAYCTCATTGCTGTCTACAACTTCCTCATGATGGGAAGCAGAGAGGGAAGTGCTGATCCCTTCTTTCTGGAGTCCCCTGATAGGATGAGAGCAAAAGGCTTAAAGCTGTGTCAGGGGAAGTTCAGGTTGGATGTTAGGAGAAAGCTCTTCACTGAGAGGGTGGTCAAGCACTGGAACAGGCTCCCCAGGGAAGTGGTCAYGGCCCCAAGCCTGTCGGTGTTCAAGAAGCATTTGGACAACTCTCTTAGATATATGGTTTAAATTTTTGGTTGCCCTGYGTGGAGTTGGGATTTGGACTCAATGATACCCATGGGTCCCTTCTAACTCAGGGTATTTTGTGATTCTAAGCTGTAACTGGCTTCCAGTTTTTAAACCTCTGATATGRTGGAGCAGAAAAGAAACCGGCCAGAGGGTTAATATGCAGATTTTAGCTTCTACTGSGTTAATCAAAACTGGAATGGAGGGGAAGATCACAGGATTTTAACTAGGCATTTTATYGGTTGTATTTGTGTGTACCCATGAATCTATGCAGGAGAGGCAAGCCTGAGACCTTCTGAAGTAAGCTTGTTATTTTTCAGGTAGTTTAGATATCATGATCATACTGCATGTAGAGAGCAAATGTGTGAGTAGAATTTTWCCTGCTTCTAATATGAGCAACACAGGGTTTACTTACTTCTCACYTCTTCCATGAAGGTGACTTTGGTCCACTTCCTACATTTCTCATTTTACTACTGAGATTGTCAATGTTTTTACCTTCACTGCCTAGGGCTGAAGAGTTCCTCAAATATTATTTTACAGCACGTGTTTCCACCAACATCTCTAAATTTGCATGTTAGAGCACTTCAAGGACAGCTTTCCAGACTGCAGACCCAACTGTTATTCAGGTACAGAAGAGGATGCCTTATCAAGCCTCTGAATGGAGTTCAGTGTGCATACAACATGCAACCATTGCACAAGCCTTGCTGTTTTGTCCCTGTGTAGAAGATGGGCAAATATTTGCCCTGTGGTGAACAGCTCTGGATACAGATATCRGAGCTGTATGGGAAGAAGTCTATGGCATTCATAGTTCAAGAACACCCACCAGCTTAAAACCAGGGTTGTGGCCAAGCAAGCCTCTAATTTAACACAGCTACAGAGGTTGGGAACCTCTTAAAATGATAGTGCACTGGAAAGCTGGGTTTTGCTTATGCCAACTATGGGCAAGCTCATTCTCTGAGGATGGTATTACTGGAAAAATCAAACAAGAATGCTGTTGGACTCGGCAAAGCTCAGGGGACAGGTTTGCGGGAATGCTTACCCATGGAGCGCAGCAGTGGAGCTGCCCCAGACCCTTTTCCTGATGCCACAGGGGAGAAAGACTCTTTGTCTCCCTGCTTCTTASTGAGGTTTTCAAGCAGCAATTGATGCAAAGGCTGATCTCGGCTCAATTTGCAACTGAAAACAGAGCAAAAAAACCTACAGGCAGAGGTTGTCCTCTACTAAATGTTAAACGAAAATGGGGGCTTGGAAGAATGCTGGTGTACTGGTGTATGCCTTAGACTAAAGTTTCTTATGTGTCTCTACTCACAGAGTTTAGAGCTTTGTCTTCTCCTTCCCAAGAAACAACAAACACAAAGAAAAACACATGCTGAAGTGGTGGGGTAGGGGAGCCCCCAAACTACTGGACAGTGCTGCCTGCAACASCTCTGTTTTGGGAGGTTAAACAGTTTAGCTATGTGGATGTTAGCCACGTTGTGCTATTGGTCAGCTGGAACTTTTTTTTACTGTTGTAGATTTAGTCACAAAGTCCAGCCTTGTACCCAAAGCACCAGCACATCCATCARGATGCATTATGCTCTCTAGGGCTTTTTATTTTATTTTCTTTAAATAAAGACTGTATATTTGGTTTCATATTAGAAATAAGCTTTGAGAGAAGATTGATGTTTTCAGCAGATTTTGGYATTTTATGATATTTACAAGGAACAGAAAAGTGCAGAGGGAAAAACAATGTGACAAYAACTTTTCTCGAGTACCCCAAATAGTTCAATGGAAGTAAAGTTCTTCGTAGTTCCCTGGCAAAAAATGTCTTTTTTTGTTTTGTGAGGTAATTATGGATTTTCATGAGCACTCCTTGCTAATCTGGTTTAATGACACTAAACCCAAATCACATTATGGTTATTTTCCTAGGCTGTGTTGGAGACATGCCACATTAACCCCAAAGAACAAAGAATAGAGATGACAACAACAACAAGAACAACAGTAAAAAGAAAAAAAACAGTAGAGAAGCAGTACAGAATTCTTATCGCCTGTGGCTTTACCCTTTGTACAATGAGTGGCACAGCACTAGAGGAATAGGCACTAGTAAAACGACTGATTAATAGCATTGTCCTTGAATATTCTGGGAATCTAAGGGACTTGGGAAAAGATTTACTCTTTRTTTTATCTTCTTTATTATGATGTCTAGCTGATTAAGCTAACAAAAAAACCTGTCTTGTAAGTTGCATTATTTTATTATAATGTATTATTGCTTCTTGCTTGCTAAGTCTAACCTTGCTCAGTTTTTCAGTAGCAGAGGTTATGACTGAGCTTTCGTCATGAGCTTACAAGGTGAAGAAAAAGCTTGCGTATTTGAGGGATAAAGGAAATCTCTGCAAGAAACCGACGGTGGAATCTCATGCCCCTGGTGACGTGTAAGGCTTTAGCAGATGGGCATGAAAGGTGTGCAGCCCTCAGCAAGTCCCGTCCAGCTGGGAAGCTGTTTGCTTCTGGCCTCCACGGATCTGTTGTGTCTTCTGAGGACAGCATATGCCAATGTAACAGTAAATGCCAGTGTGGGTTGCCCACTTTCTTCCATACTCTCTTACATTTACCTCTCCTCTGTATGTGTAAAAAAAAAAAAAAAAGAGTATTCCATATTTTGTTGAGGCTGAATAAATGTTATCTGTCATTTAACATATTAGGTGCTGGCTCTCTGGGAAAGTATTGCTTTGAAAAATCAGTAATAATGGAGCCAGTTTAAAAAGAAAGGTGGTGTTTGTTGTGTGTGTTTTTTTTTTTTTTCCTCCCCCTAAAAACCCAGAAGGTAATAAATTTTTCATGTTTTTCCCTTGGCTGGATAGTAATTTTGGAAAGCCTGTCCATACAGGCTGTGGTCCAAATGAAGATTTGATAGGAATTGCATTACCGAGCTGAGGAAGGGATATGATCAAGGTAGAAGTATCTTAACGTTCATACACAGAGCATACTTTTACATRTATGCACCTTCTTAGTCTTGGTAAGAAAATAAAACAACACACTGGCACATTTGTATCCTTTTTGCTATTTTGTCATGTGCACTTACTACTTAAAACATTCCTTGTTGTCCTTAATACGTACTGAGGGGATAAGATAAATCATGTCACGAATTTCTCTGTGCTATAATTTTGCTTTCTGGCCTCCATAAAACACCACGAGAACTTAATCTGTAATTAGCGTGTAAGTTATTTGTGGTATTGTACAGTACTAACCCACTGTAACTGTTGTCTTTTGGCACTAGACAACTCAAAAATGGAGATGTGGTCTAGGGTATCATCAGTCTTTTCTTTGTGGTTCAGAAAAGGAATCCATTTTCTTTGACAAAAGACCCACTGGTCTTTGTGGTCTATAAATCATTCTTTCAAAAGAAGCCCTTTGAAATATCAATTCAAGGTATTCTCACAGAATATCACTTTAGAGTTTTTTCTAGGGATGGAAGATAATCCTTGTGCCTATCAAAAAGGAAGATCTGTACTATTTTTCATTGAATTTTGCAACTTTAGTACAAGTTCTCTAAAGGCCCAATATTACCATCTCTAGTCTTGTGTACTGCGTGAAGTCAGAGCTTTTGTGTCAAAATAACATTTCTCTMATGTCCAGCAGAATCTGAGATGACTGAACTAAAGACAGGATCCTATAAAACAGCWTTCCTTAGAGTGTTGAAAATCCTTAGCCCCTTTAATGAGAAACATTGGCGTTTTGTGTGTGTTTTTTGTTTGGTGTGTGGGGGTTCCTTGTTTTTTGTTTTGTTTTAAAGAACTGGTTTTCTATCACTGGAAAACTGCTTTAGGGACCCTGCTGAAGTAGCCCTTCTATCAGAGGCCTTTCTTATAACTCAGTTTGAACATATCTTATATTCTATGGAAATATTTGATATTACACGAACTTGTTCTGGATATACCTGCCTGTAGCAAGACTAGAAGCCAGTACGTGATAACAGTGTGGTCCTTGGTGGAACAACTGGAGAGGAGGTTGCCAGTTGTCGATGTYGCTACGCTGTCGCACTCTGCAGCTGGAATAAATGTGTGGTGTGGTGGGTCTTTTGGTTTTGGTTTTTTTCTTTTATACGCATTAATGTTTTCAAGTTTTTTGTTACTCTATGAAGGACAGAAACTTTTCTTCATATAATATGAAAACTGCAGCCATAACTTCAAGGAAAATGCCACATACTGTAAAAATSCCTGAAAAAATTGCCAGGGGAGGCAACAGAGCAGTCCCAGGGTGGCTGTCTTTCAGTGGTATAAGAAATGAGCAGCCCTTAAATGTGCAGAGTTTATCATTCCTCAGAGGCCTTCAGGAACCTGCTGCACAAACGAAATAATAATAAACAATGTAGCTCTTTTACATAAATAATCCTTTCTGTTTCTAATCTACCGGTTTATTCCCGCAGTGGCATATTGTTTGTGGTATTTATCTCGAGGTATTGTTATTGATCTCTATTATGCAAAGGAAATGAATTTATCTGCATGAAATTATATTGTTGGAGAGGCACTCTATGGCTGTATTTACAGATTCCTTCTGTTTAGCAATTACACTGTATCTTTTTTTTTTTCCCCTCCTCAATTTATCTTTTGGTTAGCTGGCTCAGAGCAGCAGGATGCTCAGTGTGGGCTGCAGAACAGATTTAGGAAGTCAGAGGTACTTTTAATCCAGCCCTAACTTCTTCAGTCTCTAACCTGTCTGTGGAAATAATATTACTTGTTTCCCTTTTTATGGCTTTCTCACAGGGACGTCATCAATCTGTACTTCAAGCATTTCCGAAGAGGTGAGGACAGTCATTAGAAGAAGGGAGAAGGGTGGTGGTGGGGGAAGCCTACTGAAATTGCATCCTTAGTAAAGCCAAATACAGTAGTCCTAAAGGGACCAAGATCTSAATCTAGCTGGAGGCTGCACAGGAGGGATGGGGTGTTATGGCAAACATGTTCCTCAGCCTATACTYCCTGCTGTGAGGAAAATGTGAGGATCGAAGTCTTGTTCAAAAAGTGGAGCCTTCACCACAGAGTTGTCTCATCTAAAACTGTATAACAAAGAGTGAGAAGCCTCTTAGATCTGATCCTAGGATGAGGGGATAAAAGAGAACTCACACTTCTATTTCTGTTCACTTGTCCTTCACAACATTAGAAACGGGGCGGTTGTTTTTTAGATTTCAGTAAGTCAATTATTTCTTTGCTTTTTACTTGGCTTGTATTATGGGTGGTGTCAAGGTAACCGACAACTACCAAAGCTTTGGTACTGTTCCCATGGGTTTTCTCATCCTTAAAAAAGGGAACTGAACGCTTTTGTGAGACCCAGCATCCTGAGCCGATTCTCCAGAAGATCCAGAGCAATCAGGTGCATCTCAGCCCAGCTGCATGGGCTGGCTCAGCAGCTGGGTCCCGGATTCTGAGGGGAAGAGGAGCCTCCTGGTGATTGGTACTAGGCAAAAAAAAAAAAAAAACACCAAAAAAAAAAAAACCACCACAAAAAACTCTCCTTGACCTGCAGCAGGATGTTGGGGAAGGGGTTTGATTTCAGGAGAGTTCTTAAAAATTATCCTTAGAGTACCCCTTTGCTTTTCCTTATGGAGCTCGGATGCCACTTCACTTTCCTTGGGATAAGCCAACCCTGCAGAATTATTGTGGAAATCTACTGGCTTCAGCTTCTTGTTTGACTGCCGTAAACAAGGAAATCTGTATCCTCCTTGCCAGTTGTTCAGCAGAACCAACCTGCCTGTTCCTGGGCAGCCGGGTGAATGGGATTTTGGAAGGATGCTTTGTATCTTTGAAGTTTTTTCTGGCTAAATATCATTAATCTTCAGAGTGATTCAGTTCTTAAGGTAATTTGTGGCTTGCTTTTTTTCTTTTCTTTAAATCCTTTAAAGACGGGATATGGAAAAACCTACTTTGCTTCAAGATTATGCAGCGTATTTAGAACAGTGACACTCGACTTAGTGAAGTCCTTTATAGATGTTTTTTCCTTTGTCTTGTTAAAATTTAAATCCATGATATATGGGAAAAGGTGCAAGTTATTGTTTGTTTATTCTGTATCTCCCCGTAAACTGTATTCCTAAAACTAGCCAGCACTTCTTTTTGGTTTTGTGGCTTTTAGGGTGTGATATTGAGCACAATTAGTTCTGTGAGGGGTTGCTGTCTCTGCGGGAGGCTCTGAGGTGCTTTCCACTTGTATCAGGTTTACTAATTGCCTTTGCAATGTATGAAGTCCTTGTGTGAGCGATGACTGTGCAACAAGGCAGTGCAACTGGGATGTCAAATATGAATTTACCAGACACCACTGGGTATGCCGCTTCCCTTACCTATGGGTCTCTTTTATTAATGAAAAAGGGAAGCCACTTGCTAACCCACCTCCATAAAAGTCTTGTTCCTTGGAGGGGAATACTATTATATTATTAGTGTCTAGTGTTGGTGTTTCTCCATTCCCTCCAATGTAAGAGACAGACTGGAGTGAGGCCAGTGGAGGGCTATTAATATGGTCAGGGGATGGACCATGAGACATACTGGGGAGGCTGAAGGAYGTGGGTTGGTTTAGCCTTGAGATGGCCAAAGAGGGGGATCTAGGGATCTACTTGCAGCCTTTCCATTCCCTAAAGRGGACCTGTTGAGAAGATGGAGTTTTCTCAGATGTACAGTGAAAGGACAAGAGGCAAGGGGCAGAAGTAGCTGCAATGGAAATTCCTACAGGATTAAGGGAAAATKCTTCACAACGAAGGGTGCTCAAGCACAGGAACAGGGCCCAGAGAGGCTGTGGACTCTCTAGCTCTCAAGATCTTTCAAATCTGGATGAGCTGGGCCTTGAAGCAACCTGGTCTAACTTTGAAGCTCGCCCTGCTTTGAGCAGGGGATGGGCGTAGATGACATGCAGATGTCCCTTCCAACMTGTATTTTTCTATGATTATTAAAATTATGGGTGTTTTTTTTTTCTTTTAAAAAGGCTACCTGCAGTGTTATTTTCAGCTAATATGTTGTCTTTGCTGGAATACTCRCTGTGAATCCTTCTGGTCATCAACCAGGAGCTGAATATGACTTGTTGATCTCAACTCCAACTTGAGCTGTGACTTTCYAGGCTGTGTGGAACAGATTGCTCTGATTTCCAGTGCTCGGGATGATAAAGAAACTGGCTTTTCTCTGCTTCAGTGCTTCATTTTGTTGTGAAAAAACTTATTGCCCAGATATGACTTGTACCTTCCTCCTGCAAATAAATACCTTGGTTTGGTGGAGAGCTGACTGAGAAGTCATGGGATGCTGTTCCCTTTTGTTACTTTAGATTTTGTTCATTTGCTTTAATACGATTTCAAACACTGTGCATTAATTAGAATTTGGATTGCTAAAGGTAACATTCTCTCATGCCTTGTGTAACCATTCATCATCGTATAAAGGAATGACCATGCTGTTCAGCAGACTTTAACAGCCGTTTTACATAGATGTAAATGACTATAGAAGGTAAAAGAAGATTTAAGCCCTGTACTAGCTGCATATCTGTAATAACTGTTTTCCAAGTATTTTATTTAGTTTGGCTTCCTTATTATTTGGACTTGTCTGTTATTTGTTGAAAGGTCTCTCGTTCTTTTTTCTTTGGCCTTGGTTTTCTATGCTTCCCATGACTCTCTGTTTTTAAGTATCACAATTTATTCCTTTATCTSTGCAATGATAAAACCTTCTCCTAGTTTCTTTTCCAAAGATTTGACTGACTTGTTCACCACTTGATTCTTGGAAATGAGAGTTTGATATGTAGCCTGCCAGATTCATAATAAATCTTTGTCCACATAGCTCACGTTCTTTGTCAGAAGTTGCAATTTCTGACAAATTGCTGAGTAACTGCATGGCATTTCTCTTGCTTTCTGTTTGTGCTGATTTCCTAGCAGCTTCCACCATTCCCTATTTGCCATTRCTGTAGTCTGTTCTCTGTTCATTTTTCTCACTTCTACAAGCCTTTGGTATTTCAGTTGTCCCATATGAAACCTCCAGCAAGCCCAATCTTGTCTACCAAATATCCGTTTCCATGACTTCATAAGTGGCTTTATTTGTAGATTAGAATTGAAGGTTTCAAAAATATGAAATCTAATTATTATAGTTGTGCAACTGAAGTAATGGAGATCTTTAGAGAGGGCCCGATAGCRGGGAAAAAAAGGATTAAAGAGCAGAATGTCAGTAATTCGTCAAAGGACTAAGCATGGGCTGTGGAAGACCTATATGGCTCTGCACAAGGAGAACATATGGCTGGGAAAATACAAAGTGTAACATCTGCAGGTAACAGCTGATAATGTGCACTGTGTCTGTGGCGCTGCTAATCACTGGAGCTTGTGAGTATGCTTTTCCTATGGGGAAAAATAATTAACCAAATAGAAAATGTATCATAGTTGATAACCAATAAGACAGTGTACAATGCAGCATACTGATAACSTGCATATGATATAGCCCATAACTTGGGTTCTTTGGATTCAAAATGTTGGAGTGTTGGACACCGTTGCTGGTTGTTTAATCACCAATGATGTAAAGTGTTTACTACTTACCAAATAGAACAATAAATCCAGTATTTAACTGAAATGTGTGGTAAGTTAAGGTTGAGGGGATCAGGTTCATTGAAAGGGATGGGATAAGAAATGGCTTCAAAGAGCAGTAAAACAACCAGTGGGTGATCAGTTGTATGCTGGAGTGCTGACAGTCATTTTGGGGTCCCAGCAGTGATAGTCTTTGAAATGCAGACAATGCAGGCAGCAGATTGTTTTTGTKTAATTTAAAACTTATTGCTTTCTACTTTTTTCCAGTCACTTTTTCTTGAGGAAAAATAATTTGGGTACCAGCTCTATTTAACCATTGTGTTTGTTGTGTGTAAAGCTCCTTTGCCCCCTTAATTTTTTTGGTAGAGGGGAAYGTTGTCTTTCAGCTGACTAGGAACTTTTCTAATGTGTTATTTTGCAGGAAGGAAGCTTAGTTCTTGTCTCCTTTGCAGGGTGGAAAGTGTGCCATTTAAGTCAGTGGACTGCTTTATACACATTGGCAATCAAGTTAAAGGAATTCTTTCAGCTGCTTGGACCAAACTGGTTCCCTTGTTTTGGACCCGTTTGCGGCTTCATCTTTTTGTATCGTAATTCTGCAATCAGGCTTTGGTATCAGAGAAGTTTCTGGAGCTCTTGCAGATTTTTTTTCAAGAAACTCTTCCCCAGTCTGAGTAGGTGTTTCTTATACAGTTCAAATTATATTCACAAATAACTTGTCTGTATTTGTATACCCCCACTGGCTCTGTGCCTCAGCATGCACCATAGTATTACARATGAATTCATTAAAATGCTTAGGCATTCATTGCTGACATTTGTCCTGTTTAATTGAAATAATTTCTTCACATTCTAAACTTAGCTTTTATGACACATCAAAACTTTGGAACATTCTTTTTTCAATTATTTATAAGCCTTACAAGTTATTTCTTAATTTCTTGTTTAGTTGTCCCAGATCATGTTTTTATGTGAGTATGTATTCATATAATAGCATGCTGATCATCTTAAGAATGCTGCCTAACGTCTAGCTTGCTAGGAAATGCATCTCGTATGAGCTGTAGGATGAATGTACAACACAAACTGCTCTGTTAAAATGCATAGACCATGGCGATGTTATGCTTTTGAAACAGGAGTACTCTCAATTAATATGTGTTTCTTTGTGCTGTAACCTGTCAACTGCTGCAAGTAACCTAGCATCTGGAGCTGCCTAAATGAGGATTGCTTTGTAACTCAACTACATTACAACAACAGAAAATGCAGGACACAGTCTGTCTTCACTTATGCTTTTTCCGATTTACTGAAATCATGCAGGTTTTCATGGCTGAACCTGAGCTTGATTACCTTAATTTACTGATATATAAGCCTGCTCTACCATGATACATCCATACTGAGAGTTTGTAATTGAGCTGGAACAAAGAAGGAAAAGAGGGCTTATTGACAGAACAGCATGTTTTGTCTTCACAGACTTCAGTGCAGTCTTGTATTACCGACTGAAACATTGCTTCCCCAGCACATAGCTGCTCTCTGGCTGTCTTAATCCTTTTGCGTTCTAACCTCTAACAGTGCCTTCAATGTGTTAGTAGCAGCAGGGTCACTCTGTAAATGAGTCTGAGGAATTATTTTTTTTGTTGCTGCATTTGAGGGGGAAGAAAAAAACCACTTCGGTGGCATAAACAGGTTTTGCCTGAATGCAGCAAACCCCAAAGGGTGTTGAGTTTTTTAAATATGAGWGTCTCTTCCTTCATCTGCAGTCAAGATGCAGAGGAAGAGCAGCCTGGTTAAGTTCATCTGCCCACACAAGTCCCCTGTTCCTGAGAGCTGCAAGGACTCAAATTTTTTTCAAGTTGAGAGGCTTCCCCCCCCTGACTTTTTAAACTTAATTTGTCCAGCCAGCCACTTGGGAGGTTGAAGATAGCACTGAGGTGATTTGCAAGGCTGCGTTCTCAGAACTGCAAACCTCTCTTTTTGCTCACGTTGAGGTGTGCACCTCTCAGGACCCCTGGCTGAGGCATGTGCTTGACTTCACTTTCAGTGCAGAAGTTCCCTCAGTTTCAGGGACCGTGTTCTTGCTAAACAGGAGCATATTTTTTTTGTAGTGCTATAATTGATGATCAGTGTTGGAACTAATACCTTTGCTGTGGGCTGGGCAAGAGAGCTTCAGAAATAGCACAGGGTTGTTAAGTGCAGTGAAAAGCAGCAGTGTCTTCTAAAACAAAAATAACTTGCAGGAGTTCCTGTGGAGATGTCTATTTTCTTGATCTTCATGTAAGTGCTCAGTATTAGTGTTCATAAAAAGATCTTAGTGCTAATCCTCCTGTAGGTTCCTTTGAAATACAATATTTAACTTATTTTTTGTTATTCCCTTAAGTTTTTAACATGCCTCCTACACTTCTTTCAATGAATACACAGACTCTGATTTAGTAATGCATAAGGTGTCCCAGAAATCAGTTTAACTGATCCCCATCCATCAGTCAGTATAACTTTTCCTATTATTTTGCGGAACGGATTTCTTTGAAGCCCCATTTTGTAGACTCTAGATGATATCTCTGTCTAACTTTTCTGAAGAATGGAGAAAGACTGAAGGGTGCATTAGTAAGAGCCAGAAACCTACTTTCTGTATGGATATTGAGTTCTGTTTTTCAGAAGCTGCCTTCCACTCACACTTTTTGCCTCTTAGAAGTGAATTTAATGATCAAGAAAGGACCAACAACACTAGTTAAAGCAATGTTTAAGGCCAGATCTGTGTAGAAATGTGAGGTCTGTAATCATAGATTACGCTTTCCAAATAAATCTAAACTGGAAATGTTATGCCTCAGAGGCATACAGCACACAAGCCTGGTGCAAAGACCAGATTTATCTTGATATGTTGTCAAGAAAGCATCTTCCATCCCGCCCTTTCATGTTTGTCCTTCCCCTAACAGTACTCCTAGCTGCCTGTCCTGAGGCACTGGTCTCTGCCGAATACAGAATATGTTGATTTGCGTTTCTGCTCTGTGGCATTATTGAAGCCTATGTAGAGGGATGTAAAGCTAGTATTTGTTATACCACTTCAGCCATAAAATACTGCCTGTACCAAAGCGATCTAGTGGTCTTTGGTCAGAAAGCAGGCAACAACTGGGGCACAAAGACAAACTTCTTCCTTGAAGGCTTATCTGAGCTGGCCSTGGGAATGATTCAGAGCTTCCCCTAGCCAAACGCATCCAAACCTACACCTGGAGCTGAAAAACCTTGGCTGCAACTAGGAAAGACTTGCATATCCTATGGAGCAAATCAGGAGGGAAGCACTGGAAACATGTTGGTCAGCAGTGGGTTATATCTAAGCTAGCAACATTTAAAGCAGAAGCCTGGAATTTRCATTCAAGGAAAGAAAGTGAGAGACATGAGAGATTTCTGGTGCTTACTCCTACACTCTGGGCATGAAGATGAAATTGTTCCCTTAAATTTACCCAGTTTGGGTTTGCTGATGGAAAAGCTGTGTTGCCAGACTTCTCTCTGTATGCACTGAGACAATTGAGATTGTCCAYGTTTTGAATCAGGTAGCTTCCTACCATTTAGCGGGAGTTTGCAAAGCCTTAGCTTAGTTATGTCCCTGGGTGTGAATGAACTCTGTTTTTGCTGGGGGTGCAAGTCCACAAGCAAGTCTCAGTTTCACCGTCTCACAGTAAAACGGTGCCTACAGCTTTGCGCCTTTTCCCAGAGCGTGTGGGGTAGATGTGGAATCTATAATGAACAACAGCACTTAAAAGTTAGCTAAGAGGCAGATCGTGTATTGGCACCRCGGAGAACTTGAGCAAGCAGTTCACGGCCACCCCGCATGATTGAGTCATCGCAGTGTTGGAGCGCTAACTGCTGCGCTCTGTACAAACTGTTAAACAGGCGAGTTAGGATTGCCAATGAGCGTAGGCAATTTGGGAGTACAAAAATGCGTGCATCAGCATCTCTAAAATAGGAAAAGAAGTAGAAGCCTTGAGTCTGGGAAAGTTTTACAGGTAGGCAGCACCCACTTGCTTTAATCAAGACTATAGGAGAAGTGCTGAAGGTGACCTGTAAGGGTCTGCTGCTTTACCAGGTATAAAAAAAGAGGCTTGAAGCTGGTGTGTGTGTGTGTAATAGCATAATAGTAACTTAAAGACCTGAGAGAAGAGAGATCACTGTTGATACTTGCTAGTGAGGTAAAGGAAGCCACAGCTTTTGGATGAGCAGAGACCTCCTGACTCCCCGAGGGTAAGTTTTAGTTCATTTAACCGTTCAGTAGGAATCCATACTAATTGAATGCAGCTCCTCTCTTCCCACTAAGCAGAGGCTGACAGAACATTACAACAAATTTCAGCCTTTTCCTGTTTTGTTTTTTTAATAAGATTGTGACTAAAGGGAGCAGGTCAGCCTTGTGACTGTTCCCAGAGGATAGAGTTCAGAGGAGTAGCGTGCAAAGAATAGCATCTCCCTTTTCATAAGATGTATCTCTTCTGTTCAGAGGCAGATTCTGGCCTTTGTGAAGCCCCARGGAAGATCTGTTGTGAACTCTGGTACAACAGGTAGATAGTTAGTGGCAGAATTTAATAAATATTTAGCACCAGGAAGACTTCGTTAGCTAATGAAACGAACTCAGTGTTGAAGAACAACAAACAGGAATAGAGATTTGAATTAGCCCAGGTTCTCCTCTGAAAAGGAGAGYGATGACACATGAAAGTCAGGTAAGGTGCTCTTTATATAGAAAGATGTTTCTGGATGATATTCTGAACACAGGTATCAATACTTCATTTGTTTTCSAGGCTGTGCCTACACTGGATAATTTCATTTTGACAGGACCCCTGTACTTGCTGGCACTAAGATTTCTGGGTCTTTTATGCCTGAGGGAGAGTCCCAGTCTCAATATTTGGGCTGTGTGCTCTACGTGCCATGTGGCTGTCAGCATTTGGGCCCATGACCTTCTTCYGACCGATGCATCCCATCCCCTGCTCTGGAAAACACACGCATGCACACCCACTACTGCACAGAGTTCATAGAGAGGACACATGAATCATATAARCTTTGTTATTGAAAACTGTGGTCTTTGCCCTTTGCTTATTTGTTTGTAAATGTTTCTGTACAAGAATGTGCTCTGTGCATGTTTGTGGTTAGTTTATAAGTGACAAAATCTGATCTCACTTTATGCTCGCACTTGTTTACTTCCAGAAAGTGGTGTGATATAGGTGCTAAGAGAGATACATCCATTGTGAAAACAAAACAAAAAGACCCAGATGTGCTTGGATACTTTCTTTTTGTGATTAAAGCTTTTCCTACTGCATTATCTTCAAATCAAATTTACAGTCGGGTAATAGGGCAACAAATGTCCTAAGCAAAGCCCAGGGACACTTCTTAGGTAATCTCTTCATAACATAGCCATAGCTTTGGATGATACCTTACATGACACTAGTATTAGATGGCCAGTTAGTAAAGGACAGGCAGTTGCTATAAATAAAAACCTCAAACCCAAAGCAGCCTTTAAATCTTCAGTCATTAGAAAGATGAGTCCTGAACTTCCATGTAATCGTTAGCACCAGGGCAAAGTAAATGGAGTACACTGTGACTGGCTCTGCAGCTAGTAAGCACCAAGTGTRTGTGGGGTCGCATAAGAGGCAAAACAGGAGAACGCATGCAGAGGTTTGGTTAGTACTTCAGGTTGCTACAAAAACTTGAGTATAAAGGTGACAGAGAGGAATTGGAATGATTTTTACTCTATGATAACAAGATGAGTCATGCTGAAAAAGCTTTTGGTAAAATAGCTTCAAAGATCAAATATGGATTTACAGTGTGATTGTTTTTCCYTTGAAAATAGTGACATATTGAATCTAATTTCACTGTGCAACTGAACAATCTTAACATTTTTCCAAATCAAAATGACGCTAAACAAACTTTCAGATGACTAGTAGAAACTTGCGGTTTATGCAGGAAAGCAAACATTAGTAGCCACTAAAAATACTGACCTGAATGCGCAGGTGCTGTTGCGTTGTCAGATGTGGAGATCTTCTGTGTTTTATGGTTGAGTGTGTAGTTCTTCCATGTGTGTGTGATGGTCTTCCTTTGAAATACCACAAAAATGTCTTTTCTCCTTTCTCAAAGGAAGGTCAAGAAGTATGTGGCATATTGACRTATCAGCACTTACACAGGGCAGTTTTCCTGGGATAGGATACTAATTAAAACTGAATCAAAAAGAACTTGAACTAGAATTCATCCTCTGTTGCATGAGGTATATAACACGGTGAAACTAATAGTTATCTTGTGAAAAATGGGACTTGTGTAAGAAGTTTAGTCTTCTGTGGTGGGAAACACTCTGAAATTCTGCAAAGCGAATTTGAAAAGTATTTTACAAGGTGCAGTAGGGGATAGGTTGGTCTTCATTTCAGTCCCAATGAATACAGAACGACCTACACTGTACTCTTAGCCCTAGGTAGTCCTACAAGCTACTCCCAGGCCTTACATAAAAACCTTTTGGGAAATGGGAGAAGAGGTTGTGAGTGTCGGCAAGCTAACATCATTGAGACCAGCCAGACTGACCGCTTTCTGGGGAGGTGTGCAATACAAAGATATTGTTTCATTACCTGCACAGTCTCCACCATCTTCAGGAAAGAGTGTGCTTGTTGTCCATATATCAGTGGATGATGGAAGGAGGAAATTTCAGGAGAGTTTTGGGCTGTTGATTCCTTAGATATTTATGACTTTGAGGCACCTAAATTTAAAAAAACTCAGCTGTGTCCCCCTTTTAAGAGTGTGTTATTGACTGATGTAGATATCCTTTCTCTTCTTGGTGTGCTAGCCCCAGGGAACCCCCTTGTAGCCCCCAGTCATTGTGCTGCACAGGGAATTTCAGTGCTGGACTCTGATTGTGACTTCTAAATTTAGCGGCCAAATTTTTGAAACTTTCTTCCTGGCTCAGGACTGCATTTCTCCTCTGTGTGTGTGCACACCTTCCTTGGCTCCATTTGCTGCTCAGCTGATAATGACAGTGTTTATTTGTAAAAGTCCTGATACAGGATAAAGGAAGCCACAGAAAGTAAGATTGCATCAAAGCAGAAGTTTGTTGGGCTGTACAATGCCCACAGCAGCTGTTGCCTGCCTTCAATGCATCACCTGGATGGTGACAGGAAATCAGAGTTTYCATATTCTTTGCTGGACTATTTGTTACAAGTGACTGACTTGGCTATATTGYAGAAGACTAGTGGGTTCTTTTTCCTATTTCCATTTTCTTTTCTCCCCTGTTCACTGAACTTTTCTGACTGTGTAGAATGTGTTATGTAGAATGTAGAGTGTATTATCACTCAGACCTATCCAAAGAGATGCAGCCTTTACAGCCAGAAAAATACAGTTCTTCAAGTGYAACTGATGTGGGGAGAATGCCATTTGTGCTTTACAACTTATTAYTGTCAAACAACTTAATATTGTCAACCATGGAGCAACCTTGATTAGTCTTAGTGTAATGCAGACAAATTCTTTAGACAAGAGGAGATTCATGTGGAATCAGGATAAATGTTCTTAATAGGCTCTTTCATTTGACCAARCAGTAGTAATAAACTTGGAATTGTTGTATGTGTTTTTCCAGACAAGTCAATAATTTGCTTCTAAAACCACTCAGAATTTCATGTGGCCACTCATAATGAAAAGGTTTGTTCTGGTTAATCTTCAGCATGTAYCTTTTAATCTCTCATTGAAGATTGAACTATGATGCCTAATGTGGTTCTTGAAACACCCTTGTTATGCTTTGCTAAAAGAGTGTGCTGTACTTGTAGTTTTAAAGTGGATTAAATTAAACTTGACAATGMTGCTGTGAAGAGAGGAAGTAGGGAGAGACCAGGACCACTGAAGTCATCACTGGAAAGCAGCACAGCTCTTCCTCAATGCCCTGGTAATTTTAATATAATGAGGTATGGGCAGAATCTAAAGAAAATGGYGTAAAATCCTACTTAGCCTCAGGCTTTTTAATTTTTCAGGTAAAAAGGTTTGTGAATCTGCATAGATATAACAGAACAAAATATGTCCTCCTAAGCTCCTTTTCATGGGTCTAATTTAACCAACTTCAGCAAAATGCCCAGTCACCTGAGAGGGATGCTCTACGTAGCAGTAAAGCCACAAAACTCTTAACTTATTTTGTTGATCCCAGTTTAAATTGTCCTAATAAATTTRCAAGATAAGAAGGTCAGAGGGAAATGGAAAATACTGATCCTTAATGCTCAGGACATGCAAAAACTATTCTGAGTTGTTGGGAAATTTTGAAGGCACATGTTTCTCCACTTGTGAGCAGCCTTTTGAGTGTTTTGGTCTTTAATGAAGCCTTCAGAATTCATGGCGTCCTGGCAAGCCCCACAGAGCATCTGGCTCTTGCCAGTATTTGAAACAACTGACTCGGTGTGTCTGGGTGACGGACAACTGAGGAGGAGTCTGCTTTGTATAGGTGCTGTGGCCTTGTTCCTTGCACCAGCCCTTTGKGTCTGAATGGGCAGGAGCAAGATACTTTGCAGGTGGAGATGGGAGCCACAGAAACTTYACCTAGAACCACCAACATTTGATTAAGAGGGATTAATTTCAGACTGAAATATTTGAAGGGTTTGTAAGGATTCTTATACAGCTGTAGTAAAGAAACCCCTGCTTGGGGCCTGCCCTAAACACCAGAATAAAGGTTTCTGGAAGCTAGTACAGAGCAGGCTTATATATTCAGGGCTGGGGTTGGATACGTTTAGGTGTCTATATGGTATCCAAATTCTTATCATGAAGAGCTATGGCTTGATTTATTTGCCTACACATTCACAAGTAGTCTCATTTGAAATGACTTAAGATATCCTACCTGACCTCCAGCTGTTGCTYCAGGTCTGCCATGTGGCTGTCTCTGATATCCCAGAGAATCTCAAAGGTGACCCATGCTTTGGCATCAGGTTCAGRTTATACCTGCTCCTTGAAGAGTAAGGTGGCAAAGGGCCACTGGAGGCTGAAGGGTGTTGGCATGGTTGCTCTTCCTTGGAAGTTTCRCTATGGAAGAACAGCTCACTTCACTGGGGTTTGTAGTTACGGAGGTCGCCTGGAAGGTAACTCTGTACCAGTGAYGCTGAATCCCTGGCTAGGCTAGACACTCTTTGGTCCTGAGCTGGGTAGTTCTGTATCCTTCATTATTTTGACTATCTCTGGACAGCTGTGTGACGTTTTGGTAGCTCCCAGCATGAAGGCCACTGCAATCATTACCCCTTCTGAACATGGTGGCCCATTTGATTCTTRTAAAGCTGAAGCAGTCTCTTTATGCTCACTTCTGAATGGGAAGGTTTTGCATGCCTCTTATGGCCACACCTGGGCGTTAGGTCAGATGTTTTCCACTCTCAAGATTTCTTTCAGGAGCTGTAGAAGWGTACTTTGTGTTAATTTTTCCTTCTTTTGAGACTTTTGAGTGTTTGGAAATGCAAGGAAGTGCCATTCTCGCTGTACAGGCGAGAAACCTGAGGCTGGGGGCTCCTCAGCACATCAGCTGCAGTCATGTGTGGTTGTGAGCTATAGTTACAGATAAAGATAACTTGGTCACCTTTTTTTTTTAAAAACATCACAAATGATGAGAAAGTTAATAAAGGAAATACTGTATGCTTGCATGTGACACTAAGATAGAAGACTTGTAATCTGTATTATTAATGTTATGTTAAGAATCCCCACAAGCAAATTGTAATGGCTTGTTATAGACTTTATCTTAGTAGGAGCAAGGTGAACAACAGATATCAAAGATCACTGTTTCAGAACAGTAGTTATTTTTAATGAAAACTTTGACTTTATTTCTAGGTAATCTTAAAGTATGCATCTTAATCTGTTTTTTACTTATGCTGTTATTGCTAGAAATGCAATGTGGTTAAACATAAAGTACCTCCAGAAAATAAAACTTTACTGAAGTCTTATATGGGCCCTTGATGTTGAAACATMTTTATTATCAGTTTATAGATACTTAAAATGTCACTGTCCTATAAGGTTAATTGCTCTTGCGACTTCAGTAATGGCAATTACCTGGCCTGCCTTGTATTGAATTAAGCCATTGTATACTTATGTTTAGAGTCATATGCTTCTTCCATTTTAAATACTCTTACATATGTTACAGAAATTAATGAAATTTTTTTAGATAGGCTTTTTAAAGGCTGATATCACTTTTAAATGGTATCTGGCTTCTGTTTGTTTACTTGTAGAGCCATTAAAGGAGAGGCCTAAGTGTAAATGATATTGTAATGTACTTGATGCCTGACTAAAATATGAGCCTTGTCATACTCAACTGTTATCCCTGTTCTCACCCTTGTACCAGTCTGCTCTTTTAGCAAAGTTGAAGAGGGTAGTTACTGCTCTTAACAGCTTGGGTGCGAAAAAGGACCTGTAGGGAGTCCTAAACTGATTCATTTATTATCTACTTTAAAACAACAATGCAAGGACTGTTATGTCTTCGGTATGGGTACATAAGGGAGGGAAAGAGATCGGAATGAAAAACCGTGAGGGRATGTAATGAGTTGTCATGGCATACTGGCATACAAGCATCCATGTGCTTTGTAGGGGCTTTGCCTGTGTGCAGTGCTCCCAAATGTGCTGCAGAGAGGGGGTGTTTGCTTGTCGTGCAGCTACCCACTGTACGCGCACAACAGCTTAGCAGAGTGCACGTAATGCAATGTGTAGATGCATAAAAATATGTGCTGAGAATAAAACTTCTCAGGAGCAAGTGATCATTTGACTCAGATTGTTTCTTAATTGAAACACAAAACAGCTCCTCTTTAAACTTCAGATTGCTTGAAAGCATGTCTGGTAGGGAATATATAAACTGCATCTTYGAGGAATGTGGCTACTTTTTTTCCCACTAACAGATGCCATTTGGATTAACAAATAAGGATTCTCCTCACAGCAGCAATATCTGATGAGGTTATCAAATTCTCCTAAATTAAAGAGAAATTGACAATAACATAAATCAGATGTTATTGCTGCACATATAAATGTTCATTTGTTAGCCCAAGTGGTAGTTCATTTTTTCACAGCTGAGGAATTCCTTTCTTTTAAGATCTGGTAATAATTCAGCAGTGTATTTGACCAGGTTTGTATACATAAATGACTTCAGTAGCACMCAAAAATGTTTGTTCCTCAGCTGGGGCTTTCTATCACCAAAGCTTTGACTTTTTTGGCCTGTGGTATGGGGCAGGGTAATTTCAAGTCAAAACTTCCTTTGGTAGATTCACAGATACATGTGTTTCACCTATGATTTTGTTAAATTAAGCATAAGTCTGAGATGTTAAATTCCTGTCTTAACTAAACCTATATCAGATCTGAGRTGTTTGGACCTTGAGTTTTTAACTTTCATTTTATTACAGAGTAGGGATCAGTCTTAAAATCCTAATTTTGATCCTTAATGATTGGGGGGTGTTCGGCACTAGACTTTTTTTGTAACCTTGCTTTTGTGGTCTTAAGCAGAGTGATTGCGCTAGTGGCTATGTTATGTGACTAAGTATAAGCACTCTGTACGTGGATAATACCCRGGCTTAACAGTTTTCTTTGTTCACAGCCTTCTGAGGCATAGCAACAGCTCCTCTGTGTCAAAAGCTTTTGCTTAGGGAATACCCTCCGTGCCTTTCTCAGTCAACCTCCTCTTACCACTGAGGTTCCTAACAGGACAAAAATACTTTGCATGCATTTCTGATTTCCTAGTGGAGAAATTGATCTAACTCTAATGCTTTTTTTCAGGCCTTGAACTTTGAAGAGGTCCACTTCCTTATGGTTGCTTTTACAGGAACAAATAAAAAGATCAGGAAAAAACTACCATCACTGCACAGTAGCTGTACATTAGCACTTAGTGCATTACATTAACTTTCTAGGTCGTTTCACTAATTTAACAGTTTTTTTCAATGTTTAGTAGGTGGGAGGCAGAAGTCTTGGTCTTTTTTTTTCTAACAGTTCAGGATTTAGTACAGTCTGGAAATTATATCATGATCCTTCCATAGTGGGACATGAAGAAAAAGGTTACACCTCTGTGTGAGCATGACCACAGTGGGACTGAGAGCCCCTGTACTGAGTGATGTTCAYCCATGGAGGGGAGGTCCTCCTGTCCACACTATTTCTGGCCTGTAAGAATTCAGTTTACTTTTAACACATTTTAGAAAAACAGTTAAGGAACACTTATAATTGCTGCATTTTTCCTCAAAGTATCYAGGTTCATTCCCAAGGGGGGCAGAATCAGTGGAATCACAACCTGTGTTCACGCTTGTTGGTGAAGGGGGGGCAGATGCTTGGGGATGCAGAAATTTCACTTGGAAGAATCTCTGAGAAATATTTGCTTCTTTAGATAGTCTTTTGGACCAGCCTATATATATTCGCTGGAGAAAAATGCTATAGCTATCCCCATCCCTCTACAACCTCCTTTTGGTAGTATTTGCTTTGAAAGGTACAACCTGGCCTTGCTTCGTTCGCACATGCACATTATTTCTAGTTTAAAAAGTGTGCTGTGAGTAAAAGCAGTCACAGGGTAGGATTCATCTGCCTACAACTGAGTTTCCTTTACAGTCAGTGGAGATCAAATCAGGACAGTCGATGGATTCTGGAGTGCAATTCCTGCTATCCTAAAGCAGCACTTAAATGGGTCAGATAAACCATGCCTGAGAAGCTTACTTCTTTCCACTGATTTTAGAGGGAGAGTAGGTGGCTGTGTTACAGTCATCAACCCCGTAGACACTGAAGTTTGGTGATGTGCGTCCCACCCATTGTGTCAATGTAGAGGGGTTCCTACAGCAGGGTGACCCTACTTATGAGGCTACAGCTCTGCCTTTCGAAGGGCTGGGCTCTTCTGCAAGCCCAGATGTTAGAGTTCATCAGTACAAACACGGAGTCCCCAAATGTTTTAGAATGCTGTACTTGTGCTAAAAGTGACACGCTAAAATGAAAACATTTGAATTTACATAACGTATAGGAAGGCAGTGGAGGTGCTGCAGGAGATTTTTGTGAAATGGGCCTTTTGGTGTAAATCTAGAGCCAAGTTAGTGCTGTTTTGAGCAGGGGTTGAATTATGGCCACTTCCAGTCTAGTTTATTCTGTGATTCTTCTGCCAAAAAGTCTTTCTACTGCATGATTATTTAGTGCCAGATTTGGAATCAGTCTGTGTTTAGACAGCTATTCAGATCACAAAACAACTTGCRGTCTCAGGTGTGGACCCTGTCACATTTCCTGACCTACTGCTGAGGCCAGATGAGGAGATCTGATTAGCTTTTCTCCCTGAGATGAGGCTGGATCTTTGTAGATACCCAGAGTATTGCTTTGCAGTACGAAATTATTTTTTTCCCCGTCTCTACAAAGAATAAATACATGAATTAGAGTGGAAGAAGATGTTTTTCTGTTCTGCTAGGAACATTTTGTAAGACTTGGCATGAGTATCCTGGGACTCTGAGCTAAAGATGGTGAACATATGGGAAAGCCYGGGAGGAAGCATACAGTTTTAGTCTTCAAACCTTGCTCTTGGATTGTTACACTAATGTAATGAAAGGGCATTAAATGAGCTGAGGTTATTAAACCCTAAAGGTTACTGAGTCCTATCGGGGATCACATTCAAAATGTAATTGAACCAAGTCCAGATATTTTAATTTCTAGCTGGAGATTTATGCAACATAAGCTGATTCCTTTTCCAGTTCTGAACTTTATTGAAAATGGGCTTGTTAATTTGCTTATTTCTTTTTAGTAGTAACTTAATAGACATTGTCTAGGCCCACTTGGCTCTAGTAAAGCAGTAAGTACCAATATCAAAGTCATGGTTCAAATCAGATCAAGTATCTGGGAAGATGGATGCTTGTGCACTGTTATTAAAGTCTCACTCCCCCAAAACTATGTAAAGTCTGCAAGCAGATATCCTCTAAGRGTCTGGCTGTGTATTGTTCCAGACGGTCCATTGCTGGTGTAATGTTCTCCATTATGGTGTGAGAGGGAACAATAGCCTAAACTGTTAATTCCGCTTATTAGGAATATGGGATTACACATATTAATATGGGATTGTTTCCATCTAAAATGTTTCAATTTCATTGTAACATGMACTAAATGATTTTAACTCTTTCATTCTAAGAACACAAAACATCCTATTAAAAAAAATAATTATAGCTGGTCATCCTGAAATCCCAAAGTTTTGTGGATTTGACTTAACTTCTAGCGTCAGATTTGGTTGTTGGAGTGGTCTCTCTTCTACWTTCATCTGACTAGCTTAGCTGCTCTTCTCTGACAGTTTGGCTCTACAACATGTTTTCTTCAGGTGTGAAGCTGGTCTAAGAGGTTCAACTCCCTGGTGCTGTCATTTGCAGCTCTGTGCTGGAAAGTTAACTATTGAAATGACTTGGGTTAAAACGATTAATTCTCTCTCCCCGCTCCCCCCCCCAGCTTATTTCTTGGACTGTTTCGGTGACCTGTTTGACATCATGGCTCCACACAAAACAGCACATTCCTGTGCGAAGCATGATTTGAGTGTGTCCTGTGGCTGCTCTGGTGCGAGGGATTCTTCCCCGTGGTGATACCATCCCTATTCATGCAGAATATGTGAAAATCAATTGAGAGAGCAAGGGAACAGCTGTTTGCCTTGGTGACTTGGGCACACACTGACTGGGTTCGACTGACCCCGGATGACCGGGCACTGTGACAGGGTGCAGCTGGGTGCTGCAGAAGACATGGGTTAAAATTCCCAAGGTCAGGAGAGAGGCTCAAACCTGAGACTTCCACACCTTGGGCAGTTGCCTAGACTATTGGAGAAAATGGAATGGTACTACGAGAACATTCAAGTTTCGAATTTAGAAATAATTCTGGGGTAATGAAAGCTGCTTTTTTAGGAAAACTTACTACTGGCTCTTAATTTTTTGCCTGCTGCACCTGTGAGAACATGAAAAGGAGGAATCCTCAGACAAAGGAGGAGGATAAGGAATGTTTTCAGGGAAAGGAGAGAGACTCTTAATATCCAGCCATTGGAGAAACAAGGTGGTTGTGCCTGAGACAACCAGGGTAGAGGAAAACTTCTAAGAGATCTACTTTCCTGCTAGAAAGTATTCCTGTTTGAGRGTACTAGTGATGCTTTACAGACTGTAGGCAGGCTGGGGTAAAAGTTGATTCAAGGACTGAGTTCAGGGAGAACAGTTTGTACGCAGAGGGAGGAGAATGCGAACTTTTCTTTTTGCTACTCTGTGGTAGGGGTGTATCTTCTTGGGCTGTGTAGGGGTGGGCTAYTTGGGTGAGTGACTGTGTCAAATTAGGGAAAAGGTCAATTTAGGATACTTTTCCCTCTCTGTCAGTGATCAGAAAAAAAAAAACCCCAGACAAGTGAGAAGCATCTGGTAATGTGTGACAGTAGCCTTGATATGCAGAATGGCCCGGAGAAACTGGCTTAGCAGCAGATCTGTACGTGGGAGTCAGCCAATGCTCCCACATTAATTAATGAGGTGAGGAAAGAAATGGAAATGCTTGTTCTCCGAGTTCACTCTCTATGGAAGTTTTATGTGGAAAAGCTTCTAAGTAGATTTAATGGAGATCTACACACTCCTGAAAAGAATTTGTACATGTGCTTCTGGRCTATTTGAACAGAGGTCCCAAAAATAGAGTAGGGCAACTGATAACAGGTTTCCTCCTGTTGGTTGTTTCAGGTTTTATTTATCTCTTAGTGAGTGAAAGTCCCATGGAGTTGTACAAATTTATTCCATATCCAAAACGCTTCCTTAATGCTGGCAACATGCCAATAACTTAAAAAAAGGAGGGGGAGGAGGTGGGTGGTGATGGAAGATGAGCCTGTGCAGCGGCAGCATGTAAAATATATCCAACTGAAAGAGACAAAGGGWTAAAGTGAAAAGTGAATGTGCTGTGGGCAAGGGGAGCTATTTTGGGTGAGGTCAAAACCGAGGGGGGAACAGGTCATGGATGCAAGCTAGAGAAGGTCGGGTTTGAAAGGCGCTTGGATGAATTTTCTCTGTGGTGAGGAGAGGCAGCAGCAAGTTGTGACTCTCCTGTTAGGGCTGGGTTTTGAATGACCACTTGTTGCATACGAAAGATGCAACAGATCCTCCCCAAAATGGGGGAGGATAGAGCGTAGAATTGGGTTTCCAGGGAGTGCAGGAATAAATCAATTGATYGGCTCACAAGCTAAAATGAACAGAAAGTGGGTCACTATGGAAAGTCAGTGCCTCACGGTAGCTGATGGCTTTGCCTCAAAGTGGTCCCAGCAATTCTGTGCACTCCCTGTGGGCTCTCATCTGCGTGGTGGGTGATGCTGGCAAAATAAGTGTAATGCGAGCAAGGGATCCAAACTCATTTGTTTCTTTATTAATGCAAGCTTGACGTTGTACTATGCTCCTATTTACCCTTACGCACACAAGCACGCACTTTATGAGTTGCTGTTATGGCAGGGGGATGAGGAGTCCCCCGCTGCAGTCCGCTGGGCTGGGATGTGTTGGTTTGAGTGCTGCTGGGGCTGTCGCTCTCCGTCGGGCGTGCGGCTGCTGCTGGAGTTTGTCTAAGTGTATGTTGCTGCCCTGGGCTGTGGGATGCACGGCCCTTCCACAGAAAGGTGTCATCTCATGCTCTTTGGGAGAGAGAGGGAAAGTGCAGGCTGCTCTCATTTGTGGTGAGGAAGAGAAACTGTACAAGAAAGCCTTRTTTTATAAAAGGAGTGAACCAGCGGCTACTGTTGGTGCTGAATGCCCATAATCGAGTTTAGGAGACTGTAACATCCAGAAGCAAGCACTCAAAATGCAGAAAGTCCAGAAGCAGTCAAATGCAAAACAGATCTAAATAGTCAAAAGCCTGGAAATACACAGCTAGGAAATTTCTGAAGCTTTAGCTTCACCTAGTAGCATAAGGAATAAAAAAAGAAAAAAAGAAACCAAAACACTCCTCGTCTCGCCTAAAATCCTCCACATCAAACAACCCCTTCAGGTCTCAGGTGTTTTTGAGAATTAGCAGGACTATAAATATTCTTACACAGCACTCTGAACGGWATCATTACACCTTTCAAAGAGGAAAAAATTGTATTGTGTGACTTAATAATGTATTTCCATGCATCACACTTTACTTGAATTTCTTTTCAATTTAAACTTAAATTGGAATTTCTTTAGCTTTATGATTCTTGTTTGAGGGATTATTACAATATTCCTATAATGTTTTTGCCTTCACTGTACTGCTGTAATTCTGGACTAATACAGGTTTGATCTAAAATATAGAACAGAAAAGAGCTAGTGCTGGAGTTTGAATGCACTTGAAATTGTGTGCATATTTAAAGAAGCCTCCACTTCGGTAAAATTGTTTGAATAATGGAGGGAAGATACCCCTATGTTTTCTGACAATTGGTGGGGAAAATGCTGGATAAACTGGAAATATTGTTCAATCAGTGCTACTGCCTCCCACTCTCGCACACAGTGCTGAGCTCAAGTGAGAGCTCCAGGGACTGGAACTGATTTTATGGAGTAAACAGGTTCCCTTTTATTAGAGCTTATTTTCTCAGCTTTGCAGAACTAAACTTAGTGCCCTGCTGTTGATGTCATTTTAAAACCTATCACTTAGGCATTTTTAAATCTTTGACGGACCAATGATAATTAATACGACGGGCCTAAATTGCACAAGAATTCTCAGCTCTTCTTTTGAAGTGTCTGGTATGGCAACATAAAAAAAAWTAAAATAAATACAGCCTTTCACTTCATAAATTTTTAGGATACTTTAGTCTTCTACCTTGTAATAATTATATCTCCYGAGATATTTGTGCCCTTAGTTTTTCTGCTAGTTGTTTCGTTTAGGCTCGGTACCTGTGGGACCAGTAGGCCTTAGTGGTTGCAAATATTGTGTAAAAGTTTGAATTAGTCATCTTTTCTCTCCTCTTTCTTTGTCTAAACTAGCATARTTCAGGGTGTATGGCACATAGATACCATTTGGCTGAGAATTTCCAAGTGGAGCAAAGGTCCTTGTGAGGAACATCYATCCTTTTCATCAAGAACTGCCTCCAGACCCCAGGAGCCCTGGAACAAGTGCAGCTATGCCTTGCAGTGATCTGGAAGGCAGGAGAAAGATGAAGCTGATCAGGAAATAAACCTGTAAACCTATAAAGCATCTGAAGTGGGCAGCTTTCCTGCATACATTCAAAGTCTATGTTGTTTGGTGATACGTCTCCCACCCTCACYAAAGGTTTTGTTGTGTTGCTGTTTGCTTTGAAGCTCTACCAGCRCATGGCCGTGGTACCAGACTTAATCTGAGGGTCAACAGACTGGTCTCATTCGACAGCAAACTCCACGGTCACCTAAGTGTCACTGGTGCCATGCCCCAGATACATCCTGGTATGGTTTTCCTCCGAAGAAAAGATGACAGTTTTGACAAAGACCATGAAGYGGGAATTACCAAAGCAACATAAATGGGAGTGTGTTCACTGAAGAAAGTTTCCTTCTGGGACTGGGGGAAGGAYAGAAATTAAATGAATCTTTCTTGTAGATGTTATGTGCTGGGGAGAGGTGGAGAGAAACTCTTTGCAGGCYTGGCTGAATGACTAAGTTAGCATGAAATAAACTAGAGAATAAATTGTATAGACAATTGTATAGGCAGACCTTGATTTTTTTCATAAAGACACTTTCCCATGTGGTGTTAATGCTGTTGATATGACTCCTGGTTTTCCCTTACCTGTCCAGAGGTTTGATGGATGGTTATTACAAATTTTCAACGGACTGGGAGATCTAAGAATTTAGTTTGAACTCTATTCTAGCTGAATTTTTTTACAGCCATGAACTGTCATCTAGACGGTGGGTTATTGTAGCGATTCCCTTTTTTTTTCTTTACTATCTATTTTCCTGTCAGTATATCAATCAGTCTGATMATTTTTGATCCAGCATTGTTTTTGAGAGAGTGTTTCTAAGAGCAATCAGACCTTTGGAACCAGCATAAGTGGAAAAGACAGTTTTCCTGTTGTCCTCTGAATGCAGAAACATGACAGCACCTACAAAAAGGCAACACATAAATCACAAGCAGAGTGAGAATTTGCTGAAGAGGGTCATTATATGCTCCTTAGGTTAGAACAACTTGATGTTTCCTTAGAGTGGAAACCTTGGAAAGGCATTCAAAATGGTGAACTTCATATGCCTGATGTAAAAAGAGGATGACTTAGTGAAAGCCATGCATGGCATTTTAATATTTACAGCTTTGCTAGGGGAAGGAAAAAAAATCCAGTGGTTATTTCTAAATGAGTTCTAGCAGTGACCCACGCAGTCCACCCTCTTCTTTTATGCACACAAGGGATCTCTCACCGTGAAGAGTGCTAMGTTTGCATGCTTTAATTTAAAATCCTGCTTAAATAGAGTTTAACTGAGACYTTAACTCTCTTGACATTAGACATAATTATTAGGCAAAGCAAGTACTGTCTTTTATTAAACTAACTGGTAGAGCTGGAAAAAGTAGGCAAGCTCCTGGGCATACAAGAATTTGTCTGCTTTTTCCACCTCTCCTAGTCAGCCTAAGAAAAAACCAAAAAAAGGTRTTTTCTTTTTCCATTCAAACTTTGTCTTGCTTACGTGCTCAGATCACCACAACTCCATCAGCACTGAAGTACATTATTATTAACTATAACTCATACTGTAGTTGTGCTATACAAACATGTCATAAGAGATGGATCCTGCTGGGAGAGGCTGCAGTCTAATCGGAAACCAGGCTCCACTGCGAAGCGTACCAGGTGTAAGAGGAGGGAGCACCAGGGAGAGATTACTGAAAAAGTGTGTTTGCATAGGTCAGCTCTCCATACATCTCATTTCAAGGAGAAGGCATGTTCTGGAGTACACTTCAGAAGTTGCCAGTAGCCTCTCCTCCTCCTTGCTGCCAGTTATTTAAGGGCTTGATGGTAAAAGAGGCAGTTTTGAAGGATGAATTAAGGGGTATGGCTGGAACTGATATAACTTAAAAGGTTACATGTCAACATCCAGTAGATGTGGGTTTCCAACACTAAGCTGGCCTTTGTGTACTGTCACAGACCTCTGGAAAATGAAAGGTTTGGGAAAGCATGGGGAGTTCAGACCTAGGACCTGGGTTAGGCTCTTGAAGGAGGCAGAGAACACTTAAAAGAATTGGTCTGAATTTCGGGTTTTGAACAACTGGAAGATCTGAGAGKCTCAGGATTGATGTTAATGTAAARCTTTAGCTAGTGAGACGCTTAARCCTCTCTCTCCTGCTCAGATGGTAAAATAGGGCTGAAGTCTGCTTGGATTTTCCACCTGAGATCTTCCATTTTAGGAGAATTTTTAACTGGTGCAACTCATATATAAATGRTATCTGCACCATGCTCTGAATCCCTGATGCATCCTGGATACAAACAGCAGCTGTGGCTACTGTGTCCTACTCTCTAGCCATGCCTGGCCTTGTGGTATGGTATCTGTTAGAGGATGATGCAGATATCCCTGGGCAGTTGGAAAGCCATAACAAGCAGACCTTGCTGTAAAAATTTGTCTGGTTTGCAAGAATAATTTATACACTTGCATTGTTCTGAGACCACATTTTCTAGAATAAAATGGAAATACAGCTAATGAATTTCAACAAATGTACATCAGATCTRCTAGAATGGGGATCTAACATGTACTATTTAGTATGAGACTTAGGAAAAAGGGATTAAGTCTCTCAAAAGCCAAAGTTACATCCTCTCTACTGCCCCATACTAGCTAATATCACCTCCTAACTAAGCTTGGTAGGGCCTTCTGTGGGGGTGGGATATGTAGTGCTTGGCCCCAGAACTAGGTCTGGGACTGAGTAGACAGTGATTTATATTAGGGTTCAAACTATGTGTAACCCACTTCTGTGAAATATTCATATTCCCGAGAAGAATTTTATCATGGGACGATTTCCCAGCAGGTTAGGCACATACCTATGCAGCCTTCATTTTTCATACTCTGATTTAACTGGGTCTATTCAGGAAATGAATAATTGCTATGCTGTCATGATTTTTGCTTTCTCTTAGAATTACAAGTTTAGCTGTTGCCTGCAAAGTTCTAAACTGAATCTGATAAAACAAGAACAAGGTGCTGCCTTGGCCTATAGGTGAATTTGTATCTTGCCTTAGATAACTTTGCATGACTCCTGGAATAATCTGCAATGTCTCCAACACCACAACTGCTTAATTTCAAAGGATAGTAGGTGGTGACTTCTTCCAAGTCAGCAAAAAGTCCTCTAAACTCTGACAAATTCAGACCCCATGGCCTCAGTAATGCTATACTGTTCTTCATCCTTAAGGATGAAGTGGCACTGGCAAGTCCTGCTGCACGGGACGTTCAGTCACTGCCCCTGGGCTATCGGCTTTCTGGAGTAGGAGTTTGAGGGCAAYGCTCTCCAGGCTCAAACACTTCCAGGCTGTTGTACTCCCAAAGTTTTCATTCAGGTTTGGAGGGYTGAGGAAAGCATTTTCAGTGCCTTCCACCCACTAATTGTTGTCATCTGTAGCCCTGTTTATCTGATGGTTTCAGAAGGCCCTGGGACTAAGAGGTAGCTCAGGCTATACTGCCTGTGAATGGTCTGGCCCACATCTACTGGTTAACTTTTCMGAGTTGCTTTTTTTGAAAAAACAGAGCAGTGGAAAAATATGTAGGCTTTGCAGTAATTGTGATTGTAACATTGGCTTGTAAAAATATTTCTAGTGGTATCCATAACAGCAACTSGGGATCTTTTCTTCACCTTCTCAGCCTTATGCTCCAAACTCTATGCTTTCATCTAAGAAGTGTATTGATTTCTTTGGGAAGGCTATTTTGATCATGTGTTCATTTTCGATCATTGTCTTTATTTTTTTTTTTTTTTGGGAACCTTTTCTGCCAACCAAAATCATTCATATAATCATAAAAAAGAAAAATAAAGAATGAAAACTGAGACATAGCCAAGATCTARGAACTCCATCTAGTACTAGTATTGCATCGCAATATGAATCACGAGTCTCACCAGCCACAAAAATTGTGTAGTTTAGTTTTGGCTTCCCAAGCTCACCTGTGTTACTCAAGGAGCTCTRAGACACAAGGCTGAGCTAAGTAGAGAGCAGTCCAGATGAATCTACTACATGTGTTTTTTTAACATGCAACATCCTTCTTTGCAGCATAACTCATTTTTCATTTTGAAATGTTTTCAGACTGTTTGCTTTYGGTCCCAGAAAAAGAGGCATTATGGAAGTAATTTGAGAGAGGTAGAGGGACTTGCTTTAGGCCACAAAGGGAGCTGGTATCGGGGCTAAAATCTGGTTTCTGTCATTCCTGTAAAAGGTTTTGAAGACCTGTGCCGTACATTTGATTCCCACTCRACTCAGCACTATGGGTCCCCAAGAAAAGCCAACTAAAGCCTATGTCTACTTTTTTTTTTTAACAGAGCAATGTCTATATTTTGATGCTCCACCTCCACTGTAGCAACACTAGTGCAAGCTTCAGTGCTGCAGCGGGGAGAACACGAGGTGTTTGTCAGGCGACGGCTTAGCATTTTTCATAATGACATCTCCACACAAATGATAATTCAACAATTCTGTGTTTGAGTTATCTGATGGCGACAAAATTTTCAGAATCAAAGGTATGGGGATAATTAGGACTCTTGCTAATCATTCTGTGCATTTTTATTTTTTTCCTTCTCAATGAAATGAGGCTCACACGGATTAATTACTACCTGCTATAAATAAACCCTGCGAATGGCAATCTGCATCGCAGAGACAGAGCGTAGCTGTCGTTTAATATATCACAGCTTTCCACGCACCTGTTCGCCCGATGCCGTTGCCATGGGAACTTCACTTTTTAAGAGAAGCTCTGCATAATTAGCATGGATCGAGGTCTATATCAATCAGAATAATTTGGAGGAGTATGAAGAGCCCAAAGGAGAAGGCAAAGCTACTTGTCTCTGTAGGGAAGATATCAGACCTCCACTGTGTGGTAAATAGCGAGGCAGTTACTGGAAGAATTCAGCAGCATTAGCAAATCTAAGGGAACCAAATTATACAAAAGACAGAAAACTTTGTCCCCTTGGTTGTCATTATAAAACACTGTTGGAATGCTCTTTGAAAAATGAACAAAGAAAAAAAAAAATGCTTGTGTAATTAACTTGGAGGCTTTGTCACAAACTAAGAAATTTCATAGGCTGCACTAGTGCCATCAGTCTGGGAGTCTGGCAGTGATGCACGGCAGTGCTGATAACGCACAGCTATACCTTTTGGCCCTTCTTCTGACTATATCAAGAAAACAAACATTAATTCTCTGAAATAGACGAGAGAAGGATAGTAACTTATGTATTCCCAAACTGCTGTTTTGTAAGCCCTTGTGCCTAGAGTTCATTGCTTTTTGCCTAAACCTGCAAGACACCTAGGAATCCTACAGATGCAGTTATCCAACCAGTGCATCGTCCTAATCACAATGCAGCGGATTAAGGATAGAACAACAGCTTTAACTTTAACTTTTCTTCCTTCTTGTCAGCTGGTGTCAGAAATATCACTTTAAAGAAAAAGGCTTAATGGTGTTGTAAAACGCCTGAAATTGAAAAGTTGTTTTTTAAAAAAAAAAGTTGGAAGAGCTCTGTGTGTGTGTGTCCATGCACAAGTAAGTGACTAAGTGAGTGAATCTTCTACTAATATTGTCTTGGCTGTGAGCCTCAGCTGGATGTGATACAATATTAGTGGAGGGACTGCAGTATGGGAGCTGTCCTAGACTGTAGCTGTATGTGAAGCAATAACTTTGAATTCCTTAGGGGTCCAGTTTGAATGCAAGTGTCATTGTAGCATTACATTTCTGTGTTGATAATAAACGTTGATAATATGAGTCATCAAAACAGCTCAAAAGGGAAAGGTGATGAAAACTTGAAAATCTGTGCTTTTTGGCATTAGTAATGACAGGAAATAGTTTCAAATACAATGTATAGTAAAGCTAAAGGACTTCTGGTAGAACAGTACTGTGATGGGGTGTAGTATGTGTATTGTCTTGGCTTTTGAAGATGCAGCTGCTGAAATCAGTCTAGGTTTGAAGAATTTGTAGACCTTATGCAATAGACAAGCTGCAGTTCTTGGATGACACTGGATTGGCCTATGCTACTTCATTTAACTTATTTCAGAAGATCATGGTAATCTGTATTGGACAGATTGTGAGGAAAAAAAATTGAATTAAAATCAGAAATTGCTTTAGTTCATTTCCATAGTATTTTAGTCCATGTACTGAAACCCTCACTGACACCTAGGTTTTTATTCATATAGAAGCTTGTTGCACTGCAGAGTGCTGCACTAGAATACGGACTGGAGAAAACTCCTTTGCTACATGTGATCAAAAAATCCAGAAAAGAAGGTGAGGTGGTTCTTCACCTCTGCTGATYCTTGGTACTGGATGGGGAGACTTCCACCTGTGCTGTATCTGCTATCAGATGGAGGGAGGACACTTTATGGGCAAAAGCACAGCTTTGGATACCTCTATCACAGAATGTGGAAAAGATGCCTCTCATAGCTCCTTCTGTGGAAGGACAGGCAGAAACTTGAGCCCTCGGTCTTTTAACCAGAGGAGTGTCCTCACCACTAGGTTTCAGAGCTGTGCTATGTCTGCCTCTCTTCCTCCTCCTCCTCCTTGAAATCCTTCCCGCATGGCGTCACAGCTTCAACACTCAAAGCAGTGCATGCTCTCTCTCAAAATGGGTTTGGAAAAGCAATTTTGAATCCCTTCACCCTAAAGAGGGACTCCAGAAAGGAGAGCCATGGTGCAGCCTCTCGTTGCTGCGCTTGCTCCAGCCTGGCTTCGCGTCAGGCCAGAGCTGGGTGCCACCGTGACTGTCCTGGGCAGACTTGGAAGAACAACTTAAGGCACGTGACAACTTTCAATGAAAAAGGAAGGTGCTTAAGGAATTGAACTGCTTCCAGGGAAAGATTTCAATTGAGTGAAATCTTTTGGGTTGTAACTTTGCATAGAGGCACCTACATTCAAGAGAAAACCCTGCTTTTAGGAGCAAATCTGGCTTCAAGTCACTATTTCAAGTTAAGCATTATAACTCAGAGTAATGATCCAACCTAAGTGCTTCCATAAATTCAATTCATTAAAATAATATTTCCTCTGGCCCCAAAAGTGCCGGATCTCATAAACTACCCATTTGAAACTGTTAGGTAAGTTTGGATTTTTTATTGTTTTTCAAGAGAAAAATGTTGCCTCGAGACTAGGAATATGTTTGGTACAATTTAGTCAATTTTAGAGATGTGTTCTCATTGGAGCTATTCCTCATTTTACTTTTGTATAAAGGAGAGAACTAGGTCCTTAGCCCTAGTGCTGCAAATCCGTTTATATCTGTACAGCAATAATTTAGAGAGAAAGGGAAAAATTTAGTCAGAAAAGCTTAAGTAGTGTGGGGACAAGTTTGGAAGGTAATCTTTGTACTGCATTAAGATTGAAGGATGGCACAGACAAGCAGTTAGAAAAATTTCTCACTCTATGTCAAATTATTCTGTGATCTAGTAAAACAGCAGGCTGGATTTTTCTGTGTGTGTGCTTCCATTTTTTCAAAAAAAAGAAAGCTATCCATTTTGTTCCGTCTATTAAAAACAGAGTAAAAAATGCATATAAATCTTCCTTAAATATATTACCATCTATTTATGTATGCACCACATACATATCTGAGAGAAGAGGATGAATAAAAATCTTTTAGTGTTTATGAAAGGGACTGGATTGTGACAGCAGGAAAAAATATTGTAGGTCTGAATTAATAAGGAAAAAGCTCATAGCTTGGGCAACTTCCMTGGCCACAGCATTACTGGTACTTTAATGGTAATTGTTGAGGGATCATCCCCCATGGAGATAAAATAAAAGTTTGCTTCCCCCCATCACCCTGCTCATACCTCAGTTTGGTGGTATTGGAAAAGGACCAGTATAATATAAAAACTAGAGTGGAAAGTACTGATTCATGTCATATGTGCCTTCAAAAATCTCTGTCACTATGACACACTTTAATCACTATCAATACTAGTAGTTTTGAGGTGAAATGAAAGCCTGGTATGTGCTTTTTCACTTCACCAAACCAGCTAATATACTTGCTGTAAAAATGTGATCATAGTCTAGGCTTAATTTCAATGTGTCTTGCTGAAAATGAAGAGACTAKAAGAAAATTGTTCTACCTTTGAATTTACAGCTGATCAGTGGAAGATGCTGAAACCTTCCCAGGTAGGAAAATGGGACCAAAGCTGTCCTGATGTATCTTCTAGCCTGTGATAACAGCAGCAATTGAGTTGGTACTTTTTCTAAAACATTTTCAGAAAACTTCAGTAAATTCAGAAAATGTCATCCTCACACCAAAGAGGTTGTTCAGTGAACRATGTTTAATGAACACCAAGTGATGAGGCAGGCATAGTTGCAGGAAAGATCTTTAAAGGTTTGAGGATTAGCATCATGCATTTGGAGTTCTGGTTTTGCTGAAAGTGCTTGGTCCAGTTAGTGCCACATGGACCCAACAGAATAAGTTTCTTCTGGAAGCATGCATTATTTTTTTGTTGTTGTGTTTTGTTTGAATTTCCACACCTGAGACCTGCTTAAGTCTGCGTGCCACACTGGAGAACAGCTGTTGTCAGTTTGCCTTTATTCCCCTTGCCCCCTTTCCTTTTCTTGCCTAACTTGTGTCCAGCCTTTCTTCTCTGGTTTGCTTTRACTCCTTCTCATTCAGGGCTGGAGAGCTGGGATAGGAATGGAAAAGCTGTGAGCCAGAAWCAGATCTGTAAGCTTCACCTCTTTGGCAAAGCACATGGCATTAGCTCTAGGTCTTCATTGCTTCTATTTCAGTAGTATGCCGGGTTACTACACTGACTTTTCAGTGTAAACCTGGCACAATAGGCTTTTAGAAARCAGTGTGTAATTCAGATATATCTTATGTAGCCACGCAAGGCATATTCTGGAGTTTCACCTTAYTGGGGGAAGGAGGGAGTGAGAAAAGAGGTGTATCTCCATTGCCCAAAAATACTGTTAACCACACTCAGTGGGTGCATTTGCTTCTGCWGGCATATGGGGCTCGGAGGTGCTTTGGAGAGAAAAGGGATGCAGAATTTTCCCATCTGAGTGAGTCTGGGCTTTAAATGTCACATATCCTTATAGGGCTCCATTAACCCATTTTGAGATGCTTGTGTTAGACATGCATGTGAACACAGATCTTGAGGGACAGCAATGCGCTAAAAGAAAAAGACGTAATTAAAGATGGTGCAAGAAAAATAYAGCATCCTAAACCTTCCCTTTGAAACTCAGGGAGTCTTTAGAGATTTGTAGACAGCAGGGGCTGCTTATGTTGCTTAACAATGTCTTCTGCCACTGACACAGCAGCACCTTGTTTTTATAGTTAATGTGGCAGAATCTCTCTTTCTATCCCCATTTGGCTGCCCATGGAAATTATTTACAATGTCAGCAGAAAGATCAAACAATGCTGTGATAACTGGCCCCTATCGACACTGTCAGGTTTCCAGGTCTATAAAACAAATGTCGCTTCTGACTCGCAGCACCCTGTGTGCTGTGCATTTTGATGCAGATTTTTATTACCTGGCARGTGGCTTGGGAGTCACGGATGGAAAAAAGGGCTGAGATGAGTAATGGGGAATGATCAAGTCATGTCAGAGAGGGGTCAGYAGGCAGCAGTTGTGGAAGTTGCCCCTTGACATGACTCTCGGTGGGGGGAGTGCCTTGATTTCTGAAAAGCGTCATGCTGTTTAAGAGTGCCTAATTATAGCTGTCGCTGTGGCCAGCTAGAACAACAGAGGGCTTTGAACAGGGGTGGTGAATAACTGCATTTTGTTCTGGTGGTTGGTGGTGGTGTTGCCATCTCTCTGTCTCACACTGGGCCGTGCTGGCTCAGGTCCCTGAAGGTGTAGGCTCTGTCTTTTCCTAATGCCATAGGGTTGGGAGAGGCCCCAAGGGACCCTCCAGTCCCAYGTGAGATCGACTGCAGCCGTTTTATCCCTGAGATGGGCTTATCCTGCCTGCTCTTAAAAACCTCCAGTGTCACCTTCCTTTAATGCACTCACTTTTGTGTAGCAACCGGTGCTGCCACTGTTTTATCTGTAGACATTTCAACATAGGATTAACTTTTCCAGCTCAAAAAGGCAAGTGGCTAAGACTTCTGGCAAAGGATGTGGGCCGCTGTTGTGCTTTTATCCTGCTGTGCTGCTTCCAGGATCAGAGAAGTCCTGTATTCTGCAGTAAGACCTGCAAATATTGTTGTTTGATTTCAACGATGTACTAAAACCTGAGGAAACTTAAAAAAAAAAAAAAAAAAAAAAAAAATCACAAAAACCAAAGCCTCACAATTTTTGCTCTGGTTGCACAAAGAGGGCTATGACAGAGAAGGGCCTCGTCAAAGTTTCAGACAGAACTCAGCAGTAGGTTTAGCAACCTCTTCATTTTATCTTGGTTTGTGTCTCCTTGAAATTAGACGAGCAGCAGATTCTGCAGTTTTCTTCCAGCACAATCCAGGAAGATGTCTGTAAGCAATTTCTGCATTATAGTCCCTATTTATATCTGTAATTAAAGTAGTAAGTATCATAGTTATCCTTCTAATTTCATAATTACCTCTTTGAAATAATAGCTCTGTTCCAGGTGTTTTCTAAAATAAAACAGCTAGGGAAATTAATTTCAATTAGAAAGGAAAAAATACAAACTGAAGTGGAGTTTTATTAAAAAAAMCAACTTAAAACCACAATCACAAAAAAAACCCCACCCCAACCAAACACAACATGCATTTCTTGGAGGGTACTTCATTTAGGTAATTAAATCTGTGTAGTGTGATTGAACCATTGGCAGCAGTACCCTTTATCAAATGACATTTAGAGCACGTTAATTTGCTGAGTTCTGAGGCTTTCCAGCAGCTTAAAACACATCTGGAGGCAAAAAACCAGTGAATTCTTAATGGGAATGAATAGTCTTTTGGTATGTAGTACAGATGCTCTRGGCTTTCTCACTTGGAAGATTTAGTAACGTGGAGAAACCTGAGTTGTATACATGTAAATTCATAAGAAATCACAAGTTTATGGCATGTGCATGTTGGAGTTCAGAAGAAAAATAAGTTTTTCATCCAAAAGAAAATGAGAGAAACCGTGAAGGAACACTCTTATCTCAACCATTGCTTTCTTTTCTTTCTCCCTAATCTTTCTTCCAGCACCTTTTGTATTGTCTGTGACCACTGCAAATCCTGTTTTCTTCCTGAGACAGGGTTGCAGGGGGAAAACGTTTGATGTGGGATATGCGGAAAGGAGCTCTCAGAGAGCTGCCAAGGCTGGCAGATTTTGGGAGAAAGTCATGCTCGTTAAAACTCAAAGTCCAAAGTTGAGTTCTGCAGTAGCGCCTCTTCTTTTCTTCAGCTTTAGGCAACCCCCAAAAATGCTCACTGAAACAGAGCTCATGAGAACAAATATGGCCTGAAAGCAAATTATTAAGGTCACAACTCTCTTCTGGAGTTTTTCAAAGTGTGTCTGTTGCTATGACTTTTGTAAAGTTGCTGTTCCTGTCAGGAATACGGTAGCACCCACCATCTTGCGGGCCCCATTGAGCTATTTAAGTTTTCAAAGTATCAATGTGGGTGTTTTTTTTCCCCCCCTAGGCTTTGATTSATTCATGCAGCCCTGCTGGGGGGTCCTCGATGACATTTCAGGTTTAACCAAATGCTTGGTACAAGTGAAGGGCTCAAAGTTTGCACCTTTGAATTTGTGTGTAAATTTTGAAACTAGCCTGGCCATCTCTTAAGAAAGCCTTCTCTGGTATGATCCTTAAAGTCCTTGGTTTTGTCTTGGGTAAGAATTAAAATTGTTCTCAACCACCATAGGGAAGTGCTACAGCAGAGGGTGAAAATGAACAGGAAAGTTCACTTTATCTCTTTAGAGGTAAAACACAGTCTTGGGGATGCTCAGTGTCTGCAAGTATGTACTTTCAGGCTTAGAGACACCTTATCAGATCTGCATGTTATGCTAGCCATGTGTTATTTCCATTTCAGGGTAAGCTCTGGTGCACATCACCTCGTCCCACCACCCACACCACCTGAACTAAATGACTGTTTACAGTTGCAACAATTCCTGAATTAAGTATCAGTCCTTTCACTAATAACATGGGACTATGATCTTGGCAAGGAGGTCCTAAGTGGGTATTGGGAAGGGATGGAATGAAAAATGACCAGGATTCATTCACGGAAAGGGCATATTTCAAATGGAGAGTGGGATTACAGATCGGAAGAACGGAAACTGGGCATTTAGGATCTTTTTGAAATTAGTGCTTCAAAAAGTTTTTGCCTTCTAGGGAAAATATTCTTTGAACACTGCAAAACATAAGTGAATTTGCCTTGGATGTATTTTTTGTAATTGCTCTCTTTCTTTGTGTTAATAACTAAGGCTATTGCTGCTTAAGGACTTGATCACTTACAGCCTGTCTTTTTCTCTCTCCTTGATCCTGCAGTGAAGTCATAATACTGCATTTTTGGTGATATTACGATCATTTCCATGGCAACAGACTGATGCCCAAATTATGGGATCACGACTTTAGTATGGGATCAAGTAAGAGGAGATAAAGTCCTTATTAAAATACACTTTGTCAATAAGAAGAAAAGGAACTCATAAAAAATCCATTAATTTTATTATGCATTTTCTTCTCCAACYGAGCATAAGTGCAAATGGAAAGTACTTCTTTTAAGGAGCTGTTTGTTTTTTAATTGTTTATGATGATCAATAAAACGGTGGTTTGAAAGGAAACATGAACTAAAGAACTGCAGCTATAATATATATAAAAACTTACTTAAAATCCTGATGGTAATTTTTTTTTTGAAACAGAGGAGTACTTTCTAATACCAATAGACCTATATAGAGCAATGACCATGAAAGGTTGCTTGGCAGACCTTCCTCAGAAAAGACTACCTTTATGCATTTGTTTTTAGGCCCCTTAGGAACTTCCTGATCCACCCCAGCTGTAGCTATGCTCCATTAGGCTCCCCTAGTCATGGTATTTCTCTCAAGACCTTGCAACATCCCTAACAATTGTTCTGCCTCCAGTCACCCACACCAGGGAAAAAGAAACCACCGCCCTAGAGACCTGTTCTGCAAACCCTTGCATGTGCTTAGCAGAGAAGACCACCTCCTGCCCTGTTTTGGAATACCCTGARCCCAATAGATATATTGGAGGGCATCATGAAGGCCAGGCAATGTTAAAAGAAGCACATCTGCTATTGGCAGTCTAGAGGCATCAAACAAACTTACCAAATAAAAACTCTGTCAGGGTTACCTTTGCTTTTTGTGTTCCCCTTCCCTAGAACTGGGGCTAGCTTGGAGAGGGCACTGCATGAACACTTTCTAGATATTTTGAAATAGGAGCAAGGAAGAGGCAAAGGATGCCCYGGTTTAGTAGTCCTATACTGCAGAAGATGTCCTTGACACAACAAGAGGTTGGCCRACTCGTCTTCTGTCATGCAGTGGTTCGTACAGAGAGACTCTTTCTGAACATGAGGCTATCGTCAGTCCTGTCTACTTCCTCCAAGACCTTGTTCTAAACAGTTGTCTCCCCAGCAAGGAAATACCAGGTTATCTGTACTTCTGTGAAGATACATGTGGAAGGGTTGAAGGTATGAAGGCTGGCCAGCCTGTGGCAGAGATGGTGAGGTAAGGATGACCGAGTTTGGAGCGTGAGTCCCAACATGACCCATGCTATTGGCTTCTGAGGAGCCATCATGCGTCAACCTGTGTTATTCCTCTGAGGAGCCATCATGCGTCAACCTGTGTTATTCCGAACCCTCTTTCTGACTTTTGCCAGCAGACTAAGATGTTAAATTCTCTGTTCTCATCCCATGTGGCCTGATCCTCCCCTGACTTACACGGAGGCATGTCAGAAGCGCTCCCCGTGAGRCCAATATATTGGTGTAAATGAGAAGAGAATCAAGCAGTGGGTAAAGACAGTTGTAGGCTTCAGGATCTGTTYTCCCTTTGGTGCATGCTGTGATTTATGCACAGAACTCCTATTAGCAACAGTGGGAGAAGAGATACTTACATTGCTAAACAGGATTTTTTTTTTTTCTCAGCTGCCTGAAGCTACTCTGCATAAGCCTGTTGTGAAAGTGATTGGAGATTTAGGGGAAGGAACGCCAGAGAGAAATAAGAAAAACAAAACTAARCCTAAACTAAGCAACTGTAAGAATTGTGGGGGTTTTGCTGTTTTTTTCTTGAAACCCGGAGGTTTTTTTAACAACTGAATAACTGTTCTTAATAGTCCTGAATTTTTGGAGTGGCTCTGTAGGTGGGGATTTGCACAGCCACTGATGAGGGTGGAGGTAAAAGGAGAAGGAAAGTTGAAAGTGGAAAAGCTGGAATCACTTCTCTGCTCATTTCCTTTATTGCCATTGCCACAGCAAACCTCTATAGAAATACAGCTGTTGCTCTTGCTATTTTGCAAACCAGGTTTTGCTCCTTTTTCCTTTTAATAGAAATGTAACTTTTGATCTGGTTGTCAGCTTCAGTTACAATTAAGACAAGCTTTTTCTCTCTTTTGCCTTCTCTGCAATGTCTTCTAAATTTCCAAGTCTTCTAAATTTCTAGTCTCTTTAACAAAAGGCTTATTCTCTTGCCTTGAGATATAGGTATAAAGGTAAGGTACTCCTTCATACTATAGGGTAGAATCTACCAGTTCTGTTGTTATCCAAGTCCAGGCATTGCAGCAACCTGGCAAGAGTTAATCTTTATTAAGCAAAAGCATATAGGACCCACACAGGCTCTATAGTCGCACTGTATTCTCATGCTTACCATTTCCTTTATTGATTTGCCTGCCTAAATGAGTACTTCTAAACTCTGTGGGTGTTTTCCAATTAGATAAAAGGCAATTCATGTCACCCTGCTGCAGCTCTAACAGCCATAACCAAGAGAGTGCATTGAGGACTTCTCAGCAGAACAACCTAGTTTAATCAAGGCGGCCCCCTTCAGCGCTACCTCATCTGCAGGACGTCTCCCTTCACACGCAATGCTTCCTTTATTGGAACTTTAGAGGAATGGGCTGCAGCTACACTAACAGCTGTGGCTGCACTTTATGGGCCAGCTATATGGTTAGTGGAGAAGATGCATGAGCTTCCCTGTCTCGGGTTGTTTTGGGAARGAGCTGCTTCTCCAACGGGAATGCGGGCGCGATGCATGCAGAGCTCGGTGACTTGCTCCAGTAAGAGCTGCCAGCGGCATTGCACTTTCCAAATGGGAACAAAAACATCTCAGAAGACTGTCACTGCTGCCTATGCGAATGGTGCTGCTGCTGTGAGAGCTGAATCTGATAAACCTCGGAATGGTCAGAGCCGAGCAGGCGTTTGCTGAGTGTTAAGCATTTGCTGGAGAATCATAGACTCTGTCTTTTGTGGGAGAAGCATRTTTTCTTGCATGCCCAGAGAGCTCTTACGTTGCCCTTCCCGAGACAGTGCGCAGCTGATGGACAATCCCYGGGGATGGCTGAGGAAACCACAAAGGGAAGTGGGGGTTTCAGTCTGAAACTCTATTTAGCTTAACAGTCTGCATCCTATCCTGGTTTTGACCCTTTGAATTTCTCCTTGCCGCTGCCTTTCACACTCCTCTGCTGCACACTCTCCCAGCAGACCACCCATCTGAAAGGCTTTGGGCAGATGCTTCCCTTCTCACCTTCAACAGGGCCCCTGTGCTTCTTGCTTTACTATCCAGCACCATGTCCTCACCGCTCCCTTTGATKGCTCTAGTGACACGTCCCTTGTGACCTCCACAGAAGCCTTACATCTCGGAGCCTGTTTGTCACCTATGCATAGGACCACTGGAGTCAACCTTGGGTGGATAAACTGAGCAACCAGCTGTTTCTTATGCATCAGCTAGAGCTGTAAGAGAGRTGGGGAAGGCATTCTTGGCCCCATGTATTTTTTATTAAGAGAGAGAGAAATGTGTCTGRGTACACAGAATTTCATTTGCATTGCTTTCTACCCATAGTCCTCTTGGAAGAGACCATGACTTCATACAAACTCAGAATCACTGGGTGGCTCTGAGCTAAAGGAAGGGGGATKGGTTTCTCTTTGTGTACTCCATGGCCTCATTTACTATCTGATATATGATAAGGTATATTCATAGTGTCCTGCAGCACAGAAAGGGCTTCTAGCTTAGACTGTAGAGGACAGAAGCGGCAGAGTATAAACTCAGGTGAGATCTGTATAGATACTGGGCAGATCTGAAATTTCTTTACCTATGTAAGGTCTCACCAGAACCTTTTCAGTATCAGATGGTCTTTCTCAAGGGACAGGTCCATCTAAGTGCTCCTTCAGATGCCAGGGCAATGCCGCTATAGACCCCAAACTGTGATTGAGTCTTGTGGAGCAGAAGGTGGTCAAGGAATATTTTTCTGTTGCAATTCCCAGATAGTAACCAACGTTACAATGAGGAGTATTTTATTTACCATCAATACATYTTATTGTTACCAAAGTTAATGCTGTACTATTTTATTTTTCAGTAAGAGGAGAGAAAGGAGTATCCTGTTATTCTGATCAATTCAGTCTAACGTGTGATACGTAGGAGGAGATARTGCTTTTTGTTGTTGTTTTTTGTTTTGTGGCCTTTTTTTTGTTTGCTTTTGAGAAAGGGCAAAAAAGAGAGTGAATGGCATATGGTTAGGATTCTCCATTATTTTAGGTTAGGATCTGGTATTAGTGCTTGTGCATTTCCTATGCAGAGCAGCCGGAGGAAGCACGCCCTGATTCCAGAAATTCTGGGTGTGATTTTGAGCAGGTTCTTCTCATTTTTCCTGGGCTTGAAGATAACTCGTCCTTCTTGCTTCAGAAACTACTAGCACTCTTGCTGCGACAGCATGAAGGAAAAGAGGTMTCTCAAGTGCTGCTGTGAAGGGTGCTGGGGTAGGCTGCCTGTTAGGCATGACTTGGACTCTCTGGGGTTTGGAGCTCGCCTGATACCTTCTGGTTTAGGGCAGTGTGCACAGAGCCAAGAAGCTTGCCAGTGCCCTACGTAGCTCACCAAAACCAGTTGTTGGACTCCGCTGTATTCACGAGATGCAGCTGCATCACCTTCATGGTGTAAAGAAGTGAGTCACTGCAAAAGGTAAGACGCTTTGCGTAACATAGCTCTTTGTTCAGCGTGAGCAGAAAGTGCTCCCAGCAGAGGTTCTCCTCCCATTGCCACGTGTGTCAGCCAGGCTGAACGCTCTGCAGTCAGCTCCCCTGCAGCCCCTTTTCAAAGTACGTTAACTGGCCACTTTTAAAAGTCTCATTACTGCTGCCCTTAGTCGCGAGACTACTTTAATCCTTCCATCGTGTATGATGCCCCTTGGGTGGGATGTTTCCAGGCCACAGCTCTCAATCCTCAGAGGCGCTGCAGTTTTCGGAGGAAACAGCGTTAAGATCTGGCTGGCAAACCTTGCTCCTTGGGAGCATTAGAGTACACTGCCAGTGAGAAAATATACAACGATTTGTCCCTCCTCTCCACACCACTGCAACAAGCCCCTGGCTAACCTGGAGCTTTGCACAGCCAGTACGTTAATGCCACCTGGCTGCTGTAAAGCAGAATGGGAGATGGCTCTGCTCTACTTGCCTTTCTTSTGGGCTGTTACTGGCCTCATTAATTCGTGTCTGTCTTCTCTAGCCTGCCTGTTTTCCCATTAAACTTGTAGGAACGCAATTATATTGGAGGCTTACATCCTCCTCTTTCAAATTTGGGTGAAATTTGCCATTGAGCTCAAAAGATGAGGGAGGACTTGCAAGTTTACACATTTACTGGACAGACAGTATGAATGTGTAAGCTTCCTATTATTAGAAAGTTAGGTTAAAAATAAATAGTAAAATGCCTGGAAATCTACAGCATGACTCTCATATCTTAAATGTCATCCTGCAATATTTTACTTGTCTATACAAATCATTCCAGTGGGGAAAAATAAGGAAAAAACCCCAAATAATCATGGTAAATGACACTTTTCAACTCTTATTGGAGCATAAGCAGAGAAGCAGAAACTAAACACAAAAAGGTAAAATGAGTAATATGTTACTCATTTGTCACATTGAGAGACTGAGAAAAATGTGAAAAAGGATATGTTAAGAAGAGTAAAAAAGTAATAGATGAGTTGAAAATACTTTAATGGCAGTTTAAATTCATTTCCTTCCAAAAATCAAGGCAGCTCTTTTTTTTTCAACATGTGTGTTTGAATGTCTCTAGCTGTAAATCTTACAAGTATACTGAAGGACTTTCTTAATTTTAAGAATTCTTTAACCTTGCTTTACATCATCTGAGAGATGTAGGTTTACTCAGGGATGTGTAATCACTGAACAAGCACTGCATCAGAGAGCAAGATGAATAGAATTAAGGTTGCCATGGGTACTTTGCTTTTGAATTTCTTCACTTTTGAGTTTAAAGTCTAAACATAAAAATCTCAGTAATTTTTGGCTTTTGTGGTTTAGCACTGAATACACACATAAATTAATGGCTTACTCATTGCTGCAAGTGTAGCTATTACTGTCTAATGTATAATTCCCCATACACAGACAAGCTTTGTTTTTTTCCTTGTTCTCTAAGTTTTTAATTGCCTAGTGTTTTGCAGTACGACATAAAGAGCAGGTGTTCAGAAACCATGTAGAAATTAAAAAAAAGGAGAAACGGGTTATCTTTTAACTGAGAAATTTCCTCTGGCGTTTGGAATAACGAAAGGAAGATAAATGAAGACCAGCGCTGAGCTAGGGTTTTTATGGGTACTAGTGTAGGCTATTAAAAAAAAAAATCAGGAGAATTAGTCTGTGAATAAAGACATGTAAATGGCATTGATTTGGGGAATATTAAATTGCAGAGCATTTCTTCTCTTTTATGCGAACTCATGAAAGCAGTCTGTTGCTGTGAGGAGGTTAACTGATTCTAGCCTGGAATTTTCATCAAAAAGTTGTATCAGATCTGTTTGATGTTCACACCGGCACCTGGAGAGGTGCGTGGATGATGCGGTAGGTGCTGCATTGAAATACAGAAAGTTGAAACCATCCCAGGAGGCCTGAACTTGCCTCCTCTATCGCTTGCTGCAGGGACCGCAGACTTGCAGTCTGAGGCTTTGAAGCTTGCATTTCGCACCCCTTCAAGCTTAAAATACTGGGGTGATGCTCTTGTTTCCTGTTGAATAGGCACAAGGGTGAGACCCAGTATGYGCTGACCCCCTGGTTGCCAAACTCTTTAATGACTATTTCCACTACAGCCTCTATGGACAGAGCCAGGCAGTTACTGAAGTAGTTGCCCTGGTCATTAGGAACGGCRTAGCTGTTGGATGAGTCCCAGCTTTGGGGAAGTTTTGCAGCCTGTTTTGGGTTATGCYTTGCAACGCTTATTCTGTTAGCCAGTCCCAAGCGAGCAAGGTGATTCAGAGCTGTCCTGGGCATCTGTAGGACACTCAGTCACTGCTGTGTGGGCATAATCCTGGTCCAGGGTTTCTAGCAGGGTTTCTCTMTTGGCTAACGGGAGTCCTGGAAGACAGGGTATGCCTGTTGGCATCCCTGCTCCCCATGGCAGCACTGGTTTGTTCCCCAGACTTTAGAGAAGTAAAGAACCTAAAGGATTCATCTTGTCTATCTGCTTGGCTAGTGTGTGATTGTTCCCCACAACGTATTTTCAAGTGTTTTGTCTCACTTAATTGATTCAAGTGGTGGGGCTTTCGTTACTTGTCTTAGGAGACATATTTCAAAATATAATAGGCTTCCTTGTTGAAAAATATTTCCTGATATGCAGCCTACACTTTCGCTGGTTTAATTAGTACTGCCATTTTRCAATTACCAGTGCTAATTACCATTGCCATGTTAATTTTCAAAACAATGTAGTGAGTTCTGAAGTAAGCTGGCATTTTAGGATTCTGACAAATACAATTGAATGAATACTTATCGTGTGGGAAACTCTCCAGCAAAATATTATAAATTCCATGATAAATCAAAGGAAAGCATTGAAAGGTAAAAATGTCTTCTGAAATGAGGAGTTCTGGGGAAAAAAAAACCCCAACCACTTCAAATCAAAATAAAATATTTCAAGTTTGACATTATTTTAAAGAGTTTAATCTAACTTTTAAAAATATTTTTTCATTTTAGTTATCTGTCTTTCCATGTTAATTTTTTTTTTTTTTTTAAATGGCTGCTACTCTTGGAGTAAAGGAAACATCGACTTTCCTGGTTGACGTGTCCCTTGATTCAGATGTGTGATGGTGTTTCATCCTTTGGAGCATTGAGTTGCTTTCTCACTAACCCTGGGGCACCCGAGGAACTGGGATCCCTGCCTCTGAATCAGTCCCCTGGCAGAATCGCTTTTCATACAAGCCCACAGATCTGACTCCTGACTTCAGAGCAGCCCCTCTGCTGTTCAGGCAAAAATCCAGGGAACCCAATTAACCCACGCTGCTGCTGTGCTGGAGGTCAAGGAGAAATTTGCCTGGAATCATCTGCAATTGCCACAGTCCCATAACTAGCTCATTTTTTAGCCAGTAACTTCCCATGGAAAACTACTTTGTTGGGGAAAAAGTTCTGAGCAGGTGTAGGGAGTTTCTCTGCAAGTSAGCAGAGAAATGATGGTTATGTTGGAGCACTGCTGGCAGGACTAAATTCYTTCTGGTTGCTGGAGATACACTGATATGCTATTCTGCCTCTTCTCATCTTGTGAGATGTTCTGGAGGATATCTTTTCAATGGTAATGGCCACATGTTATAACATATGCCTTGAGACGAGATGGATTTTATACACTCTTACCYGCATTACAAATGCGACACTTGCAGTATGAGTTGGTGAGAGTTATTCTTGATAGAGTTCAGTCGTTATTTCAGCTCCAGTGTGTTTTAATCATGTTCCTTCTGTCAAACATAGCAAATATTTCCATTCTTCACTCAGGTAGYTTTTTCTTTTTCCCTGTGGCTCTCRGAAACGAAACAGAGYGATAGAATTACTTCAGTTAATCTGTATGTTCATGTGTCTCTGCTCTTCACCAAAAGCACRTTACTTAAAAATCCATGTTGTTTTGGGGAACTATTACTATTACCCTAGCTAGCTGATATTCTGCAATGCCTGTAAAACTGAAGTCCACTGGAGTGTTTAAGGCTGGAAGAACATTTAATAGTGGGAAGGGAACCTGTACAGAGAATTGGTTTTTTTTTATGTCCAGTTGCTGGAAGGGTTTGCAGTTTCTAGCCAAMTAAAAACAACAGTGGGTAATTTTAAGCAGAGGAGCCAGATATCTCAGTAGGATCTGCAGTGCTCAGGTCRGGGTCTGAAGGCAGTAACTCTAAAATTCTCCTCCTGATTCTCTCCCTGATGTACATTTTAGTCTGGGCGAAGTCCCTATTCACGCTGTCTCCAGCTTTAGTTTTCCTGAAGGTGATAATGTTTGCAGTGATTAAGAGGAATAGTATGCTAATGCAGATGGTGGTAGGGTTTTGGTGTTTTTGTGTGGTGGTTTTTTTTTTTTTTTTTGGGGGGGGGGGGGTGTGTTGTTTTTTTTTTTCTCCCAGATTTAGAATGAATATAAAACAGGTTTATCTTTTAGCTTGTTTTCTGAAAACTGATTCATGTAAGAGTTTATATTAGTAGCCTGCTCTCCATATGGTTGATATGCTTGTTCCAGTTATTGGTACTTTTGTTTCTTTTGCCAGTATACAACAAGGTAAACTGTGCTCCTGTGAACAGAGGATGAATTCTGGGGAAGAAGAAAGCAGGGAAGAGAAGGTTGTGAAAGGTCACAATACTGTGCTCTGCAGTCTCCTGGGTTTCAGGGACTGTAGAGGTAGTAGCAGGCTTCCTTCCTGGACAGGGAAGCAAAACCACCAAACCTTCACCTCTGTGGGAACAAACCACATTTGTGGCAGTGGGGTCCCACCAAGGGCTTTAATGGAAATTTATGAGTGAGTCAGTCAGGGAAGGCAGTGATGATTCAGAATTAAAAAACCAAAAACCCGAGAGACAAAAACTCTGTATAAAGAAGATGAGAGGAGCTTTTGTAGGCTGTAGAACATGCCTAAGGCTTTGCTGTCCTGAAGGACTCTGAAAGTGATCTGCAAATAGTGTATTAAAAAATGTGTAAAATAGTAAACCTAAAAAGGTAAGCAGCTGACAACAAGAGAGATCTGGACATTTGTTTTGCCAGAGCTCAAACTGTCAGTGCCAGCCAGAAGGAAAATACAGCTCTGATGGGAGATCACGTGTGCCACTGTGCACTGCCTCAAACTCCTTCTCACCTCTGCTTCTTAAGGGAATGTAATTTTGGCATTGTCTATCTGAAATCTCCAGCTATTTTCACTGCTTCATTATTCTTGCCCTTTCCCCTTTAGGTTAACCTTTTTATTAAGTCWCAAAAGTGGCTTAAATTCTCCATCTGCTGCGAAGGGGAAGAACTGAAGCAAAATCCCAGTAGAGGCACTGGTTCTTTAATTCCACATGAGGGGAAACAGCTGGAGTGGAAGAGGTTTATGGAGAGGGACTGATCTGCAGTGTTAGACAGGGCAAGAGAAATAAAAGGACCTCCAGTGAAAACAGCTGCGTCATGTAGATGCAAATACAATAATACAATGTAAAGCCTATTTCATGGAAAAATTCTCTACAGACGAGAAATGGAAAAGAAATCTATTGTACATCCAATTTACCTTGATGTGTTCTTTAGCAGGATGGCTTTCTGTTGGATGGCTTTCCTGGGATGGAATGCCATGACATAACCATTCCTCTTTAGCTCCCAGCACAGCAGGTGTGTCTCCTCTGTGACTACTCCACCTTCCCAGGTGCCCTTGCATAATAGGTACGAGGGTCTGCAAGTGTAACCGAACAATGACGAGGACAATGGTTCATCTAGGTCGGAGGAGTCGCCAAGGTTAAGTCGGCCTACACCCTGCGTCAAAACCACTTCCATAAAGAAAAAACCATGGGTCATTGTCATAGAAGACCCTCTCCTGAGGGGAACAGAAGGTCCAATATGCAGACCGGATCCACTTCTTAGGGAAGTCTGCCTTCTCATTACATTAACAACAAAAGGAGGGCTAAGGAGAATCCCCATTCTTTACTGGATGTGGGGGAAACATAGTGGCAAAGGCTGAGGAAAAGGCTGAGGTACTTAATGCCTTCTTTGCGTCAGTCTTGAATGGCAAGACAAATTGTTCTTGGGGTACCCAGACCCCTGAGCTGGAAGACAGGGGTGGGGAGACGAATGAAGCCCCCATAATCCAAGGGGAAATGGTTAGTGACCTGCTACACCACTTAGACGCACACAGGTCTATGGGGCTGGATGGGATCCACCCAAGGGTACTGAGGGAGCTGCGGAAGTGCTCACCAAGCCACTTTCCATCATTTGTCAGCAGTCTTGGCTAACTGGGGAGGTCCCAGTTGGCTGACGGTTAGCAAATGTGACACCCATCTACAGGAAGGGCCAGAAGAAGGATCCGGGGAACTACAGGCCTGTCAGTCTGACCGCGGTGCTGGGGAAGGTTGTGGAGCAGATCATCTCGAGTGCTATCACATATCACACAGCACGTACAGGACAACCAGGTGATCAGGCCCAGTCAGCATGGGTTTATGAAAGGCAGGTCCTGCTTGACTAACCTGATCCTTCTATGACAAGGTGACCTGCTTAGTGGATGAGGGAAAGGCTGTGGGTGTTGTTTACCTGGACTTTAGGTAAAGCCTTTGACACCATTTCCCACAGCATTCTCCTGGAGAAACTTGGCTGCTTATGGCTTGGACGGGTGTACTCTTCGCTGGGTTAAAGACTGGCTGGATGGCTGGGCCCAAAGAGTGGAGGTGAACGGAGTTAAATCCAGTTGGTAGCTGGTCGCAAATCATGTTCCCCAGGGCTCAGTTCAGTTTAATATCTTTATCAATGATCTGGACGAGGGGATCGAGTGCACCCTCAGTAAGTTTGCAGACGACACCAAGTTGGGTAGGAGTGTTGATCTGCCTGAGGGTAGGAAGGCTCTGCAGAGGGATCTGGACAGGCTGGATCGATGGGCNATGTGTTCTTTAGCAGGATGGCTTTCTGTTGGATGGCTTTCCTGGGATGGAATGCCATGACATAACCATTCCTCTTTAGCTCCCAGCACAGCAGGCGTGTCTCCTCTGTGACTACTCCACCTTCCCAGGTGCCCTTGCATAATAGGTACGAGGCTCTGCAAGTGTAACCGAACAATGACGAGGACAATGGTTCATCTAGGTCGGAGGAGACGCCAAGGTTAAGTCAGCCTACACCCTGCGTCAAAACCACTTCCATAAAGAAAAAACCATGGGTCATTGTCATAGAAGACCCTCTCCTGAGGGGAACAGAAGGCCCAACATGCAGACCGGATCCATTTCTTAGGGAAGTCTGCCTTCTCATTACATTAGCAACAAAAGGAGGGCTAAGGAGAATCTCCATTCTTTACTGGATGTGGGGGAAACTTAGTGGCAAAGGCTGAGGAAAAGGCTGAGGTACTTAATGCCTTCTTTGCATCAGTCTTGAATGGCAAGACAAATTGTTCTTGGGGTACCCAGACCCCTGAGCTGGAAGACTGGGATGGGGAGCTGAATGAAGCCCCCATAATCCAAGGGGAAATGGTTAGTGACCTGCTACACCACTTAGACACACACAGGTCTATGGGCGTGGATGGGATCCACCCAAGGGTACTGAGGGAGCTGTGGAAGTGCTCACCAAGCCACTTTCCATCATTTATCAGCAGTCCTGGCTAACTGGGGAGGTCCCAGTTGGCTGGAGGTTAGCAAATGTGACACCCATCTACAAGAAGGGCTGGAAGAAGGATCCGGGGAACTACAGTCCTGTCAGTCTGACCTCGGTGCTGGGGAAGGTTGTGGAGCAGATCATCTCGAGTGCCATCACATATCACACAGCATGTACAGGACAGCCAGGTGACCGGGCCCAGTCAGCACAGGTTTATGAAAGGCAGGTCCTGCTTGACTAACCTGATCTCCTTCTATGACAAGGTGACCTGCTTAGTGGATGAGGGAAAGGCTGTGGATGTTGTTTACCTGGACTTTAGTAAAGCCTTTGACACCATTTCCCACAGCATTCTCCTGGAGAAACTTGGCTGCTCATGGCTTGGATGGATGTACTCTTTGCTGGGTTAAAGACTGGCTGGATGGCCGGGCCCAAAGAGTGGAGGTGAACGGAGTTAAATCCAGTTGGTGGCTGGTCGCAAATCATGTTCCCCAGGGCTCAGTTCAGTTTAATATCTTTATCAATGACCTGGACGAGGGGATCGAGTGCACCCTCAATAAGTTTGCAGATGACACCAAGCTGGGCGGGAGTGTTGATCTGCCTGAGGGTAAGAAGGCGCTGCAGAGGGATCTGGACAGGCTGGATCGATGGGCTCAGGCCAATTGCATGAGGTTCAACAAGGCCAAGTGCCGGGTCCTGCACTTGGGTCACAACAACCCCAGGCAACGCTACAGGCTTGGGGAAGAGTGGCTGGAAAGCTGCCCGGCGGAAAAGGACCTGGGGGTGCTGGTCGACAGCCGGCTGAACATGAGCCGGCAGTGTGCCCAGGTGGCCAAGAAGGCCAACGGCATCCTGGCCTGTRTCAGGAATAGTGTGGCCAGCAGGAGTAGGGAGGTGATCGTGCCCCTATAGTTGGCACTGGTGAGGCCGCACCTCGAATACTGTGTTCAGTTTTGGGCCCCTCACTACAAGAAGGACATTGAGGTGCTGGAGCATGTCCAGAAAAGGGCGACGAGGCTGGTGAAGGGTCTGGAGAACAAGTCTTATGAGGAGCGGCTGAGGGAACTGGGATTGTTTAGCCTGGAGAAGAGGAGGCTGAGGGGAGACCTTATCGTGCTCTACAACTGCCTGAAACGAGGCTGTAGAGAGATGGGTGTTGGTCTCTTCTCCCAAGTAACAAGTGATAGGACAAGAGAAAATGGCCTCAATTTGCACCAGGGGAGGTTTAGATTGGAGTTTAGAAAAAATTTCTTCACTGAAAGGGTTGTCAAGCATTGGAACAGGCTGCCCAGGGAAGTGGTGGAGTCACCATCCCTGGAGGTATTTAAAAGACATGTAGATGTGGTGCTTAGGGACATGGTTTAATGGTGGACTTGGTAGTGTTAGGTTTATGGTTGGACTTGATGATCTGAAAGGTCTTTTCGAACCTAAATGATTCTGYGATCTTACTCTTATTTTAATATTTCCTTTGGGTGTCTCTTGTCTCCTATGAATAACTAGCCATAGGCTATCTTGAACTCTTCTGAATTTGAGGCAAAGTTATAATATCTTTGCTGTCGAATGGAGATTGTTTCCATTACAACAGGCTTTGTATTTATTGACATATGTACAGTAAATAAAACAAAGTAAGCCCTGCTATGTAAAAATTCTTTGGAGGATTATTCCATATAGTTGAAACTTATAGTTCCCTAATAAAGATAGGTTTGAAACATCTATTTGAAGAAATCTCTGCATTCAGTTTTACTATTAGTCTGGAATATATTTTATATATATATTCTTTGTGCATGGGCTCCCTCTGGAGCTTTATCTTATTAAAAAAACCCGAACCTTAAAGTACTTTTAAAGGTTTTAATCAAAAGCATCAAGCAAACAAATGAAATAAAGGTATTGTTTCTGTCATTGCAGCATTCAGAACAAATCTAACATACATGTTCTTCATGTATGTTAGATACATGACTGGAGTTTCACCACATTATGCCAGCTGAGGAAAGGAACCATTAGAATTAATGTCTAGTTGGACATTAAAAGGCCTTGTGTGAAAACTRTGCCACACAGCACAAGAATAATTAATTACAGTACTCTGAAGATGCGAAGTGCCATGTAAGTCCCAGGCATTGATCACACCATTTAGAGTCTGATGGCTAATAACAGATTTGATTTTGCTTTCAGTGAATCWTCATCAAAGGAAATTTTGTTTTGCTGAATATTTTCACTATTTTCCATATGTGTTTTATTAGAGTATGAGCACACACAAAGGAGAAACATTTAATTTATGAAAATCAGACTCTGCCAATATCGGTGCAAACACTTTCAGTGCTTTCCCCTGAGAAATTTTAGATAGTCTTGGACAGAATTGCATGTCTGAAACCTATTTGATGATGCTGAGACATTTACCAACTTTTCTTTATTAAGAACAAAGTAAGCAATAAGATCTGCATTGTTTTTATCAGAGGGGAAGACAGTAGCAGTCATATTTCCTTGAATTGTTTATTACTATTTGAAGAGCTTACAAGTGATATTATTCTGAGGAGTATTTTCTCTTCTCTTTATTTTCATAAAATAGGAAGTTATTGTGCTTTAACCAGCTGCATTTCCTTTTTGTTAAGGAGGGATTCTGATTGACACCTCTAACAAAACACAGATTCTGTACTTTAATATTTATCAGTGATCTGTATGTTTTGCTGTCTTGACATGAGCAGAATTGTAGTTTTGTCCATCTCTCTGACTATTGTAGTTTTGTCCATCTCTCTGTCCACCCTGACTATTTTGTCCATCTCTGACAATGACCCTGATACCCAGAGGCGTATCAGAAATTTTATCACACTTCTGACTAGTACTGTTCTCACAAAAGAGATTTTCATTGCCTTATCAGACTTARAGGAATTTCTATTGCATGGAGGCCTGACTGTTTCTTTTTGAAGCTATTTCAGTGTTTTCTTGGTTTGTCTTTTTTTTTCCCCGACATGAATGGCACCTTATACCATTAATTTACAGACAGTGATGTGGTGGAGATATTTCTTACACACTTCCTGTAATGAGTTTGTGACTGTCCCTGTAAAGGCATTCTGGTARTAAGTGATTCTCTTCCTGTGGAGCTCAGGGAAGGAAGCCAAGATCTTCAGCTCTGAAAACAAAGACTACCCAGACTTTTTTCTGAAAAAAACCAAACCCCCAAACCCAACAAAATTTTTTTTGTTAGTAGCAGAAGCTCTTTTGTCCTCCACGAGTGATCCACAGGGCACTGACACCACTGTTCTGTGTGTGAGGATCTCTCATCCTGGTCTGTTGCTCAGGTTCCCTTCACATCTTATCTTATGATCTATTTTCTTCTTGCGGTACATTGGCCTGGCAGACTTTTCTGAGGCGAGAGCGTCATGGATSTTCATGTAGTTCAGAGTTTCTTTGAAGCAGCGGCTGTCTGCTCCAAGTGCATATTCCATTGCAGTAAGGTTAATCTTCCTGGTTTATGCATTTTATTTTTGCAGCTCCTCTTTCCTTGTTAGGAAAGGTTGCTACTAGTGGTCATGATAATCTTGCTGTTTATTTTRATTTATTAGCTGATGCAAGGCTAACAATATATGGATTTTAAAAAAATAATAACGCTATTATCCTCAAGATTATTATAAGCTAAGTGACTTCTTCAGTTAGTAACTCATATTTTTTTAAATTCAATTTTCCAGTTAAATATTCCATTTTCATTTTTAACATTTACTGCTTTTTGGAAAATTTTAATTTCCCAGCATTGTCTCATAATTAAGCTCACTGTGCACACTGTGTAACTTAAAGGGCACTAAKAAGCAGGACATCACACGAATTGTTTCAAATCACTGCCCTTTAAAGCAGACACATTGAACTCAATATGGTAAAAGAAAAAGTAAGAGAAAGCAGCAAGGTCCGGTGGGGAAAATTGTCGAATTGAGTGTTATGACTATAGTCTTACCTCAGGAACAAAGTTTGTTGAGACTGGTGAAATGTGAATTTCCTTTSAGGCTGAAACCCTTTTCTGAAAGTCAGTTGTGGTCAGATTTGGGGCACGGTGCATGCAGGCATTTCTGCACCAGGTTTCCTTTCCTGGTTACAGTCACTTTTCTCACATGGTGGGAAATGGTGAAGTGACCGTACGGCCGAGGTCCCGCAAGGCTGGTGCTTTGGATGTAGAAAGCAAAGCGTCTTCCCTGGCTGAGCACAGAGGTGCAGCAGAAGTTGGGTTGCAGTAGAGGTGCAAGGGTAAAAAGGGCAGGTATAGCATCAGCAATATTAGTAAATGAATCTTCTGGGCATCTAGCCAGATCCCATAAATTGTAAAAGGTCTCTTTTTACCTTGGTGACAGCCCCMACAGCTTGGGGCTAGGCAGCTACTGCCAGCACCCTGAGATTTCCCCTTCTCTGTTTTGCTGAGTGAATCTCAGGTGTTTTGTGAACAGATGAAACCCAAGGTTTGCCTTGGTCCTGCACTGCTAACAGGGACTCTTTTCCTTTGTCTGCTGGAGCTGCTGCTGGTGCTGCACAAAATTGGCAGGAGAGCCCAGCTGGTTGTGCGGGAATGGGAAATAATATTCTGTGGTTGATCTGAAAGGCAGAGAAAGGCAAAGGAGGAGTGAATGTAGCTGCGTGGGCTTAGCTGTTTACTATTTGCAGTGTGAGACTCKGATCAGGAGACTTTTTTGAAACTCAGGCTTCTTAAGCAAACCCGGTGAATTGAATGTACGATGTTAGCTCAGGCTGAAGTCCCTCATTTTTCTGTGGTTTGGTTAAATAAGGACGGTGCTTGTAATTTTTCATTTGGTTCCCCAAAACCCCACTAAAAACTAACTGAAAGTTGTGTGATCATGCTGCATCTGTTACTATGCCTTTTTTTCTCTCCCTCACAATTAACTTGTGACTTTTTAATTTTAAGGTCATTTGATGAAGAGAGAGAAGTTTCAAAAATAATGAGTTCCCATTAGTTTCATAAGAGCAAGTGGCTGGTCAGAGAAGATGACGACCCCATGCATGCCCCATGATGGGAAAAGCTTTGGAAAATCYATAAAGAGCACAGAGATGTGGAAAGCCTTGGGTCAAAACTTTCCAGAAACCAGGCTTCCTAGCCTTGCCTCCTAATGGCTCTGTTTGCTTTGCATTTTAAARGCACCAAGTTTGTGATGGCAGAATGGGGGTTATTCTGATCATTCGGTTTACGTGAGGAAATTTTCCATATAAATGGTGCATGAATGGGTTTATGGTCCAATTTGAGGTAAGTCTGAGGCTCTTGAATGCTCTGCTCAGCCTGAAATCTTGGTGATTCATAGGAGTTTGACACCACCGCCAAACTTTCTGATATATGAGAACATAAAATGTTAAAACATTTTTTCTCTTTATAATTGGCCATCCTGGGTCTCCTGTGRGGAAGGCCTTTTTCACATTAAAATTAAAATAAAATTAAATGTCAAAGTTATATKGAGGATGGCAAGGATTTTTTTTCTGTTTAATTAACCACAACATTGTTTTTACACTTAAAGATTACTCATTTCCTTTTCTGCCTTTTATGGATAACATTCAGAGGGTGCCTGTGTGAACCTGCACTTTTATTCCTTAGTTTATATTCCAGAGAGTTGCATCTCACAGAAACTTTCTAAGAAAAGGCCAGGGAAATCAAAGTTGTTGAAGGTCTCATAGCCACTCCACTGAAGTATTTTAATCTCTTTGTTGCTGCATGGATGCAAACCTACAAATATTCCCACTGACCCAAGTTTGTTCTGGGTAATATAAATGGYTGCTTTTGATAGACGGGACCTGTCTTTGCAGAGACCAAGAGGCCAGGTATTTTAGATCTCTCATGATTGTGGTTTCCTCTTTTATTCCTGCTTATATGAGCCTAATCCAAAGTCCAGTGAAGGAGATAAGCCTTCATGCGGCACTGGAAGGAACAYGCAGATAGAGCTGTCTGAAAGATTTTGGCAGTTTGTTTTTGTCAAAACTGGAACGGCTTTGTGGTTTCTTTGAGGAGCAGGGAGGGACCCTGTTCGCTCTGACTGTGAGCAATATGCTGAGAGAGAGACGGAGCATCCAGCCCTGGCTCCTGACCAGGCAGAACAGCCATGAATCTCTTACCCCACACTGTGGAGAAGTGCCCAAAGTATGCAGGGTCCCTCTGYGTTCTTTTTTTGTCAGTGAGTACTTGAAAAGTTGTTTTCTTCGTTAATATACAGAGAGACATTAAATTAAATCACTGTTTTCCAGCCAGTCCAAGTGATGCATGTGGGGGTGCCTCGTCTGGCCATTGTCCTTTGGGGTGCTCCCACAGCAGCCTGTGACTGAAACGGTATGATGGTCATCCTAAGCGGTGAAACTTCCCTCTGTGCAGAGGGTCAGCACCAAGCCCAGAAGAAACATGCTTTCCACAGGAATCCTGGTCTAAAAGTGAACAAGGAGTTTAATTGGCCTTTAGGGGTGAATTTCAGTGGTGGTTTGTATCAAAGATCAGCCTCTGTACTTTTTCCTTTCCTGGTGTTATGCATGTCGTCTTTGCTTTGGTTGTCATTGAGAAATCCCTGCTTGATTATTTTCATGGATGCGTAACTTGCATTGTTTTCTTGCGTATTTTCAAACCTACTCCTTTCCTCCTTCTATGCTCCAAATAATAATTTCTTGTATAATTATATTCTTGTATAATTTCTTGTGTAATCTTGTGAGTGAATTTTCAGAAAAGTATTCTGTTCAAGCTGTCAGGTAGCAATACAGCATTTGTATTATAAGCAAACACCTAGCTCTGGAGGTAAAATATGGAAATAGGTATGCATGCACAATATGTAAGTGTGTGTGTCCGTATACATGCACATAAAAAACTATATTTGTGTGTGTATATATTCATATATGAATATGTGTGTGTGCACATAAATATGTTCGTATGTATACGTAGGCAGGTTCTTTTGCTGCAAGTGGGATAGGTCAATCTGTGGAACAATCTGAAATGATCCACATATTGTATGTTGAAAACAGAAGAGTTATGAAACAGTGAATGTGCATAATGAGACTATAACAAAATGACTCAAAAGATCAGGTAGCTTTACAGTCAAATGTCTCAAAGTTTTAAGAGAATGTAGGAAAAAAAACTCATTACAACTGCCTACTTTTGCAGTTGCTGTCCTGTACAAACAGACTGCAGAGCATTTTGGAAAAGGAGAGACCAGTAGCAACAGCCTGTTTTCAAGAAACTGCCTTAGAGCAAGAAGAAAATGCATTGAAATGTAATATAATGCACTGAAATGAGGCATAATGCTGTTCTAACGGAATTAAAAAAGGGCATATTTCAATTAGGCTCACATTGAGCCAAACACTCTCTCTGTTGTACTAGCTGGATACAAGAGGGCTTTTGCAGGAGTGGAAAATGTGTGGCTGTCCTTGCTTACGGTGTAAACATTGTGTGCGTTGTCGGGTCGCAGCAGTCTCCTACCGTTCAAACAGCATATCGAGTCTTGACCATTAAGGATGGAATAAATTTATAGCAGGAATGTGAAGGGACAGTATCAAGACTGTCAAGGCACAAAACCAGCAACACAAAACAGTAATAGGATGGCCAAGGGAAGAGTTGCTCTTCTGCTCCTGGGAATAGGACGTCTGAGCAACAGATGATGTTGAGAAATTACTAATACTCCATCAGCCTTCACTGAATTAGTGTCGGACACACTTAGTATAAGTGACAAAGGGTAAGATCTCAGCCTTTAACAGGGAAGAACAGAATGGAGACTTCTTGACTAATTTGATATTTTTAATTCAAGCTGGCCTGAGAAACATCATCCAAGGCTAAAGGACGGCTGAAATGCCACAGCAAGTTACCCGTAGTCAAAATACTGAGGCTGTCTTAAGACCCAGTATTACTGAATATTTTCATCAGTGACCTAGAAGACAGGGTAGAGAGCATGCTTGTTAAATGCACAGATGACAGTAATCCACGAGGGACCTCCAGAATATTTTAAGGGAAGGCCTGAATTCTAAATGGCAGATTGAAACTACTATCTGAAAAAAATGAGAGGCTATGTGATAGTGACAAGGCAAGATACTACAGGTGGACAGGAGTAATCAATCATGCAAATCCAGGATGGTTAAGTCCATGGAAAATGGGTGAAGTGGAACATGGTAGAGTCACAAAAACAAAAGAAAAAGAAAAGATGATTCTAGGATGCATAAATGTGAAGTAATTTGTTGCTCAGATACTGCCAAACCACTCACCTAGAGTGGTTTGCCCAGTTTGGGTACCGCACTTCGAGGAAGATGTGGACCAACTGTAGAGAGTTCACGGAAGAGCAAACAGGAAGATCAGAGATTCAAAGACACAACTGAATAAACAGCAGCTTTTAGCATAGAGGAAAGGTGACAGGGTAGGGACGTGGTAACATTTTTCAAGTATTCAACACAGTACGTATAATTTTGTGGATAAGGTTGAGAAAAAAGTTGGAAGAGACTTGTCAAGTAATACAACCAATGCATGTTTGTGGCCAGTATGTGAGCAATTGAGGCATGTATGTTTGAAGTAACAAGTGTGAATGGAGACTAGTTAGTTTCAGGCTTTAAAATTATTTCTTTAAACTCGGCTCACTTAAACATAACCTGGAAAATTGACTTTGCTTCCTGGGTAAACTTCAGTCATCCTGATGAACATATGCAATGATGTTTGGATAACAAAAGCGAGAGCATTACCAAGGTGATGCTTAATTGAGCTAAACTCACGTATAATCATTCCTATTATAGTGAAGTACTGTAGCATTTAGATGAAGTAAGCCACTTAGAAGATTCTGCAAATGTTTCATTGTGTTGCTGCTGCTTCTCTAACTTACACTGGATGAGGAAATGTTCTATTGAAATCCACGGTGCTAGGCAACTGTTAAACATCATTTGACATGCCAATATTAAGGCAGACTTATGTTTTCTTTGATTTTCTTTTTACTAAATTATTCATTATTATTATAAGTGAATGGACAGAGCTTAAAAAACAACCCAAAAAAACAGCTAAGGAGAAGAACATGAAGACCTAATGTCAAACTGTTGATAATCACGGGGCAGATCTATCTTGTACAAATCTGGAAAAGACAAATAGGTGTAGCCTTTGTCCTAAATCACCTTTTGCCACTCAAGCTTCTTATTAAAGTAGTGTTACACAGATTCTGGCTCCATTTAATGTCAGTTTTATCCAGCCTAATTTATCGGTGGCTTTAGGAAAACCTGTTGCCATTCAGGTGCCAACTTGGCTAACCCAGATAATTTCATGGGGAATGCCTTACACTGGTAGCAGCCAATTTATCTGGGAAGAGACGGGACAAGCTAGCATGCTCATCCATTCTCATGCTTTAAACATTCTTGCTTTTTTTTATTCGAAGTTGGTAAATGATTAAAGGAAGGGGAGCAAATGGTGAAGTCCGCAGTTATTTCACATTTGTAGTTAGAGATTCTTTTCTGGGCATGATCTGGATTCTTTGGTCTCGTCTAACCCTGTCTATGGTGGGTGGAGATGGAGGGCATAGCCCTGGTTTAAAACCACTATCTCTTTCTATTATTTTATTTTATTTCTATTATTTTATTCTTCAGGGGCTTCTTAGCTGAAGTTAAATGCTCTGGAAGTTACTTGAATAGTTCATGATGTTTTTCCACAGGAGGAGAAAAAATATTCCTAATCTTCCTGAGCAGTAGTTTTCTTTAAAACTCTTTAAAGAAAAAGTAGTTTTCTTTAAACCTCTTCCTTGCACTTTCTGTGCACTTGCATTAAACCATCCCTCTACCCTTTAAAAAAAATATGCAATCTCATCCAAGTGCGCATTCAGAAAAGTAGAGAACAATGTTTGGCTCATTTCCTGAGAAGGGCAGATGGGGCTCTTGGCATCTGTTCATTCTTTATTTCTGAATATTGGGTTGGGCATAGTTTTTAATAGTCTTTGCCTGTTTCTTTCTCCAAGATTTGGTCAGCCTGAATTCTAGAACAGCTGGATCTTTTGTGAAAAGTAAATGTCAAGAAGTCCCTTGGGTCCTAGATCAGCAACTTATTTCTTCCAGTCTTTCATGTTGGAGAGTGACTGATTGTGGCTGACAGTGCTGTGCTTCATAAACCTTTCTTTCCGGTCGTTTCTGACAAATGTAAGGAAATATCTTCTGATATTGCTTTAGATGAACAAGTTGTCCTCTGATTTCTTGCTGAAAGCTCACTAAGATCTTATTATTCAGAACTCAGCAATTCCTGAGAGGAATAACTTCTGTAAACTAGACTGGGAATTTAGGTAATGTAGTAATATTTCCTCGAGTCCACTATTTACAGTGGAAAAGAAGAGGAGGAAAAATGTGAATGAAGCAATGAAAAATGTGGCAGGTATTAGTTAATGAAAATCAAGCACTCTGTAAGTTTGTGCATATTTTACATTAAAACAGAACAGCAGACCTGGTTAGAATTTAGTCCATAAGAGTAGTGCTAACAGTTTCCTCGGATAGACCTCACTTTGTCCTTTAGGAGAACAAGAAGAAATTGTATTTCAAAATATGAAATAATATTGGGATTTTTTTGGCGATATGAATCCTTTCAGCTTTCCTAAGGACTTGTGCATTACTTGCAGGTGTTAAAGATGGAAAAGCCTTATTCAGTCATGAACAAGGCCATTATAGGTTTTATTATCTGGAGTACAGTTTCTAGTATTGTACTCTCCTAGTTTTGTATTCTCTCAACAATAAGGCTGCCTTATCTTTTTCTCAGAAGGCTATTCCACTGCCTAAGAGGAATCCCTATCAGGAAATACTTTGAGGTATCAAGCCTACTGTTTCCAAGAGCTCTGATGCAGCAGTACATGGACAGTCATTCTGTACCAAGCTGGCGCTGATCCTTCAACGCAGGGAAGCTCAGTCTGAGCTTTGGGCTGCTTGAGTTCGCAGGAAGGTTCTCACCAGAGGAGAAAAGTTTACTACATCACTGCTGGATTTATTTCACCCAAAATTAATTCTACACAACACTTCTGAAAATTCATCCTTACTCGTGAAATATTCTGATTAACCAGAGGACAGTGACTGATAGCTAATCAATGCTGGTGAAACTGGGCTGCTCCCAAAACTTGCCGCAGGAGCCACAGTTTCATACTGTTCATTCCAGTCATTCTCCTGGCGCACATTAAATGTGTTTGTTATTGTCATCTTTCAGGCATTTCCAGGCTATTGATATCTGCCTTTCCTCATGGCTTGAACAGGTTATGGATACTTGGCTCTTTTAATTCTTCTCTATAGCTGAGTCCCTTCATCTAGTTTGTCTTGCTTGTCTTTGAACTCTGTCCGTTTTACTGACAAACAGCAAACACTGGGATCTACTATCTGGAACTGAAGGCAGTTCAGCACGTGGAGTCACTCTGGAGCCACAGAAGCAGGGATTTTTACCTCCTTGATTGCTAAGCAGCAGCTGTAGTAAGGCTGAAATATATGTATTAATTTTACTGTAAGTGTGCTCAGTTATGTGAATCTTTCAGCTCATCTCTAAAGTCAGTTAGGGCAGTGCCTACAGAATACCAAGAAAGCAGTTTACATTGTTAGGGATATTTTATTACCTACTTCATCCCAACCACTAAACTAGTAATGAATTTTCTCTTCTGTAGTACCTTCCCAGTATATCTTTGATATGCTTGTAATCTTTGTAGATATTTGCAGAATTCTTAAAATCTCTGGTGGCTGAGCATTTGCCAAGGTGTCCTATTGCTGGCCAAGAGAAGGAACTTTTTGACAGCCAGAGCAGACCAACCAATAAAGCTCATTTAGAAATCTCCTGCAGCTTTTCTTGGCCGAGGGCTTCCCAGTTCTGGGGAGAAACGCTGGAAATAGTTCTGTCCACCTGCTGGAAGTAGGGATGTGTGTTTAGCTTTGGCTTAGCTTTGCAGCCAAGCCCACTCAGTAACCCAGAGGCAAGGTATTACCAGCATTCAGTTGTTATCACGTCACCTGCTTAGGATTTTGCAAAATGTGACTATATTAATGATGGAGAGAGCAGGGGGCATCCTGTGTGCATATGTGTGTTAGTGTGAGGGGAATATTAACTGGAAAAACCTCCATTTTGCTTTAGTCAGAAGTTGCCAAGTTTGCCTTTTGATGTGAGGAACAAGATAAATAACTGGACCGGTTTTCTCCAGTCTTCATCGATATGAACCTGAATTCAGGCCACAGAATCCAACAAAGACTCTCTGAATTTATACTAGTGAGTACAAAATTTGAACCTCTGCCTGCACAGGCTTTTCTGTGGTATTAGCTCTAAATTTCCTCTTTGTCCCAAACTGTCCTCTTTGTCCATATTGCCATACACATTGGGTCTTTTGGGACGTGTTTAATAGAGGAGATACGTGGTGAGGAGATGGATCAAGGAGTCTGGTAATGTGCTGTTCATCAACATCTACTAGCCAAAGCTAGTATGTTAAACTAATAGGTAGCTCTGCTCACAGTGTCTGGTTAAACTTTGAGATGTCTTGCATCCATCCTTCCTCTCTCAACAACATTTTGTCTATCAGGAAATGGCAAACCCATCTGTCTTGGATGTGCCGTGTTCACAGTCTCAACCTGCTCCAGTTGTGTTCTCCCAGTCCCTTTCAAGCAAGAGAGAAGATTCATGCCCTGTATCTCCTCTTCATGTGTGTTTTTGTGAATCTGCTGCCTGTTCCTTCATAAAATATATCTATCTGCAATAGCAGCCTCATATAATTGAGGGCAACCTCTTGAGACAGTATTGCTATTTACAACCATTGTTTCTCTTTATTGAGATGCACAGTGCTATTTTCATAAAGTAGGGCAGTTCCCAGGGCTTCAGATTGCATTGTTTTATTTTTGTTTTTCTTTATCTGTTGCTTTATACATGTGCAAATCTCTAATGTGTTTGACATCAGGTTTTAACAGTGCAGGCAGGCATTCTGGTTTTCAATTTTCTGTTGAACAAAATGTCAGAGGGTGAAAACCCACACTTCAATGGTATTGTTCGTTAATTAAATAGTGCTAAATATGGGTAGGAAACTGATTCCAAGCTCTTTCAAATGAGCACTTTATTTTGATATAATTTCCCAATACCTCTTTAAATTAAGGATAATGGAGATTATTGGTTGCTTCTCACTAGGCAGTGTTTAAATTCATGTCCATTAAATTCTAGTCCAGTCTTGGACATATCTCTGGGCAGGTAGAATATACAAGAAAAATGGATTTGATAAAAGCAATTGTTAATTTAGTTGCACTATCTGCTAGGGAGACTATGTCAAGAAAGTGCAAGTAGCAGTCTAAGGGAAGTTTATTTTTCTATGGGGGATGAACAAAGGTTGGAAATGTGCCTTTCCAACCATGCTCTACTCTGTACCTTCCTTCCTGGGTGAGCTAAGCCTTGTCAATAGTTYATGAAAACGGACATCCTTGTGTCATTAGAGATATTTTTTGTAAATACAGACTGACACACATGAAACCCAAGTTTTCTCCCACTCCAGGCAAAGGYTGTTGAATACATGCCTTTGCCTGCAGTCACCAAATATCTTCTTTAACCTTTTTAACTCCTTCCATGTCTATTTTCACCATGGCAGACTTGTTTTGCTCATTGGACACCTGGTTTGGGCACAAGTCCTTCCCCTGCTTTACATCCTTGAGGACTCTTGGTGTCATACCTTCTGCTGGGTCACATGTATTGGTGATGGCTTGAGCAAAGCTGCCCCCACTACCAGGGATTACCTCAGGCATCYGACAGAAGTTCTCTGTGCCTCTAAAAGGAAGCAACTAGACAGCCCCCCCAAAAATTCATATGATCAACATGACGCTGTCTTGACGCCTTTTTTTTGGTGGCTGCCAGACTGAACGTGGCTCATAGGGTCCACCAATGTGTGTTGGATTTAAGAAGTCGATCACATAGCGTGAGTTGAGAGCTCTGCATAACATCAGATCTCGCTGGTGGTGTAGCTCTGTAATTCATCTTTAGATTAAAGCATCTGTCCTGGATTTTAACCTTTTCTGCATAATTGAGGAAAAAAGTGCTAATGTTCAAAACCAGCTGATACAGTGAAGCATTGACATGTTTTGGTAGTTTAAAGAAGCGCCAAGGTTTATTGTAGTGAAACCGGGGATTGTATTTGCATTTGATTCTGCAACTCTAATCTCATCAGAGTTAAGACAGCCRAGATAAACCTAAGGCAACTTCATACTTAACATATCTTCTTTATGCAGTCATGCTTAGCAGCGCTGCTATATTCCCAGGACAACTATGGCCTGTTTTTTAGTGTGTATTGGAGTGTTTCTGTTTTTAATATACAGGTCTGACTTTGAGGAGGAGAAAAACATGCTTTTTGTAAGTTTTTCATGCTGAGAACCACAATTAAAAATAATTGCTTCTATTTCCAAAGTRAAACATGCCTTTTAAAAAGTATAATATTCACTAGTACCCAGGGGGACGCTTATGCCATGTAGAGACAGTTTCCATATTTCACTTTGTAGGTGCTTCCATCTGCCTCTCTTAAAGCAGTTCTTCCTGAGAAATGAATGAAGCRGTTTCCTGAAAAAAGCCAATATAAAGGGAAAAGGAACACAACATACCAGAAGTAGAAAAATGAAATAAAAGTGATCATTGAATCAATCTAAAGGCATTTGTGCAAATTGCCTCATAAATATAAACAGTGTAGACTGCTGTGATAAGTAGAGGCATTTTAAGGTTGAAATGTTTTATATACAATTCTGATGCTGATTGTAAACTAAAAAGATTATATTGATAAATGAATCTTACCTTGGATTTTCTTTGCTCATAAAATATAGAAATCTCATGAACTACTGTTGTTTTACCTATAAACCATTATAAATAAAGGAGAATCAAGCTAATACCTGAACTTTGAGGGGAAACAGAGCAATGTAAAATGGATTTGGAAACCAGTCCTGACCTGGTAACAAATTTTTCTGAAACACAGAGCCTAACACTGAGGCCCACACCAGAATATCCCACATTTGGAAATTGGAATTTTATGCCTAGAAAGGAAGAGACCTATAAAACAATACAGGTTTAGATTATCCAGAAAGGGTAGACATGGCTTTCTGTATAGCTCATGCCTGCCTGGGATAACCCGCTGTTGTCTGACACAGCCAAAGGGAAGCAGGCAGAGAGGTCCTCTGTGTTCATCCCCCTCAGAGGGATGGGCAGCAAAACACATTCGAAAGCACAGGTGTGGGGCACACATTTGCTTTTTCCGGGTTATAAACTTCATCTTTTTTAGGTAACTATTTCATAGGGAAGAACGACTGGACATGTATTATTTTTGCCAACTRCCTTAATGTTTATGTTCCCTAGAGTGCATGCTACGTGTAGTATCGAAGTCAGATTCTTGCCAAATACTACAGAAAGGARGCACAGAATTGGGTCCCTTTGCAACGTTTTAAAATGTTAGCAAACTGATGGGATTTACMCAATGTCATCATTGCTTTATGGCTTAGTGAATTGACCAAATCCATTTTCCAATTCCCTTTGGACTTCCTCCATAGTTCAACACCCTGTGCAGATAAATCTTCAAAAGCAAACTGCAGCTCAGTCTATGAAGTGATAGTTCAGGCTTTCAGGAGGCCTGAGCCTCTATATGTGAAAGCCTGGTTTTCAGAGGCTGTGTGCACATAGCCATAGACATAGGATGTACTTTTAGAAGCAAGGTTGGGGCACTGGTAGGATGCTTAGGAGACCTGGTGACCTGACATCCTGCTCTCTGTATATTTCATGCAGGATTTAGGGCAGATCACTTTGCCTCTCTGCATCGCAGTTACTCAGTTGTAAAATGGGGACAGCTGTCCTCCTTTATTTCTCAGAGGACTTGTGAAAATAAAGGCATTAAAGATTGTGAAGCCATCTGTTGCTATCGTGATGAGGCTTATTTAGGTGCAGAAGCACCAAGATTAGAAACTAACATGTTTCCTTGTACAACTTATTTAGAATATGGATGGGCGGTGCTGACGTATAGGGTCTGGTTCTGCCTCYAGTAATATGGTTATTGATTCTCATCTGGGACAGGATCAGCCCTCATCAGATTACAACAGACATGTTTTGTTGAACTCTGTTATTTTAAATGCCTCAAATTGGGTCAGTTGCATAATGCCTTATGGTGGCCTGTTACACCAGATAAAAATGATGTGCAGGATTTTAACACCTGTCATAATTGCTAGATGCTCCTACTCTTCTTGTCAGGTGTTTGGAGCTAAGGTGAATGCAGTGGAAATGTGGAAATTCAGCAGCGGGGAAGGTTTGTAAAATTCCTGGAGGCATTGGGAGAAAGAGTGGGGAAAACGTAAAGGGGAAGGGATTTCCTTATTTCAGGTCTGTGGGAGTGCTGTCACAGGGAGCACRCTATGGATGAGTCAGAGGACATGGAGCAAAGTGCTTGGGAAGAGTGGAATCACTGGGATACCTGTGATACAGCCATTGATGGGGAAGGCTGAGATAACTTCCTTTTATGTGGTGGTTTGACCTGCAAGAGTAGATTTGATATCCAGAGATTGACAGATTTTGCAAATCCCGTTTGCCTATCTTTTCYCAGTGCTGTGAGGATATTATCAGTACATCAACACCATTTAGTATTATTGAATAATTTAGGTTGGAAGGGACCTCTAGGTCCTCTGGTCCAYACCCCTGCTCAAAGGAGGGCCARCTTCAAAGCTAAACCAGGTTACTTGGATTCTTGTCTAACAAAGTTTTAAAAACCTCCAAGGATGGATATTGCACAACCTTTCTGGGCCKCAGTTTCAGTGCTGGTCCACTGTGAAGAAATTTTTCCTTATATCTCACCAGCATTTTCTGTGCTGCTACTTGTGACTGCTRGGTCTCTATTGGACTACTCTGAGAAAAATTATCAAGCAAGTTCAGTGCCTTGAAGCCTTGAGTGTGTCAATAGGATACTGGGCTTACTAGCAAATGCAGTGCTTGTTCATGCATGTGCTGGTGCACAATTCTTACTGCTGGCCAGATCYGAGCCCTAGCTCTGCGTGGGACAGCCCTGTACCACCTATGCACTGCCTCTCACCCTCGGTTTGCCTGCCTATCTCTTGCGCTACGCTGCCTTGCACCATCTGTGTTTGCCCTTGGAAAACAAAAGCATATTTAGAATGGGGAGCTTCAATAACCGCTTGGTTCAAATAGCTGAAGCATCTGGGGTCAGCTRTAAGATGTTTGCTTTTAAACGGCCTATCAAAATATGAAATACTTTTTCTAAATCTGATATTGAGTGACGTCYCAGAGATCTATGTCCCCTTTCCAGATGGATTAACTTAATATCTCTGTGAATTATTTGGCACATTTTAAGTATAATCCTTTTCCCTGCATCTGAGACAAAAGTATCATAAGACTATGTCAGGATAGCTTGGTGAATTGTTCTGATTCTTATACTAAGGAATAAGCTATTCCTTTCCAGACTTTTTGGGCCCTCTTTAATATTTTCTATCTTTTTAAACCTGACATGATTTTTCCCCCATATATTTGTGTGTCTGGATTATTCTAGAATCCAATTCCCACCCAGCTGTTTTTTTCCTTTTTCCAGCTGCCCTGCAGCTCTTATGTCTCTGACGCAGAAGGAGCATAGGAGCTGATAAAAAAATAGAGCAGCTAAATGATTATATGTTCCTGCTTGACCAACGCGAGTTTTTCCTGGTCTTTAACCAAAGCAAATATGACCACTTAATGCAAAATTCTCTGAAGAAAAAGAAACCCAAGAAGCCTTCCTTATTTTCTGTGTTTTGCCAAGGCATTTTAGTCAGAAGCAATAGGAAAACAAACATTTTCTCACATCCATGTGAGACATTGATTCTAATTGTCAGGAACAAATTTTGGTTGTAGAGTTATCTGTGCATCACAGGTAGTTTTGCCAGTAATTTCCTTTAAAAATAATAAATGAAACAAACTATAGAATGCCAAAGTAAATATTCTTTTTTACTATTGTCTACTGTTTAGTAAATCATCTTGGGAGGAAGGATTCATGTTTCCTGGAGTTTATAATATTAATCTGTCTAGTTATCCTTGGCTCCTTCAGGTGATTAAGCTAAGGCTCATATTCTACTTTCCTGTACCTCTGAGTCATTGCAATGACTTGCACTTTTCATTTGCTTCTCTTGCCTGAAGTAAAAGCCAATAATCATATGTAAATGCACTTCAGAAATTCCACAGGTGCTACATGGAAAAGTGGTTTATAAATTGAATTAAGACAGAGTTGGAAGCTGCTGAAACATAAAAGTAAAGGCTACATAACTGCGCTCCTGCTACTGGGACCATGACTTGGAAGGCAGTTACCAATTCAGATGATATGAGTGGGGCTTGAAAACACATGGGAAAGCACCCTGGGAATCACTGACACAGCTCGGGCTGGCCTTGCGCCGGCTGCAGCACCTCTGCAAGCCGCACAGCCCGCTCCGAGAGCTGGCCCCTAGGGAAGCAGGAGTGGTTGCTCTCGGTGCTAATGGCCGGGCCACGAATGTCTTAACCCTTTTCTCCTTGTCAGTGCCTCTGTGGTGAAGGGAGCAGAGTTTCTGGCTTTTTCCTTTCAGTCTGTTGACCTGGGTCTTTGGTTCGCCAGGGATGTTTTCGTTAAGGGGTTGCAAAGCTCTCTTCAGCCTGTTTGTGATTAGCAGATTGTGGCCCAGGGTTGCTGAGACAGGTGATGTGGCCTTGCAAAAGCAGTTACAGCTTAGAGTGGTTTCTTTGCCACACTCTTTCAATGGACGATTGATTGCTCTATTATCTTCTGGGGCAGGGAGGGGATGAGCAGACAGAGTTATCACCAAATGAGAAAAGTGCATCATCCTGGTGGTTCCTGTTCTGCTCCGAGCACCTGGGTGAATCCATAGAGAGCAAGGCATGCATGTAAGTGGCCCAGACTGTTTTTTCATTGCCTGGTTTCAGTGTTTTCCAAACAGCTCACAGCTTTCCAAAGGTTCGGTGTCATGTCTGCAGGGCGGGTTTCCATTTGCTGTACCCAGTATTGAGTAAAAGGCTTTCTGGGCCAAAAGCCTGTGGACCTTCGCAGYGTTTCCACACTGGAAATCAGATTTAAACACTGCATCTCCACTGTAAGCTTCGGCTCTGCTTTAGAAACTGGACCAGTGTGGTTCGAAGGCCAATGGACTACATGTGTGGCTATGAAAGCAGATTTGCACCATCGTTCAAGCTTGATATAAGCAATAACTTAGCTGATTTGGAGGAAAGGGGCCTTTGTTCCCTTTTCTTCCATTGTTTGGAGAGAGAATGTTTCATGAAAAATGACCATGTTAAAGTTAATTTTGCAGCTGATAGCTGTAACCCTGCCTGTAGCAATATCATCTCATTTCAACCCTCAGTGACTGCAGTGAAAGATTCAGTGGGTCTGATTTGTGGTCTTACTCAGATGTGCTTATGCTGGCAGGCTTCTGTGGTGGTGTTATTGTTTGTTTATAACAGTGTCAGACSAAGAACAGAGCTTCTGGGGACAAATCTAGATATCTGGATTATTTCAGTGGAATTCAGTTCATTCCTTGCTCTCCCTTATCCTGACTCAAAAGCAAACTGCCCAGGCAAGGGACTGAACCTGCTTCCCAGGTTGGTACTCTTCCAAGAAGGTCATCATGGAAGTTGAATTACTTGCCAATGGTTCAAAAAAGAAAAAAAAACAAAACAATAAAAACTGCTTCTCTCTTTTCTTTGAGAGAGAACGGGYGCCAGTCTTAAAGAGGAGGTTTGGAGCTGTGAATCCCAAGCAGACAGGCATTTCTTGTAGCTGCGAAGAAGTTGTTGGAGGAAAATGCAGATTTAAGAAACATCCTATCCTTACTGTGTCCGCATTGCTTAGCTAAGGGCAGAGGAGCGCCAATTTTAGGTGGTTCCTTGGTATACCAGTTTAATGTGCATTAGACTTTGCTATCATGCACCAAATGCACCATGGTACTAGAGAGACCTATCGCTAGGGGTGTGGTCTCTGAAAGTGAGGTATGGTGGTGGCCGTCTTCAGTTCTGTCTTCAGTGTCACCTTCTTTGCCCAAGGAGGGGAATTGTTTTAATTTACTTTATATTTTCTTTAACAGCTAAACTGAGATTTCCTTACTGTCTGAATCAAGAAGAACATTTTGCTTTGGTAAAATAAATAAAAAATCACTTTATTAGACAAGGGGAGCGAAAGAGAGAATGAGACTTTTTGTCCCTCAATGTATTCTTAAGAAAATTTCAAAGATGTGGTGGTGTTTAGAAATCGATGAAAACTAGATGGGATTTAAATATTAAGAGGCAGGAATTTGCCTTCAGGTAAAGGATGACATTTGCATAGTAACAAGAATGACTCATATATTGTTAGGTGAATGTCTAACTAGAATCTAAAATTCCTGTGCGTCAGTGACCTTTTACCTTAGACGGCAATGGGAAATATGCTAAGCAGGGTACCCAGCACTCCGTCATGTCCCAYCACAGGAACTAACTGCAGAGAATTCATAAATAAGGTGTAGCAAAGTAAGATGCTGAACCAAATTTTATCACTGCACAGGTAAAATTCCCATTGCTTTTTATAGAATTACTGAACTTCTTTCTTTCTTTTTACCACGAAAACCATGCAAGAAGAGGGAACCTCTTCTTGTAGCAACTACTTTAGAAGCCATTAGCTTCACTGTAATTTCCATTCTATAGTTTAAATTATATGAAAGAATGTGCTGATTTATCTTCTTAACCATGTCTCTCTTCTGCCTAGAATTATGATTTCCAAAACAGAGTATCCAAAGGTAGAAAGGCAGTGAAAGGCCTTTGTTAAGTTCTGCTGATTTATGGTACCAAAATGGAAGTGATCGGTTCAAATATAATGTTCTTTTTGTAAATCTTTGAACCAGCTTTCCTGCAGACAATTTGTTTCAAATTCAGTTCCTCATCGTAACTTTTCATTAACAGTTCAGGCAGGTTAACATCAACTGATTTTACTGAGGTTTTCCATTAGGTGGGTGGTTCAGCCGGAATAGGAACCTGACCCTTTCAGCTACTAATCCTGTTGCTACAACCAGTAGGTAAGGTCATCTCCTATTCTGTTACTTACACTTTTCCAGAAATGTTACAATTCTGTCACTTGTGAAAATGTATATCCAAAGCCAACTCAGTTCTTTAGTACTTTCCCCATATTTTTTTATTTTCCATTTCTTCTTCTGTGTCTATAAATTACCTGCTTATTGGACCTTGAAAATATTCCATACAACTGCTGAACTTAGCCTAAAAATAAAAATATTACTTTCGTAAGGAATGCAAGGTGAAATAGATGACAACTTGTACTTTTAATTGCTTCTCTATGTAAAGCATCCAAGCCAATGTAGCACCTAAAACAGAGACTCAAGAGTTATGGTGTCTGCTGGAGTCACACAGAGTGAAAATACGTGACAGAGAAATTTCCTCAATTTACATTGCCTGAGCCCAGCATTGCTCATCTGCAGTAATTCTCATTAGTTCTGGATGAACTCAAACAGGTACTTGTATAAGTCCACAAAACACTTATTTACTTGAGATTTAAATATRCAGTCTGATAATGAGTTGACTTTAGGAAACCTGTGCAACAGCAGAATTAGCTGTTGGTAAGCAGGGATGACGAACATCTGATAGTTCCCTGGAAGGCAGCACTCTGCAGTTTCTGATCATGCAGTTTCCCACTGTGGCTGGGGATCCTGTATTTTTTATTTTTAATAAAAAAATGAGATTTTTTTCCTCATTCCCATCAGAGTGGATAAGGAATTGCTCCACTTCTTACTGGAAAGCAATGGAGTGGAAGAAGTGTCTTAATCAGTTTCCACATGGAAACCTTTAAGACCCTGTTGCTGSACTGATGCAGCAATACTTTTCTATATGTCTTTTCACGTGCCATGGGATTAATTCCATGTGAGGAAACATTGTATGTTCTAACAGTGTAACTGTCTGCTACCTGAAATCATTTTGGTCTGCAGATTAAAATAATTTTCTGGGWAATTTACTGACCTGCATGTATTTCTGCAAGTTTTATTTCAACACAGAGACTTGCAAAGCTGCTGTTTTTTTCTAGGAGCTTCTAAATAAGCTAAAGCAAACTTACCTTGTCTCTCTGTCTCATAAAGGAGTACGACTGTCTGTGGATGTTTTAAATCATGTTTTCAGAAGTTGTAGGATAAATCAACCCTGACCGACTTTTCAGTATTTCTTTGGTGGCTTGTTGTGGTATTCAGTGAAGATTTCTGCCTACGTTATTTAAGTCAAATTCAGCATGACCTTAATTCACTGCTGTAAATTGGGTTTGAAGATATCTTTGTGTTATTTTTTTCCCCCCCTAACACATGGAAGTTTAGCTCCCCTAAAAAGAATAGCCTCCATCTCATTTGTTGGTATACTTTAATTTTTCAATAATCAGCACTTAATTTTGGTTTAATCTTGCCTCTGTTATTTCCTCTGCTGTAATATCATAGGCAAGGTCCTTAACCTCTGCCTGCCTTGGGTTATCCACTTAAAAATGGTTATCTTAATAGCAACCTACTTATGTGGTTAAGGATCCATTAATTTATTAACTAATGAGCTGAAAGTACTCTGAAAATATAAAGTGCTATAGATGTAATTTTTATCATTAACAATGCTTCAAAACTGGTAATGCTAAAACATTAATTGGCAAAATCTAGTGGGTACTGAAAGAATATTACATTAACTCAAAATGGGAAGGTGTATTACCTGGATACATGTGAAGGTGTTTACAGTATTGGGAGTCGAAATGTCCTGATTCTGGGCTTCCCTCATGCTAGCTCGAGTCAGGGAAAATGTCCATTGCCAACAGTGACGTACTCTAATGTAAGACTGATGGGAAGTGTATCAACAGCTGGGACTGATTTGCAGTAGATATAGATCTATATTACGTAAAAATGTTAAAGTTTGTTCCTGCCTTACGGTCTGTTTGTAATCCTTACCTATGACCTTTCAGAGTATTTTTCCCTCATCCTCTGCGGGTTGCCTATTTGATGGCAGGAAAGGATRAGCAGGAAATAAAATTTGTTTCTCGATATTAATTGCTCCAATACATGGTGCTTTTTTGTGTGTCCCTCATCTTCGAAGTTTGCTCCCGCTCAAAGTGCGTGCTTCCTACTGTGCTGTGTTAAAGGGCTTTTAGCAAAGGAACGGCACCGCTCGGTGATGGGGAGGGTGTCGTGCTTTGATCAGCAGCTTTTGTGCCTGCTGAACACCCTTGCTCTGATCTGAACGCCGCGTGCGTCCCTCTGGATTCTTGATCTGTGTGGTTTGTTTGCTGTAGTTCTTGTCACGGTATTATGCAAAGCTTGTTAAAATGCTGACGCTTACCCCCGCCCCCAGGTTATTTTTCCTGTGTTATTTTTGTGACCTCTGGCTGAGGCATAGCCTCTGTATACTTCATATACTAATTTGCTGTTGTTTAAATCAGAAATAGGATGCTCTAACTTGTTATCTACAACTATCTAGGTTATGAAAATATATATTCAGCAAACACATCCTCTTTGTTCTGTTACTTTTCTGCCTACTGTTCTTTTCAGCACCTCAGTATAGCTCAGACTGACCAAACCTAGAAACAGCTGCTTACTCCTGRCAGATTTTAATACTCACATCAAAGCACCAGAGTTCTTAATCCTGGTATCTGTGTAGCCTGTATACGTACCCACAGGGCCATATTCACTATAAAAACACCGCTTTATCGCTTTCCTTCAAAAGCAGGTGATGATGCCAAGATAGCCAAGGTGTGTCACCAGGCAARTGGGAGTGACTGGCTTTTTTTCTTACCTCATTGGAGGGCATTCAAACCCACTTCTATGGGACAGAAGTGATTGCCACATGAGTCATTGCGTGCTATTTGAGGCCAAGCCCCGGGTGTCTTTTCCAAGGTTCTAAATATTGCTAACATTAATAAAATATTTTTTTTTAACCCCACAGTATCTGTCACACTTTCATGACCCCGAAGAAAACATAGGATACCTTAGTTCTACCCTAAGATAAATTTAATGAGATAAGGGACAGCATGGAGCTCATCTAATTTATCTGCAATAAAACATAAGTGGCAATAGCCTTGAGATCTAGGTGGCATGAAAGCAGGTGTTTATTACTTACGGCATGTATTTGCAACAAAAGATGCATTTACATGTAAAATGTATTGCCAAGATTGAYAAAAAAACGGTATTGGCGCCAGTGATAAGGCACTTTATGAGCAGTCACGTGACATGGCTTGTCAATCAAAGAGGAATTGATGCTGTATTCCCCCACAGCCTTTGCAGACACAAGGTCAAGGTAGTGAGAGCATTCAACAGTAAAGTCTGCTCCTTCGCAGCATCAAAAGCTTCGTGTTTGCTCTTATTTGGTAAACAYACAAGAAGCAGAATTTTTAATTTTCTGAGCATCTCAGTCCAAGAATAAAAGCTGAACTTTTATTTACACTTTATATGCTGTGTACTGCATTTGCTTTCTTTTGCTGCAGCTGAGACACCCTTGTGTTGCAAACAATAGATGTTCTGTGTTGCAAACAATAGATGTTCTGCCTTTACGCTTAAATCATGCTGGTAGGGATACTGACCCTGACTCTGCTCTCATACCAGCGTCATTCTGAATGAAAGGCACGGGAGAAACACACTTTCTTTAGAAAGTGCCATCTGCTTTATTAATCTTAAACTTAATTTTACATATTAGATCATTAAAAAAACCTCCTTTTGTGGGTTAAAATAAGCCCTAATGGTCTACAAGCATAACTAGCTAGCAAACAGCAGGATTTGTTCTACCTTTGCAGTATAAACGCTTTAGCCATTTCTGTAAGTTTTGCAAACAATTTGGGGTGCAAATAACATGGACCAAAGTGATTTGAGGGAGGAGAATTCATTGTGCTTAGGGACAGCTGCTCTGATCACTTCATCCTTACATACAGTAATAGGACTTGGATGTGGAAACGCTGTAAAATGCTCATTCCTACAGCAGTCTAAATCAGCAGCGTGGGAGCTGGCTGCTCAGCAACGGCAGCCGAAGAGCCACCCTTTGCTTTTCAGCGCTATAACTATATAGAGAGGGACTCCAGATCTGTAAAAACACATCCTGTGTAGCAAACAAAATAAAAAAAACAAACACCACCAGCTTAAATGACAGTTCTTTTGAAACGGGAGAATATAGCTAACCCTCTTCCGTCTGCTTCTATCATTGCGGTAGGACTCTGGCATTAGTTTCATAATGCTGTTCAGACGTATAAACACCCTTTCCTTTACAACCTCTCAAGTTATTCCACAGTTCCACAGGAAGAGATTTCTTGTGCAAAGAGATATTCTCAAATACCCTAGCCAAGGAGCCAGGTGGATTAAAAAAAAATGAACAGAGATAACCCCTCTGCCTTAAAGCAGCTGGATATTTAGCCTATTACTTCCTTTTTTTTTCAGCCTTATCTTCCCAAAGCTCTCCTTTCCCCCTCCCCTTCCCCTCTTTGCCATATGAAAAGCTCAGTATGACTCGGGCAGCTGACAACCTCCGGGTCGCTTACATGCCGCTGCTGCCCAAGCCTCAAAATTGTTCCCCTGACGTGAGCAAGATTATTTGTTTTTTCCCTTGGAGCAGAATGTTGCCCTTTTCAATCTCGTCTGTTAATGCTGACTCTTCCTTCTATCTCAGCATCTGTAATAACATTAATTGGGGCTGAGCACATACAGGGTACAGCATAGGCGGCACTCTGTGGCTACAGATTGGTGTGGAAGGCCGGTGGAGATGCAACGTGCTCGTTATTTAAGGCTCACTAATAATCGCAGTAGTTCTGTCTTGGTTGCCAGTTTTTAGATTTGTGTGTTGAAACATCTTGAACAAAATGTTAGTGAGAGCATTTCTGCAGCGTCCTGCTGACTGAATTCAAGGTGCTGCCGCGTTTGCCATCTGCCTGCGAGCTCACAGTGGTAATTATAGCTAGTCTCGCAAGTGCTGGAACGAGAGGTATGTCAAATGCATTTTGCTTCCTTTTGAAGGTAATTTTCATTTTCTCAACTCATTTGAAACCTCATATGATTATCAGCTGCAGGTGTAAGAGCCACACAGAAGACGACAGGCGTGTGTACACACCCACAGAGCAATATCAACTCCTAGAGTGTCCAGAAGAGCTTATGTACTAATCTCGGCACTTTTAAATTAAATGCAGTGCTGGAGAAAATTCCCTCATTATTACTGCTCCTGTCCTTGTGCATAGAATCTTAATGTCTCTCTTACTAGTGTGACAATATAAAAAAAAAGCACTTGATTTTGCTGAGCATCACTGGAATAACGTGCACTGGAATAAYAACACATATATTATAAAAGCTGCTAAAAGTGAAAGTCACTTGCAGTTTGCTGAAACTTCCAGGGGTTTCTGGTTTTGGTTGAGTTGCTGCTGTTCCTCGTAGGTTGTTTCAAAATCTTGCAGGGTTAAAAAGGATCGTGAATAACAGAGGTAACTGAAGTAGATGGTGTTAACAGCCTTCCTCGAGTTGCTGCAGGCATTACATTTAGTTGCCATTCAGAGCACCCGATGGTATTCTGTGTAGTCGGTGGAGGAAAGAGGCGAGTCTGGAGGCTGATCCAGAAGACTTAAGTTAAGTGTGTGTATTCCCTGCACGGTTGCTGTGGGATGTTATGTACAGTGCAACCTGTAGGACCCTTGACCATCAGCCTGGTGCTGACGGTGTGTCCTTCCATGGGCTGGAAGGGAGAGTGGTGGCTTATGGACACAGCCATGGTGAGGATAAGCAGGGTGAAAAGGTAAAATYGGCACTATGTGATGAACAGTTTCATTTGGTGCATGAGTGCCGCTGAGGAATTGGGGTCCTGGAACTGACTTTTGTTTTCAAAATGATTAAAGACTCGGTGCATTTAAATATTGGCCACCTTGGAGGAAGAGGTTTGGATCTGGTGTGGCACGTGGGAGCTGGATCCAGGTGGTTGCTCCAGTCCTTCAGGAGTCYGCCCATCCTCACGCAGGGAGTACAGGGAGCCATCTCTCAGGGCTGTGGCTGGGATTCATTTTGAAGCTGTGGAAGAGTGAGCAGGTAGAAGGAAGACTGTTGTCATCACATATCTTCTCTGCTGATCTGCTGGGAAAATTGGGGTAGGAGTGAGAAATGAGTGGAAGTTTGCTCTCCATGGATTTCCTGGTGGGACCTGCTTGCAGCGACCCACTGGAGAGGACAGCATTCATTTGAAGACGGGTCTTATTGTTTTTTTCCTGTGTTTGCCACCTTTCTTGCTCTGATGCCCGACCAGGAGGTGGGAAGGGGTTACTGTGAGAGACTCCCTTGGGCCGCTGCTGTCCCTTGTTTCTCCCTTAAAAGAAGAAGARTGAAACTTTATCCAAGCTGCACTTTCTCTGAAGTGTGACTGCTTGAACTGCTTTCCAGGCTGTTTGCCTGGAAAGAGAAGGGCTGTGCAAGGAAAGGGCAACTGAAGTTGATGGGCTCAGTGAGGGAGACTTCCAGACCATCCAGGYCATGGATAGATTTTAAGGGATATAGAGAAGGGTCCTTTAGGAGATTGTGAGTACCAGGTCTCTCTCAACCTGCTTAAACAGGAGATTCTCGCATGCTTTAAAGCAAAGCCTCTGCATTTGCAGGTTCAAGGGTCAGGCGTGCTCAGCAGTTTAATACATCAAAGGCAAGAACAGACTTGAGCTTTCCTGATTTTATGCCTTAACTAAAAGCACAGTGTTACAGTCATCTTTCCTGTTCAAGATTTAAACTAATTCTGGGACAGTGGAATATCTTGTACTTTTCAGACAAGAACTTCTATAAGCATCTGAACCAACAAAGTCTCATTTCCCAYGGATTTGTGTTTCTTGGTGGCTTAWGAGCTCCAGATGACATCTTTTCCATGACTAGGGTACATGCCATCTTCTTGCCTCACCTTATTTYGTGCCTCAGCCAGTAGACTCTCTGGTGGTTAATACAGGATGAGCTCATCCAGCAACCTTCTTCTAATGAGGGCAACTACTTGGATACCCAGCTGCCTTGCACCAACTGGAGGACTTATCCCGAGCACTCTGCCATTCTGTCAGAGGTAGCTGAAATTAGCCAATGGGTTCAAAAGTTATTGAGGAACATATATAGAGTGTGATCACWTAAGTCACATTTCTGTAGGAGCTGGCTAAAAATACATCTGTATGAATACTCAGCGTCTATCATGATGAACTATTATGTAATCAGGGTTTTTTTTCTTAGTAAGAACATTGCAGCTGCTTGTTAATAATTTGTGGYAGAATTTACAGACAAGTTTACAAGWCATCGAATGTGCAATYGGCTGTGTGCTTATTATATCGTCTGCCTTCTCTCCTGCTGACTAAAATGGGAAATTAACAGAGCATCCTTTCTCRAGACTTAAAAACATCCAGAAGGTTAAAAATAGCCTAAGGCTTAAAAACTTCTTCACCTGGTAAGACAGAGTTTTGTACTAACAGTCATATAAATGTGAGTGTTGTAGCTCCGTAGTTCTAAGTGCTGTATGTGAGAGCTGGAGAGGAAGGCTTGGAGGCCTGAACRTCACAGAAAGTGTGCCATATTGCACTGTGGCACCTTGTGAATATTTGCTACCTGCAAGTAATGAGTCGCTGCAGACCAGGAAGTTGTCACCAAAYAAATTATTCAAATTATGAATACATTCTTACCTCGGGATAAAAGTTCTTAGGATAGCAGATTTTTGTGGAGCGGTGCTCTAAGTTGTATGAGATGAGACAAAGAAGGTATTTTACCATGAGGTGATATATATTATAACATCACACATCCTCCATGACTAAGATGAATTTCTGTGCTTGCAACTGCTTTTGTCTATGTTTCCAGAGCAGGTTAGGAATTGTCTAGTGTGTCAACTAACGGATGGGACTGGATGATGCATTCTTAGGAAACAAACCACTGAAAACATCTGGTTTGAAAAATTTTATAAAAGTATTCAGCATTGGACTTCTCCAAATCATTCTCTAGGCTGTTATAATATTTTGTCTCAGCTTACCAGAATTTATTTCCTAAATATCTGGAAGTATTTTTTTTTCTGTCCTGATTTTTTTATTTTAAGTTTCTTTCAAAATCACCTTAGGGTTAAAATTGTAAAGCTTAGCCTCAGGAGTTCACATGTATTTTTTTTTTTTAATTCAAATTTTAAGTATTACACAGTCTTAGACTGTATATGTAATAGTAAAGTTTACAAAGTGTACATAATACTATACTATGCATATTGTTCAAAAGAGARAGGAAAGAGCCCATATGTCTTCTGAGCCTCATAAAATAGCAAGCCACTGGACAAATTTTAGGTTGTGAATATTAGCAAATGATGAGTAACTTACAGACCCGGAGTTAATAATCAAAGATATTATTTAAATTAAAAATGAATTCAAGAATTCAACATGCTGTCTGTGGACAATTCATTGATAGAAAAGAAAAAAGGATGAAATTAATCAAATAAATAATTCATTGTAAATCATGCGGTTCTAATTATAACAAGGTGTTAAAAAATGGATCAGCTTCTGAAAGCAAGGCTGAGTTCTACTATGCATGCTATCACCAGAAATGCAGCTGTCGAAGTATAATCCCCGTTTTAATTGCTTTTGGTTCAGGACAATAGTTAAGTACAGGAGTGGTGACAAAGGCATTGACTTACCCCATTTATTAAAAACTCTTTTGTTTGTTTGCTTGCATGACAAAGCACCCTAAACTAGTGGTTCTGCAATGTGAGACAGACCAGCCTACCCTTCCCAAACCTTCAAAGCAGCACTAAACTGAGGTTTTCTGACCTTCTCTCTCACCCACTGCCAGCTCAGAGGTCTCTCTCTCTCTTTTCCGAGGGGCTGGTTATTAAAAAAGTGTAGAGCAAACCTTTCCCAGCGCTCTTTCCTCCCCCAGAAAGCAGCACTTGCGGATGCTCCTGAGCGACCCTTGCCAGCTCTCCAGTGGAGCAGCCAGCGAGAGGACCGCTTCGCTGGCGGATGCGGGGACCTTGTCAGGAGCATGGCTCAGCAACCCGCGTGCTGCTGAATTTTAGATGGAGGGTGAGGAAGAGACGGCACMGAAACTAATGAGATGTGTACGAGCGCATTTTTCTCAGGCCTTCACAGCAGTGAATCACCAGGCACACTTCAGCTTCCTGAATTCTGATAGCTGAGAGCTGGGTTCAGTTAGCCACACTGGTCCCACTCCCCCATCCCACTGAGCCGCCAGCACTCACCACTGCAAAGCCTGTACCTGTGAAGAGGCAGGATCCAGCATTCATTACTTTTTTTTTTTTTAGCTTTCACTTACCTTCCTCCCTACCAGCAGAATGAGGAGGACTTCTTTCTGAAGTTTTTTTTGTGTCTGCAAAGCAAGTCAGGGTTGGATGGCTCTCGCTTGCAAGAACTGTGCTACACGGGCAAGGACAAAGCCGGCGCTGTGCCCTGYACTTGCAGAGGTCCTAGTTTAGTTCCCATTACGATAAGGGCTAGCAGCAGTTGTAGTGAGAMGATGAGGGCATTTATCATGAAATATCTGTATAGATTTTGAGCAAAATGGCTTTTATTGCCTTAACCACTTTTAGGGCAGTGCCGGAACAAAGGCGGGCTAGAAATCCTGAGTGCAGAAATAGCTGGCACGTGAACAGGAGCATCCACTTAACTACAAATGGTGCTTTTCCCAGAGAGCAAAAAAGTCCCTGTCCTGTCAAAATTGGTGTGATGATTGGAAGTTTGAGATGCTCCATAGTGGTGGGTTCGGTATTTTTGAATACCTGCACCGTCTCTTGGATGTGTCATGTCATCGGGTCAGGCAACASCTGGTAGCCTGACTTTGTCACCATGCTGTAAAAGTGTCCGGTCCTTTAGTCATCAGAAATTGCTGAAGGTACTAGTTTTCTCTGCAGTCAAATAAAAAAACAGAATTTAACTTTTGTACAGTACCTGTAAGATGATTGAAAAGTGAGGTGGAAGAGCAGGAAGAAGATGAGTATAAAGAGGATTAAAGTTGCCTTTATGTCAGCCATGCCATATCATATTAGTAAAAATAAAATCATCAGAATAATACAATCTCACAAATGTATTTACATCAGCATTTTGTCCTATAAAAATATATTAGCAGCAGCTTTTGCACCATCCTAGCAAAATTCGCAGTGGCGGAAAATTGCTTACCATTAGTATACAATAAGGCTTCCATTTCTTCCCCTTAAATTTCAGATCCCCAAATACTACATAATAGTCCCCAATATGCCGGTGACTCCAGGATTTTTCTAATGTTAGCAATTTTGAATGTACCCACGATGTTTTTGCCTTAGTGATATGAAAGCAATCAGCACTGCAGAACAGGAAGAAAAGAAGGAAAAACCCAATACCATGTATTAGTCAGCTTCAAAACATCACAAAATTCAGATTGCCACATGCTGAATACAAATGTGGTAGAAATGTTCAGAAACTACAATCAAATAGCTTTGAATGTCAAATGAAATTACTTTGAGAATCTTCTAAGCCCTCTTCTTAAAGCACACTGGAACATAAATCCCCTACTTTCATTTGATTAGTCCAAAAGGCTATAGGATATATTATTACATCTAGAAAACATGACTGGAGTCTTAGTCATTAGCATCACTGAACACACAAATTCCCTTAGGTCCTTATTTTTTCTTGCTCTGTATCTTCTGAATGGAACATAATCAGTGAACTTTTAAAATAAAAATATACCTTAAACTCGCTGACACTTAGTTATAAATAATTTATTTTTTAAAGAAAATCCCTTGGGAGGTTTGCATCTGCTCAATTAGAATGTGACAGCAAAAATAAAAAAAATAATATTATTAGTGAATAGTAAGAACTCTGGATAAAGTTACTTTGTTCATCAGAGGTGATAAGAATCTTTGGTTGACAAATTCCCCCGCAGTAGTAACGATCAACTTTGGCAACAGAGCTTTGATGTAATTAAATCACAGAAGTGTGCACTCAGTCTGCCCTTAATGAATTGTTGCAGCACTATGCACGTTTTGCTTTTTTTAACCTGGGAAAATGATAACAGAAGGTGAAGACAATTGTGCAAAGACATTGATATGAATAGTAATAACAAGACCTCCAGACCCAGCAAACACCTCAGTTTAAGAAAGGATTTATGCCTGTGCCTTAGTTCTATTAAATTTAGCAGGACTTAAGCATGAGCTTAAAATCAAGCATGCAGTTAAGTGCCCTTCTGTCTCAGGAACCCTTGGGTCTGCAAGAAATCACTGCTTCCCTCTCGTGGCCTCTGTTTGAAAGAGGTTGAACAGAGCATTGAAATGGCTGTATTGGTCCATATGGCACAGTATCTTGCACTGGACTGACATACAGGATATGTCAAGTACATAAGTATAGGGCAAGTGTTTAGTCCTCCTTGCTGGTAAACTCTTCCAGCCTCCAGTGGTTTGAGGTCCTCAGCTTGGTATGCTGTCTTCATGTTTAAGAGCCTTTGATGRAATTTTTTATGTATTTATTTATTCTGCCCTCCATGAATTTTTTCTGATGTTTTTGCAATTGTGCATTTTTAGCATTCCACAGGTTTGTCCAACAGCTTCTACAGTTGAGCTATGCATTCTTTGTTTTGAAGGTACATTCTGAAAACTTTCTTTGATGCCTACTAGTTGTTGTACTAGAAAACAAAATGAGCTATTTTTCCCTGTTCTCTCTATGCCCTTCATGATTTTGCCAATACCTCTTATTCTTCATCTCYATTATCTCTTTCTTCAGATTGAGGAATTGCAGTGCATTAGTTGTTCCTTGTTTGGAAGCTGTGCCAAACCTTTGATCATCTTTATCATGTTTCTTTGTGTCTCTTCTAGCTCAACTTATATTCTTTCTGAGATGAGGGGARCTGAATTGAACACAGTAATCAAGATGTGGGCATAATGATGGTTTTCGGTTTTGTTCTCTATTTCTTTCCTAATGATTCCTAACATTCTAGTTGTTTTTTTGACAACTACTGAGCTCCTAGCTGGCATGTTCACAGTGCTGTCTATTATAACTCCAACATCTCTGTCTGGAGTGGTAATAGCTAGTTCAGAGCCCATCGCTAGATCTTTAAAGTTAGCAATCTTTTTTTTTCCTCATGTACATTACTTTTCATTGTCGCTTTCACACCTGACACAGGATGYGGTATTGACCCCTTTACTGCAAATTGTTATTTAAGAGCTGCTTTCTGTGTTTGGCACACACATCAGGCCCGAGTTTGAACAGAGTCAAATGCTTTTTGGCTTTGAGGACTTCAGTGGAGCCATGGCCCTTTGCCTTGACAGAGGAGCTGTCTGGCATTTGGAGTCCCTTAAACTTCTTGGCTAAACCAATAGTTTGCATGACAAGTGCCATAATTGAATRAAAAATAGAAAAAACGGTCTGTGTGATGGACAAAAGGGGAAGGTRTTTTGGTTTATCTCAAATTCCCTCATGATTCTCACCAGGTAAGAGGTGTTGCCCCTTTTGGTTACAAAACCCACGGTGCATTGTTGCCGACTGCTGCTTTTGCACCTACGTGGGATACAGCTGATGCTGCGGATGGAAGTGTCTTGAATATCAGCTTCAGGGTCAAACCCTGCGGTTGTTGGTCATAAAAGGGTAAATGAATGCACCTTCTTGGACAAATCTCCAGGGCAYGCATTTTCTTGACATTTAGGTGTCTCTGTGAGGATGCCTTAAAGAAGTCTGATATTCTTACAGTAGGGATGTAATTTCTGTACTGTTTTGGACAGGGATTCTGTATTGAAGAATCTTTGGCTCAACCCACTTCATTTTCATCTGCATTTGTCTTGAGACTGTGACTATAATAATAATGAGCCATAGTTTCTATGAGGTATTTAAATAACTGTCGGTGACAGGCTCTTTCCACAAATATTTTTTGTGGAAAAATAATCCATATCTTTATGAGTGAGACATTATGTAGTCTCAGCAAAGGATACTRTTATTACCCCTAGCTGTAATACAAATGCAGTAATTTATATAACACTTTTTATGTTTGCAAATAACAGTATTAGGATGAAAAGGAAAAATAACAGCACTCAGAGATGGGCCTGGATCTATGTAAAGATGCTACTGATTCTTTTATTTCAGTTTATTTGTACTCAGAAGTCAGGTTCTGTGTCTGGARAAAGAGAAAGATGGAATCAGCACTTTTCCCTCCAACCAAGATTTATGTGTATGTTGCAATTAGGGCAACAGATTATGCCTCCAATTTTAGAAAATTTTATGTTTAAAGTTGCAAGTACATATACGCCTCTACAATATTTGACATCTGCTCGAACATGCAGATACTTGTTTTGACACTGTGGCAGTTGCAAAAAATATATTCTTTTTTAAATTTAAAACATGTCAGTGTGATAATTAGACCTTAATTCCCATTTGCCAGTGACACAGACTTTGAAGTCAAGTATTTTCTGACTTATTTGCAGGCCATTTTCTCTAGTTCGCACTGGTTGCTTCTGAAACCTGTGGTATTCTGTATTCTGTAAGATGCGAACTTTATTCAATAACCACCCTGGYCTCCCCGCTTCAGTATCTCGAATCCAGTCAAAGCCAGGACTTCATTGTTCCCTGCTGTTTGTTTACTGATTAGTTAAAGATATATTGTCTCGAGAATTCTTACAGTCCAAAAGACAAGATGACCTTTGTCTTAGTGGCTGAGTCTCTATAMACATGCCATAAAGCCCTCAAAAGCCTACTCCTCCCTAGCATGCTAGATGTGTTTCCACGCCATACAGCTTATCTCACATTAAGTCTATCCTCAGGCCAAATGATTTTCCGGTGCTTACATCAATTTTTGTCCTGAAGGGCAYGCACAATGCCATGCAAAGCCACAAGTTAGGAGAAGATTTTCCACAGCTAAGGGACTCCATCAGCCCACCCCAACTATGTTGTGACCATAAGATGCAACCTTTCCTTTATTTGTTGTTCTGTGTATAAGGTTGTCTGGTTTATGTTGTGCCTCCTGTGCTGTTATTGAGTTGTAACCTGATGGTATTCACTATAAATTGCTATGAATAATTAAATTTTTGTTATCCTATCTCCAAGCTCCTGGCATTGTTTACTTCTCCTGACTTTGCTTAGCATTTTCAGGAATTCCATCATAAATGTGCTGGTTCCTCACGCTTGTGATGAAAAGATGATCTTCTATTTTTCTTCATAACCGTTAGCATTTTGCACTACTCCCGTAGCCATGAACATCTCATGTGTAGTTCCCTCTTTCTTACAGATGYATCTTCTTTCTCAATAACCATTCTCTCTCTCATTATAATCTGTTTTGAACAGCAAGGAAGACTGAAAACCATCACAGCAAAAGGTAAAGGCAAACAGAGAAATGTCAGCGATAAGTACAGCTCTGAAAAATCTCTAGAAGCAAAGTTGGGAGTTAAGATCATTTGAGACGTCAGGGGAAAAATGTCTTTTCTCATCCATGAGTTTGGCATTGGGTGTTTTAACATTACAGGGTTATTATAGGATAATGTTGCTCAGGACTTGAGTCTTGGATTCTCTTTCACTTGCCTTGTAGCATTCTTCTTGGTGCTCTAAAGCTCTGGCCAAGTCTTAAAGGAGGGTCAGCGAGGTATWGACTTTTGTATCTGGACACAGGACTAGTTCAGGCACTTTGGAAAATTTGAGTCTTTGTTGAACTGTTTGGATGGAAACAGCTAATCTCTCCAACCTGTATAACACTACTTTCCTTTGCTCTGTTTGGTTTGCAAGCTCTTTGAGGCCAGTCTGTAAGTGTGTTTGTGTAGCACATGGCACAGAGGGCTGTAGTATAGGTTGGGTTCCTATTTCAGCAGCACACTATTTCTTCAGAAAATGATAAATACACAGTCTGCCTAAAATGCACTATCAAATAGGTGCCTTAAAACAGACATGTGAATCTCCTTACTAACTTCTTCCAGGTGCACGTGCTRTTGCAGTTATAAGGGCAATACAGCTTCTCATTCATGTTATTTTGTGACTGGCCTAGGACAAAGCCGCCTACTGCTGGGAATTGTTTTTAAACCATTCTGTTTGCTGACTCCTAAAGAGGAAAGCCGGAGGTGCGTTGAAGAAGCTATTTTACACATGGCTGCAGTTTACTGCATCTGTTCTTCCTCTGTCTGCAGCYTCCGCTTCTGCTGGGTTGTTCCTTCCTAAGCTCTGATGGGACAGCTTTTTCATAGGACCTGTCCTGTAAACATCCATGCACACAGGAGCTAAGGTGCACAGTCTTGGTAATTCCATGTACCAAGACACCATTAGATCATGGGGTAGAGAATATGGAGGAATAATGTGCTTGCTTAAATATGCTTACTGAAGATTTGACAGATGTAAACTTTTCTGTTTCTATTCAGCACTGGTGAGCCCACACYTGCAGTGGTGTCCACTCCTGGGCTTCCCATGAGAGAGAAGCGTGGACATACTAGAATGAGGCCCGTGAAAGACCACAGAGATGATTAAGGAATTGGGGCATACATACATGGAGAAGCTGGGAGAGCTGGGGTTGTTCATTCTTGGAAGACAAGGCTTAGGGGGATCTCATCAGTGTGTATCAATACCTGATGGGAGTAAGGAAGGGGGAGCCAGATTCCCCCAGTGGTGCCCTGTGACAGGACAAGAGGCAATGGGCATGGATTGAGTTATAAGAAATTCCATCTAAGCATAAATTTTTCTCTGTGAGCATTGGCACAGGTTGCCCAGAGAGACTGTGGAGTCTCCATCCTTAGAGGTATTCAAAACCAGACTGGACATGATCCTGGGCATCCTGCTCTAGCTGACCTTGCTTGAACAGGGGGGTTGGATTAGGTGATCTCCAGAGGTCCCTTCACGCCTCAACCGTGCTGTGATTCTGTTGTTCGTGTTGACTTTAAGTTGTCCTTAAATGGCTCATTATATGAAACTGGGCTTTTAAAAAGGGAAAACAGAAGTGTGTGTTGCTTCCAATAGTTGTAATACACTACCAAGTAAATAGCTCAGTCTTCTGAATGTGCTTTTTTGGTCTTTTCTATAAATTTAATCCTTTGTTCTGAGGACTTTCTTTTCTCTCTTTAATTTTTTTTGACGAATAAGGGAAGGCTTTCAGTAGAAGCTGAAAATTATTTTCTCTGCTCTAGGGGAAGAATCCTGGGCCCATATGCTCATAAATTTTGTCTGATGATAGCCAGATACACTTTTAGGACTATGTGTTGGTTTTGGCTGGGGTAGAGTTAATTTTCTTCACAGTAGCTAGTATGGGGCTATGTTTTGGATCTGTGCTGGAAACAGTGTGGATAACACAGGGATGTTTTTGCTATTGCTGAGTAGGGCTTACACAGAGCCAAGGCCTTTGCTGCTTCTCACCCCACCCCACCAGCGAGCAGGCTGGGGGGGCACAAGAAGTTGGGAGGGGACACAGCTGGGACAGCTGACCCCAAATGACCAAAGGGATGTCCCACACCATATGGCATCATGGTCAGCATATAAAGCTGGGGGAAGAAGAAGGAAGGGGGGGATGTTCAGAGTGATGGTGTCCCGATGGGGGGGAAGAGAGGCTCAGCCCATCGACTGATGCCRGAAGTTAGAGTAGCACAAGGCRATGGTATCTCCCCTAACATTCTCTCCCCCATCCCAGCAGGGGTGAGTGAGTGGGCGGCTGTGTGGGGCTTAGTTGCCGGCTGGGGTTAAACCATGACCTTTTTTGGCACCCAATGTGGGCCTCGAAGGGTTCGAGATAACGACAGGTTTGATTGGAATGTGCTAGATCAAATTTATAGCTGTTATTGCTGTTTAGCCATTAATTGGCAGGCTTCTGTGCTTGCCATGRGGCTTGYTTGCCTTACTGTATATTAGAGTCTAGTGCTTGTTAGTGGCTGCTTTTTGCTTTCGCTGCTTGCTGTGCTGCTGTCCTGCTTATCTCCTTACTCTGCTGTGCCTGGGAACATTCTGATAACAGCCATGGCCTTGCGCCTGGGCTGGCAGATGGCCAGGGCATCGCTGCTGTTTCTGTGCTGCTGTCCTGGGYAGGCTGGAACTCCAGTGTGAATTTGAGACGAARGGACTGTGACCTGTGGATGAACCCAGGTGGGAGCAGGACACYCCAAAAAATCATTGAAATATTATTGAAAAATAATTCAAATAGCAGTATTGTTCAGTAATAAAGTGCAACTTACTCTCACCTGTGCTCCCAGCTAACTTATTCCAAGACCAGAGAGAGGAAAGTGTTAAAGTCCTACTGCAGATGCATTTTATTTTTTTTTAGCTCAAAATCTACCAGCTCCCTGGTTCAGTTATAAGTGTTTACTAAAATGGTCACCTCCACAAAACTAAGTATTCAGCTTTTCAACRTTTTATAGTGCTTCAGGAATATTCACTGATTAAGCCTCTTAACATCCCTATGATGGAGATGAGTCGGTATACATTGCAAATTAATAGCTAAGGAAGTTAATAATTCAGTCACACAGCTATTTTATCTAAGCTTTAGTTCTTTGACTTTTAATTACATGCTGTAACAACCACACTATGCCTCCCTGGTAGGGAAAGTCCTTTAATGAAGAGCTTTATACCAGGAAATATCTTGTTCCCCTCCTGCTGATCAGGAGAGCTTTGTCTGATGGCTTTCTGAATCAGTGTGGCAAAAAAGATGGATTTTACTCCAAGACAAACTTTGGAAGGTGCACTTGAGGTTTGATTGGCAGGAGCAAAGGCTTTGGGCAGATTTGGCATTAAATGAGGGCAGCAGTTGGTTAAAGAGCCTGAAGCACTGTCAGTCACTTACTAAAGATCTGCTCATGAAACAAGAAAATATGCTGGTAGCAGCACCTGGGTAATCTTCCCTCTCGATCCCCCTCAAATCCATTATTGGACATATTCAACAGCCTTGTAGCTCTGTCTTCTGGAGAAGATAACCTGCACCTATGGTTTTCTTTCTATGTGAGGAAGGATTTGAGTTGTCAAAAAGGAAATCCTGACAGTGGGTCTGGGAGGGGCAAGGCTGGTCTCCTGTGCAAAATTAAGCCAGCTGGTTCAGCTCGTAGAATGATTCAAAGCAGCCTTAAGATCATGCTAATATTTTCCAGGTCAACACTGGCCCCACGCAGTTGTTCCAGCAGCTGGAGAATCGCGATCGTGAGCTGTTGCTGACATTCTCCTCTGCAGGGAGGAAGAATGGTACGGAGCTGGTGTTTCTGGCTTTGCGGTGCGTGAATTCCCCGTGCAAGGGGAATCTCTGGCTTGTCAGCCAGCGTGGCTTTATGGCTGCTTTGTGCGACTGTGGAGGTGTGCATTACAGCAAAGTTCTGTGCTGAAATAAAGCAGAAGATGGCTGCTACTACTTGTAAGGGCACAGCTAATTCTTTCTACCCATTTCCATCCTTGCTTGAACCCAAGGAGGCTGTCAAGTTAGTTCCACATTTTGAACCTTCTCTAGAGAGATGTGGCTGAGAAACTTCTCCAGGTTTCCTTCCAAGAAGCTTGGACCATCTGTGAAGGGTGTATTAGAGTGCTCAGATATGATTTGCATCACTGTTCCTTGGAAAGATGTTGGTCAGATGTGGGGTTATACAGATGTTTATACTGGGTGGTGATGGTGGGGCAGCGCCCAGGGCAGAAAGGCAAAGACCTGTATGGTTTTCTTGATGACCGACCCAAACTTTTTCTCCAGTGCCAAGTACTTCAGACACTAAATCAAAATCTGAATACTTCTGTGCCCGCTTTTCTCTCAGAACGCTGACAGGACACTTACTGATGTCAGTGTCATCACAGCTTTTATGATGCAAATTGTCACTCTCTGCTACCTGGCAATGTCTCTCAGGGGACCTATGTCACATTGAAAGACCAGCTTCTGCTCTCAGTAACCTCAGTGTAAATCTAGAATAAATTTTGTATTGTCAACAGCAATTATACATGCCATTCAGGGCATAAGTTATGGAGGCAGGTCCTGCCCGAAAGCTGATTCAAAGCTCTGATGATTCCAAGGTGTCTCTTACTGCCCGGTACAGATATTTCCCATCTTCTTAACTTTTGGCATGGACTCATTCTTTTCCTTTGGATTCATATTCTCATTTTGTGGTGCAAAACCAAACCTGCCTATGAGTGCAAAATATGACCTGGCCATATTCATTTCCATGCATTGTCTTGGATTTGAGCAGACTGTCCCTCAATAACTATGACCTTTTGCATTTTATTTCTTCACCTGGCTACATTCACTTGGGTGATGTGTTGGGCAAATTAACACTGCTTTGGATGGCTCTGATTTTATGCATAGATTGGGAAAAAAGTTATCTAGCCTCTCTCTCTTAAAGTCTGCTTTTTTTCCAATTAATTTAAAAACTAACAGCCCCTTCTTAAAAAAAAGAATAACCACTGAAAAATAAACAGCAAAGAAACTTAAAGCAAAACAAGACTCTGCAAAATAAAACTCATGAAAAAAGTAATAGGTGCAAAATAAGCTGAAATCCTGTTTCAGGTGTGAAGATGCTGTGATATCCCTCCTTGTTTTTGTGTCAGCCAAGGTTACCACCATACCATAAGACTTCACTGAATAAACCACTGAACACTGCGAATGCTCCCACTATATCACAATTACAGAAATAGAGGCACTAAGTAAGTTTATGCTGATCCACTGGGAACATTTTTAGAAAGTTTAATAGCCCTTAAAATTTCTCATTTCTAACCTGTCATGGGCTTGCCTCATGACTGCTCATTTTGCTGTGTTATAAAAGCAGATAGAAAATCAGATTTCTGCCTTAAGATCTCACCAAAACCATCGTTCCTGTTTAAGACAGCAATAGCCACATATCATTTAAGCCTGGATAGTAATTTCTTTCTACACCTACTGCAGCAACATAGCAGCACATTACACGKCTTGAAATGATTCTGGTCTAATTAGAAGAACTTACGAAATTCTGTGTAAAGTTTATATGAAAAGATCACTGGAAAGAATAAATAACAGGAGTCTAATTTCCAGTTCTGGGTACCTCACAAATGAGAAAGGCATCTTTAAAATATGGATTCTGTTGATAAGATCATTACATAGCTGCAGAGATTACATGGGCTTTGAACCCCATTCGGGAACTTCTGCTATGATTCACAGAAGAAGGAGTTTTTTAACTGTCTGGTGCACTTCCAGTCTAGTAGCTCCAAGTATCTGGATCCTATCCAAGTGCACCCGAGCAGAGCACCTGTTGTGGCAAAGAGCTTAAGAATGCACATAACTTTAAGCACGTTAATTATCCCCCTTTTTTAAAGAGCACTACTCAATTGAGGGAAGCGTCCTTGAAATGAAGGACGTTCATATATACATTGCTGGATCAGAACAGAAGTACCCAATACATTACAGGATTGCATTTGTGAAATAAGGACTCCTTTATAGTTGCTTTACACACATGGCTGAAAACACGATCTCATATTAGTTGATTCAGTAGTCAGCAGAGAAAGTTGGAAACTAGCCTATAAAATCACTCCTACTGGGATATGAAACAGCTATTAAAAACTGAATTGATTAAAGGTTCAGTATAGTTCCAGAGAAAGGTGGTTAAAGACTTAAATATCTGCCTTCTCAATGGGCTGACAACTCAGAAGAAAGGCTAGCTGCTGGGAAGCTGCATTCATAGAGTGTGCATTTTTACTTTTAAAAAGAAATAYGTTATCAAGTATATCAGCAAATTAACCTGACAAATGGGGTTTATTTCTCTGTCATTGTTTTCCCTGCCTCGTTCCGTACCTCTTGGGCTTTCCAACTGGAGCAAAATGCACACGCAGAGGAACAGGGAGGCTGGGGAAAGGCAGAGATCGCTTTAGGATGAGCAGAGCACTCCCCTGGGTGAGCCCGAGTTGGGGGCATAAACTGAACGTGCTGTAAGGGAAGCGTTCATCTTGGCTTTATCTTTTTAGTGGGGTAGGAGAAGGGTTTCAGGTTAATTGCCCCTCAGTGAAGCCTCTGTCAGTACTCTGGGAATCCGGCAGTAGATGGCCATTATTCTTTTTCAAATGGTTTCTTCTGGTATACCGGGATCACACCAGTGCGGCTTTGCACTGTTCCTCCTGGAGTGGATGGGCCACCCTTTGAACCACGTCAGAAGTTGACTCCCCATGACTGTAGCTGTGGTAGGTGGTACGGTAGTCTGCTCGGCAGGTCTAGGTTTAAAAACAGGTCATTAAGCATTACTTCTCCAAGGAGACATGGTCTGGTACAAACCTCTGCTTACCTTGGGTGCTAGGACCTAGCTGAATGGATGAACCCAGAAACCTGCCCTTCTGGGAGATTTAAGTGGGACATTCAGTCTGATGAAAACATAAAGCAAATGCACAGTTTGCATCATTGGCCAAGTATCCTACATCTGCAGGKCTAGAGACTGAAGGAAAGATTTCATGAGGTCCCTTAAAATACCGTCCTCTCACTCCTTGTTAACACAATTTCTTGTTACATCTCTCTGAGGGTGCAAGTTAAACACATCTCTTTGGCCTTGAGGTTCCTTATATCCTGTTCCTGATAACACACTGGTTGGACTAGATGACCTTTAAAGGTCCCTTCCAACCCAAACTATTCTATGATTGTCTGCAGTGATTTCTGTATAGGAGAAAAAACAACGTTAACTGGACAGAATCATAATGAACTGAGAGTAAAAATTCAGCTAGATTTAAACCAAAGAGGAATGAAAACCAGACCGGATGGATGGAGCAATGCTGAAGAGATGTTAGAGCCCTCAGAACATGTTTCTGGGCTGTTGCAAGTCTCCACTTTTCTCTTCCGGAGTGGGCTGTGGGGAGCCAGGGGTGATCTTGCCGAGGTCCCGGCTGCACGCAGTTTGTGGGAAGTGAAGGTTTTGGGCAGGATGCTCCTTCCACTCGAGTTCTGCRCTGGCGTTGCTCTGCCAGCTTTAGCGCGGTTTCTCCTGGTGAAAAACMTCTGTCTCCCGTCTCTCGTTTTCTCTTCCTCTGCTATCTTTCATTGCATGTTTTACATATACCAGAGATCAGTGTTTTTTAAGATTTTGTTTAATCTGTCATTTTTTTTGTTAATTCCTATTTCATTAATTATTGCAYCCAAAACATGGCCAGCAAGTGGGAATCCATTTCACTTACATRTATTTCATTACTCATCTGTAATGAGTAATGAACTGATGGGTTCGTGACCAACAAAAGTTCCCTGCTTGAGAAGAAAGGTCTAAGTTTTGCTAAGCACTGATGGTAAAGGTGACCAGCCAGGATATAACCAGCTCTCACTGGCACCCCTGTAAGTTAGAGTATTCTTGGTGCCGAAATGTGCTGAAAAATTTGAGAAATTCTTTCTTGCTTTTGAAACGTAAAAGAAAATGAAAGCAAGTACTCCCAGGGTGATCCGTAATATCAAATGCCTTTCTGGCCATAAGTCAGACTGAAAAAAAAAAAGCCTTATGTAGTAGTGCTGGGTGAAGAAAACTACGTAGTCATTACAAGCAATAATAATATGAGACTGAATCCTCCTTTGTCAAAACGTTTTCAAAAMCAAAAAACTCTTCTCACAGTATCTTCCAAGCTATTCATAAGCAGCTCCTTAGCCATTGTCTGCTTAGATTAATACTAATACATGAGAAGATTCAGTATATGTAGCATCACAGAAGATGATCTAAGATAAATCTTTGTAATATTGATAGAAGCAGGTGATGTATTGCTCCTTTGTGGATGGATTATCTGTTATTGTAACAGATTTTTATATTTGTTTTGGTTGGTTTGTTTGTTTGTTTTTAAAGCCTCTGAAAACCAAGGTACATCCATTCCTGGTATGGTGTTTTACTTTCTGGTAACAGCCATATTTTTAGCTGGCTTGAAGTCTCAATTTCAACTGTTTGATTTATACCAGGACTTTATCAGGTTACTTCAGGTACTCATATCAGTATTTATAATTCATCTGGTTCAGAGAGAAGGGCTGAAAAAGCTATGTGCAAAGGAAAAGCAAAAACCTTTTGAGCTCTTAAGCATCCACAGATTTCAGAAAACCAGCTAAGTCCAACTACCAATATTTGAGTTGGGACTGCAAATTGGGGGAGAGGAAAAGTATTTTTTTTAAAGAGCAATGCACAGTGAAATGGGACTGGAAGGGACCACCTGGGCTGAGGCAGGTTTTGCAAGTACTTATGTCATATAATCATTTTAGGAAGGGGATCACACTGCATCTTAAAACTAGAAGGAGTTCTTGTTCCTCTTTGGGTTCTTGTTACCACTTCCCCAAAAGAAGATGGCTCTTCTGCCTGTCTCCTCTTCTGCTCTCCAWCTTAATATGTGATCATGACAAATTTATGCTTTTTTGTGCCCCCACTGTCCTTTAGCATAAGCCGTCATTTTCCCTAGTAGGTGTTTATTCTCTGCTGTGCTTGTGGACTGCATTCAAATCTCCTGAAGCCTTTGTTTTACTTGTGTTCACATCCTTTTGGAAGATGAAGCTGTTCATTTCCTTGATTATCCTAATCAYCTGCCCTGCTTTTTTTTTTTTTCTCTGTTTTCTCTGTTCTGCCTAGAAGTGTACTGCAGAAGCCATCTCTATGGCATCTCTGAGCTATACAATGGCACTGATACTTCCCTCTTTCTACCAGAAACATTTTACCTGATAACAACCGAGGACTGTATTTACATTTTCCATCATGGCTCAGTCATCCTGTCCTCCATGAATGCCCCCAGGCCTTTTCCCTTTCTGTCATCACTGACTAATGAGTTCTCAGCTTAGAGAAAAACTTCTTGTTCCTAGGCTCTAAGTGCAAGGTGATGCCACTTTGSTACTATGCGATTTGATTCCATTTCCACTACTGTTCTTGAACGTCTCAGGTTCTTCCCACGCAATATCCTGATACTCATCTTTACCAATGTCATCCCTCAGCAAATGTCATACCTCAGTCCTGTTTTTAACTGAAGTTATATGAAAATATRAGACGTGACTGGTTCCCACTGATTTTTAAGCTACAGCTGCAGTCAGCTCCTTTTTGCCCAAGAACTTCCTTTTTAAACTCAGACTGCTACATTCCTTGCACTAWTCCCTGTATTCTCCTGCCTAATAAACATTTCCCCTTGTGGCATTTCATCAAATGCTTTTTTCATGCCAAACTTGATGAAGGCCCTGCATTTCTTTCATCTAGAAAATCACCTATCAAAGAAAAACAATAACTTTATTTTGTGTTGTCATTCAAACCATGTCCCCAGTTGCTAACTCTTCCACGGGCTCTATTTTCTTTGTTTGCTGCTGCTATTGGCACTGYACAGAGGCCTAAATGTCTCCTGGCAAAACAACTCAATCACTCATTTCAAAAAACCCTCACTAATTTTTAAAATACTAATGGTGGTGTCTTTTCACTCCCTTTAAAAAGCCAATTTCTTTCCTCTTATAGTCTGATGAAGGTTTGCCATCAAATCCAGGTTGYGGGGGGGACTAGAAGTCATGACCCTTCAGAATAGAAATAATGTTTTAGGAAATAAGAGCCCAGTTCTCTCATTCTTCAAAGTTTAAGGCTTATTTAGGCTTCCAGATGAAGTATGTTTTATTGTTTTCTACCAACTACCACATGAATATTTGTCTKCATCAAAGTGCCACAGACAACTGGAAGGACATTAGCTGATCATCTAGTTAAAAGACACCCAGTTGTGAAATAGCCAAGTTTTGTTATTATTTTTATTTTGTCTCCTGATAAGGTTTAAAGTGAAATGTGGAGGTAAAAGACTAAGTTTGAAACAGCATCTTCCCAGGCTATGCTTGACTTTATCTAGGGCTCTACGCACCAGCCTTCCTGAGCTCCTAAATTCATTCTTTATGGCAAAAGAATGAATKTTAACACTACCTTTCATTTCAGTTGTGCCATTTCAGCAAATTTGCCTCTCTGAATCACTAACTGAACTCAACAAAAGGTTTTTATCTGCTGATAACTTTCCATCTGAGAGATTTAAAGTGCCAGATGACATTAGCTCTAGCTCAATGATGTTATTAAATTCTCACCTAAATCTCACATACAGAAAGCTTTTGTCAGGTCACATGGACGAGATGATTGCATTAGTCATACTACAAGAGTGATATACTCATTTCAGTAAGTTCACTGTATTCAGGCTGAAGTTTGATCTATGACAGGACACTTCATATCTAACATGATGTGGTTTCTTTACTTCGGTGTTTTTACTAGTTATATTCTTGTCATTGTAATTTATATCTCCTTTGCTCTGGAGTATGCATTCGTCAGTATCCTTGCTGCTTTTGTTAAATTGTGATCTGCTACAGTGAAAGAAAAAACATTATTAGTTTATTCAAGAGATTTCTTCTGTTCACGGTTCAGCTTGAAACTAACCGTACACTTTGTCCACACCCTCGCCTCTGAATTACAAAACTAAATTAGCATGACTGACATTTTGCATGTGGGAATTTATGCTAGGATCTAGTTGTGAAAAGTTTAAATACACCAGCTGAAACATTGATGAATTATRAATGATTAAAATTAAGTGGTTTTATTTATTCATTGTTTTTAATTCCTTTCCCCCTTTTTCTGGCTTCTCTTAACCCAGTAATATCAAGATGGCTTGGGATGGATAGATTTTTTGTGTGTGTGTTGATCTTGAAGAAAACCAGTGCTATTGACTAGATTTGGGGATTAAAATGAATTTATCTACGGATTAAGAACTCCATATGCCAGTTTTAGTGGGTGTTATGAAATAGGAATCAGCTAGCTACAGAATTCCTAATACACTTATGTACTTTTATAGCCTAAATCATCTTAGTATCAGAGCTCTTCAGCAACTTGAATGTACCTACAACACCCATGTGAGTTAAAAGGGTTATCTCCTGATTCTGCTAACGGGATAACTGAAGTGCAGAAAGATTAGACAACTAAGTCAAAGCCAGTAAGAAATCTGCAGCAGACTCAGAGCTAAAAGGCAGTTCTCTGGATTCTAGGCCACTGCCTTGAACACAGTTATTTTTCCCTCCTTGCATAATAGCCTCACCGAAACCAGCAGCACACTTCCCAGAATGTTCTGTGCAGAGGAGCTCCTTAGGCAGGGCAGAGCGGGCAGGCAGGTGCCTCTCCCCCCTGTTTTCGGATCTGTAACTCTCTTTATGGCATCTTTTGTTGGGAGATCACAGGATGCTTTTACAGACCTGAATTGTGTTTCCCAGCCCTTCTGGTAATTACAGGAGGTTTGAAAGTACAATTATCAACCTCTTATAGTTGGAGAAAAGGGAAGATGAAGTGCTTGGTAAGTGTGTGTGTCACTGTGAAATGAATCTGTGTGTGAGTCGGGAATCGACTTTTACTTTCCTGAGATTGTCATCCGCTGGACCCGACACCGTCTCTGGAGGAGACCCCACCTCGCCAAGGAAACAGTAGCAGTGCTCAGCAACGCAGCAGAGATCTTGCAGTTAATTAAGATTTGCAGATGGTTTAGTAGTGTAGATTTTTAACTAACATTGGGCTATCTGTGTTGCGCACAAGCCTCAGAAAACAGTGACGGCCCTGCTTTCTCTATATTATTTAACCCACCGCCCCAGCCTCCTGTTAGCGCTGGCKTGTATGCCACACCAGCTTGTATTACAACCTTATTTCCCGTGACTCAGAAGCACGGAAACTGTATACCTGCGTGCGTCACATTTGTGCAGTGAAAATATCAGTTGCGTTCTGTGCTGAACAAAACCAGATGTGCTTATTTTGGTGTCTTTTTTGATGTTATAAACACCACAAGGAAAGTTTGGGGAGTCCCAGAGCACCAGCAGATTGTGCCCTTCTGCTGCTGGGGCTAGATGCATGCTTCAGCATGGACTATTTTGTAGTCAGCCTTTCTTATCATCATTACCTTTCCTCTTGCTATTTAAACATTTATCCCTTGCTTTCCCCTTTTTTCCAATTTCTTTCTGTTGTATTTCTCTAGACCTTCAGATCTAATAATTGTTTTGACGCACACCACTGGCTCATTCAGTATATTGTCCACCAGCCCTGGGACTCTTTGGTCTGGTAATAAGTGTGTTTCTCATGGGACCTTCCCTTTGTCTTTTATGTCATCTCCTGGCTCGGTTGCTATTTGCCAACTTAAGATTTTGTGTCTTGCCACTCTCTTTCCTACCTTTCTATGTCTCTTTTATTTTTTTCCTGTGCATTTTTTTTTTTTTAAGTATTTTCATTTTTTATTTTTATTTCACTTTTTATTTCACTTTTTTTTAAAAAACTACTCTCTAACTCCTTTCATCCAGAACTGCCTCTCTTCTTTTTCCTTCTGTCAGTTCTGATTTTTTTATTTCAGTCCTTTGGCTCCTTTTTAGGGCTCTTTGTCAGCTCTAAGCCCCTGCCCAGTATCTCACATAGATCCATGCAGAGCAGTGTATTGGAGAACCCTAAATTATTGTACATGCCTGAAAGAGCACAAAGTGGCTGATGGCTCCTTGAGAGCCTTTTGTCACCGTGGGCTGGGGAGCTTAGAAGAGGCTGTTGCTCCTGAGTTTCAGTCCCTGGTTGGAGTACTTCTCTATGTTCCACAAGTCTGGTTTTCCCTCTCTCCTGACAACCCCAGCTCTATTTTCTGCTTCATCCTGCTGCAGGACAGGGCAGTGAGAGGCCTCATTTTCGATACTGTTTTCCATCAGTGTGGCCACACAAAGCTGGAGGTGGCCCTGGCCTTCCTTGTCATGGCTGGACAGGGGTTGTCCCGATCTCTTCTATGGCCCCACGTTGCTGAGAAGGGGCTTCCCTCTCTTGCAGCCTAGTGCTGGGACCGGGGGGCGGCCGGAACCRTGCCATGGGCCGGCTCCTGCAGCACCCTGCTCCATCCTCCACAAACCACCATCCCAGGACGATGCCTTTGCACCCTSTTCCCTCCAGCAAGAGCAGCCAGCGTTCAGTGCGCCAAAATATCTGTGCAGGCAGGGTTAAATGGCTGCTGCCACCTTTAGAGCAGTAGTGCAGGGGTGCGGGACCCCGCAGGATGCCCTTTCTCCCTCCGCCTGGCTGGCTGGGTGGACTGTGCTGCAGGTGGATGGAGTTYGAGCTTCGCGGGTGAGCAACCCGGTCCTTGTGAGAGACACAAGCCTCTGCCCCGCGGCAGTGCGTGAAGGGACAGAGGCCATGGCTTGAGGTAGCACTGGTCTCGCCTGTGTAAACTTTGCGCTTTCAAACTTCTTGGCCTTCCTGGTTGCCGACAGTGACATTCTCTAAAGCTTTTTCAGCTTAAYGTACTGGCATTTATTTACAACTCCACCTTGACCGAGTTTTACTTTATCCTTTCACGTCTAAAATACATTGTTCGTGAAAGCAAGGGACTAATAGCAGACTAGAGCTAAGCCTAGTAAAAGCAGGTGTTATGCAATTTGTCACCACATGACTCTGTTAATGCATCTTTAGTCCAGGGCTGCGGTACCCCTGCCATGTTTTAAAGTGCAAAAAGATAAGCGTACGCTGTACCCTGGAGTGCCTTAGTCTATAAACGTAATTCAGAAATATGGGAAACAGTGCTCTGAATCTGATGGCCTTTTTCGACACAATTACAGAAGCAGCGTGAGAYGTTGAACATTTGCAGCAAGGGCGCACAGAGCACGGGAAGTCGGATGTGCGGGCTGTTAATTCAAGCCTAGATAAGCTTCTAAGAGGGGTTTAATTTGTTTTTTTTTACCTTAATATGATGCTTGTATGATAGCAGTTTTTCTGAGAAGACCTATTACAGCCTATGCTCATCTGTAGAGCCATGTTTAATGACGAGGATACCTCACGCTTTTGAATGGGCCTCTACAGACTTCAAAGATAKGAATCTAAAAAAGCCTTGAATATCAAAATGTTTTTATTTGGCTGCAGATGAAGACACTTTAATCTGGAAAAATTGTGTGTGGTTTGAAACGAAATTAAGTGAAAGGGGCAACAGATGAAAGAGAGTATTATTTTCTCTCAAGAGGGAGACAGAAAAGGCATTCGGTTCCCCAGTGCCACGTTTGTGTCTGTCTTTGTCCTTTCAGGATCCCTTCCAGGAGGGTACCAGGAACCGCTCTTGAGCACTCAGTGTCCTCAAACTCTTGCTGATATGAATGGGAATTGAAGACTTTCAGTACTATAGAAGAGAGGTTTAACGCCGGGGGTCATAGATAGGAAAGTAGGAAAGCGTATGCCTGCGCTGCAACCTCCAGATGCACACCGACAAAGTATTAAGTCACATTGGCAGGACAAACCAGGCAAGGTTGGGCTGGCTACTAACAATTTTTCAAATGGTTGAACAGCAACAAATCATTGCTCTAGTTACCTGTTGAGACCTCACTGAATAATCAGAGCCTGCAATATAGCCTGGAGATCAATAATCCCTGGCTCTGTGTATCTGGGAATAGTTAAGAACTAGACAGAGAGAGGATGGGCAAAGCAAGCATCAGCAGATGCACCCTTACTGGGAACACACCATCTCCATCATCTTGCGTGTAAAATCAGGGGGAGTTTTTTCTCCGATTTCACTTAACAACAGGTGGTTAGCTGGCACATGTGATAAGTTGAGCTTATCTGGTATATTTGGCTTTCTGTTTCTTATGGCTATAGAAGCAATTTGTGTGAATGGTTGGATGGAGAAATCTCAGTTTTTTAACTTGGTTCCTTTTGATCTTACCTGTTGGAAATATATGACATCTAAGCAATTTTCCTGGCAATGAGTTATATGACACCATCTCAGAAGAAGGTTTTGGGGTAGGCAGACATTGCAAAAATTGCCAACCGTTGCAAGAGTCCTTTGATTTACATATGTGTGCAAATGAGTGTTCATACAGCTGGATGGCAGCTCTTTGAAATAGTATCAGCAGAGAAATGCACTGCTGTTGCTCTTCATATATTTATGAGTCATTCTCTTTAGTATTGATACTGTGAGAATTTTTTGCTTCGCCCACTTTGTATTCAGCAAATTGTGTGAGAAATTTTTTGCTTTCTGATGGAGTAAAGTTCTCAGGATTGGCTACCTTTCAAGTGTGTATCAGTAGCAGATGCTGCACCTGATATTACTTGGTTTTAATGCTCTTTTTCCAAAGGTACAGGTTGTGTAGCTACCAGCCCTGTGCTTGACCAGGCACTTTCTTCTGCAAAGAGCTGAGACTGTGTGCCTCARGGGGAATCTCGTCATCAGCCCCAAGGGTTGCTCTGCAATTTACTCAGCTGTAAGGACTGTGGTCCTTTCAGGTGCCGCTACCAAGCATGGCAGGTTGTCTCCCTTTTCGTCTCATGCACTTCAGCGTTGCAAAGCCTTCCTCAGGAATACTGATTCCTGCAGACAGGGAGGTCTCTCTTGCATAAAGTGATAACAGACACACACTAAGGCAAGCAGAAACACCATGTGGCCCTCAGCATGAACAAAGCCCAAGGGCCACGTTCAGAACCTCTTCAGAAACATTGAAGTCGGAGGGGCCGTGTCTGTCTTGAATTCTGGAAAGATGTTGGCCCAGGTTTGGATGATGCTTTAAAGGGATTTCTGCAAAAGAAGCTGATCCTGCTGAATTTTGCCCTTCCTCAGCTGCCTGGGCCATTTTTCAGGGCCATCCAGACATAGGGGTTCACGCTGTCATTTGTACTGGCTGTGGCTGTTTCTACACAGTGTATGCCTTGAGCTTGTGCTAGTAATACAGATGCAAAGAAGAAAGGACATGACTGTTGCTGGAGTTAAGCCTGCTCTCAAACTTGCCCGCAGCAAGGAAAAGGATGCTCTTGCCTCCGAGAAGTTCTTCTGTACATTTCTGCTTCAATCAGTTCTTCAGATTTCACCCTAAAGATTATTTGCCTTCTTTTGCTATGCCAGGTAATCCCAGTGTTTAGCAATGAGGTATGCTGTTCCTGGCTGTTCTTAATTAATATATTTTAATCTGTCAATAATTAATGTGGAAATYGGGAAGAATAATGCTGTGGGGGCTACAGTCTGAGAACTGCTGCCTGGCAACGGTGGATGTACATATCCATTATATCAGGAAATTAGAAACGAGCAAGAACTGATGTGTCTGACATTTTGTAAGATGATATAAATGGGCCCACTCAACAAACACTAGATTTATGTGAGGATAYGAATGATAGGTGTCTGGGGAAAAGATATTATCTCTCTTATGAGGATGAAGTTAATACCAGACATCAATTAAGTATAGTTCATTAAAGCCTCTGGGTAATCTTATTTTTGGATTRGATCAGAGGAGCAACCTACAAGGACTGACAGAGGGGTTATCTCGGTAATAATCTCCACTTTTGCATGTAGCATCTCTCATARGATGGGCTAAGTGAAGTAGCATCTAGACTGTAACAAACATAAYCTTTTCAGTTGGAGAGACTGTGCAGTGAAAAGTAATAGTGGCTTATTATGTTTGAAGTAGTTGTATCAGATAGGTATATTGAGATAGGCCAGTCATGATAGTAGTGCTGATATTATGCACTCACTCCCCATCCTTAGAGGGTGGCTTTGCCTCTGCCACATTCATTGGATGTGGCTTTATCTAAAATAGTTCATCCATACAGATGGAGTGACTGGAGCCAGGGAAGATTATGGTACTATTAGAGATAAGGAGGTGACATTTTCTTGGTTCTTCCTGCTCTGGTTAAAATATTCCTTCATATATTGAGAGATACAGTGTTTTAATGGAACCAGTTTGAACGTTGTTTTGTTAAATTTGACCAGTTGTCTCCACCTTTTGAATCCCAAGTGTAATGCACCAATTGCCGCTAGGAAACAAAGTAAGTGTTCAATAAGGTGAGGTGTTAATAGCTATTGTGATGCCATATCTTATTCCCAGTTAGTGATGTGGCTGGCAGRCAAAGAGACAGGAGAAACAAATTTCTTCAACATACCTGGAAGAAACAGGGTAAAGCTTGGCATGGAGCATGAGTTTGCAGGGTAGCTTCCGAGAACGCAACCCTTTCCTGCGTTCAGCTACCAAAACAGGCTCCACGCTTGCATTTTGACATTAAAACTAACTCCTTCTGAAAGCTGACCCTCTTTTTTATTTTTCTGGCCTTCCTTGTGAAATCTTCTGTGGCTCCCTGCCTATGCTTAATTCGTGTCACGGTTGCTCCTGTGTCACGAAGCACGCGGGCTTGCGGCAGCGCAGGCTTGGGGGTGCAGGAGGCAGCAAGGAGACTGAGCATTGCGGGAGGCAGAGAGGACAAAAGGCTCCCAGAGGGCTGCTGGAGGGTGTCAGGAGAGAGAGAGGAAAGAGGATGGGCTGCCTGCTTGTGGCAGAGCTGGGMTAGCTGGTTTCATCCTTTCACCAGAGAGAAGGCTAAAAAGGAGAGAATAGAGGAACACTGCTCATGAGAGGGTCATGATTTTAAGTCTCTAGATGTTAAGAGAAACAGTGTTCTGACTCTGACCAAGTAGCTAGCTGAAACTGCAGCTCCTTAAATGGGATGATTTTTCCAAGTCACTTTTTACTTCCTTGCTTGAACTAGAAGCTTTAGCAGCACTTAGCATTACCAGCACTGRCACTTTAACTTGCAGACCCTGTCTGCAGGGGACAAAAAGGAGCTTTGTTGCTCTGGGATCTCCCCAGAGATTACATCGTCCTCCTCCTCAGATTCCCCCCGTGGTGAGAGATCATTGGGAGGATGCTTACCAAGAGCTGCTATCCATGCAGACTGCGGTGAGGCCCTGTGGAGGAGCAACGCCAGGGGAGGTTTAGATTGGATATTAGGAAAAAYTTCTTCACTGAAAGGGTAGTCAGGCATTGGAACAGGCTGCCCAGGGAAGTGGTGGAGTCACCATCCCTGGAGGTGTTCAAAAAACGTGTGGATGTGGTGCTTCGGGACATGGTTTAGTGGGCATGGGTACTGGGTTGATGGTTGGACTCGATGATCTTAGAGGTCTTTTCCAACCTTAATGATTCTATGATTCTAACGCTGCCAGGCACTTCTGCTTCCATGCTGTGGCATTGCCGTCCACCTCTTGCTTACTCGCCACCTCCCTCCTTTTCCCCTCTCCCCGCAGCATGGAGCCTCAGCCTTGCTCGCTGTGTGGGTATAATAACAGCTACAGCTTTCCAGAGCTCAACACAGCCTAAAGTACGTTGGGTTTCTGGTAGTGTATTTCTGCTAATCCCTGTTCRTATCTGGGGTTTTCTGTTTCAGAGGCAGAGTCGGAAGTCATGCCAAATACTGCATAATGAGAGAAAACTGGCAATGCTGACTTACTGAAGGGATTATTTTCCACGGGCCGTTCATACCATCATGCATGGTGTTTGAGTTTTCTGCTTCCCACAACTCTCCCCAAAGCCTTTTGGGATCCTCAGATATCTTTTTCTAGTAATTATTCTGCTTTGTGGATTTGGGTCTTGTCTTTTCCACTACCTCTGTTAATTGGACAAACAATCATACTCCACATCCAAAGGCAAGAGATAATCTGTGGAAGTTTTCGGACTTGAGGGGGATATTCAGAATAGCATAAAAGCAAATCTGGTGTACATAACATGAGTCAAAGCAGAGTAATTTCCAAAAAACCCAGCTCTAAACATCCCTATTAGCAAAGCTTCTGCACTCTACTTAAGGAGCTGGCAGTAATATAGCCAGCTTCAAAAGTATAAAATTTTATTGTGTTACCTGCCTTGTTGCGCTATAACTAGCGCGGTTCTTTGTCAGGCCCTGCTGTGCCTCAGTCCGCAGCAGCTGTCAGCTCCTATGGTAGAAAAGATAAGAGAGAAATATATTTCATGGTGCCAGACTYTGGACAGTGCCCAGCTTGCTCTCATTTTCAGGGCAGCTCTGACTCAGATTTCTGCTGTGGGGCTTTGAAGTAGCGGTGCTGGAAAACAGTCTGTGGGCTGCATCGCCCTTTCAGGGCACAAGGAAACTCGCAATTTCCTGAAGCTGAAGGATTTTCATGCTTTTTTCTCTTTCTTTTTTTTTTTTTTTTCCCCTTTCTTTCCTGGTAGCTTTTCTGCTGGTCCTACTTGATGTTGTTTTTCAGGTTCATTTGCCACTGTCTCCATATGAGAACCTGATGTTTTCCTTGCCAAAGTGCTGTCCCTCGCAGTAGAGGAGGGTAAGCTAAGCAGGCTTTGCTGAGCTCCGTGAGACAGACAGATTCCCAAGCTCTCCCTGATGTTTCGGCTCCAGGCTTAGCCTCGGCCACTGCTGTCACTTGTCACCACCTGAGGTCCCACTGAAACCTGAGTTCTTTATCCCTCCTATGTACAATTAAATTAAGTCAGCATGGTTCCCCAGAGAATGCATGGACCAGAAGGGGGGCAAATAAGACAAGAAAGAGTAGATGGTGAACTAGCTMTCTCTTCCATTTATACTTCTAACGAGATGAATTAAGAAAAGCACATTTAATAGCAAATCTCACTACAGCTTTTGCTGAAACATCTTTGCTGTGAGGCTGGGAGAGACTTCTAAGGTTGGTGTTCTGATTAAACAGCATGCTACTTACTGAAGGGCAGCTAATTAGTGAAGCCCCAGTATTTTGCCTGTTACAAGAGGTTAAATCACATATTGTGAAACTATAGGAGAYGTGAGCATCTCCCAGTCTATTTTTCAAAATCTTTCCTTTTCTTCAGACTGGCTAAATATGTAATTTCATGGTTTATTCCAGTTCACATCTATATCCCAAATTCCCACAGAATGTATACAATAATTTGCTGGTCCAGCACAATTTGTGTAAATATTTMATTTCTCACCATCTTGTGTGCGTGTGTTGCCTCTTTCTCCCCTGCTTGCATTAACTGGACATCTATTAACGCTCTGCAACCAAAAGCAAGAAATAATCCTTTGAAGTCGTGGCATTGGAGGCAGGAACTTTGAATGACATAAAATCATTCTGGTGATTTGTTTAAACGATTAGATTTTTTCCAGATTGGTTTTTCAGTTTATRTATTTGAACCAATAAAAAAATACTGCAACTAAAATCCCATAAAATAAATGAACATGCAAATATGACACATTCATTTAAAGACCCCCAGATCTTTATATCTCCATCAAAACATTATGCAGTTMTGCTGAGCATGGTAAGTTCATCTCCTTACTCTGCCTTTCCATGTTTCTTCTCATTGTATTATTTTTTCATCATGTGCACCACTATTCATCTGGATTGGCACCTGTGTAACGTCAGAATTGGGATGCTGACTACTTGGCAGATGGTCTGTATCACTCTGTGGTCTTCTTACATTTCTCGTCTGGTCCCACTGTGTATCTTAGGGGTCTTGACAAGCCTTGGAATAAAAAGTAGGAGAGTATGACAGCAAAACCCTCTGCTATTGAATGCATAAAGCAGAAAAGACTTTGCAAGAAGGATCTGCATCCCCTTTTCCTGTGTTATAGATAGGGTCATTGAGACATGGCAAAATGATTCAACCTTGGTCACCCAGCAGGCAAACAGCAGAGCCAGGATGAAGACRCAGGTATCCTGAGCTCTGATTTAATCTACTTCCCACTGGCCAACACTGCTTTTGAGGCCCTGTYGTCTGGAGAATGTTTTTCTCTTACTCACTGAGTAGCAGACCCACATAATGATCTGTGAGAGCTTTCCTACTGAAGGTAATGAGGAAGGCTTACTTGGGTCTTATTTTCTTCCCTCAGTGGTAAAAACAAATAAAACCATAAATCCCCCCTTTCAAATTAGAGTTAATATATGGAAGTGTAAAAAGATACTTACGCAAAGAGCAAAAGATACATGAGCCAAGAATGGGTAATGAAGTAYGTGTGGGTGCTAAGTATCCTGCTCATAGTATTATAGCTTTGAGGATCAAAAATTCTTGTCCTAGATATGCGTGCTGATTCACCGAGAAAATGTGCAGTGTTAAATCACTGTGTCATATTTCTTACCCACGCTGGGGTTAGACCGGAGGTTGCAAACTGGGTTGTCAAAACAGCACACGTGGGATTTCACAACTGTGAAATCTGGCTGTTTTAAACACCCATTGAAAATCTATCTTCACTTGAAAAAACTGGGAGGTGGGAGGATATGCCAGGGGAAGGATCACCTTGCTGCTTGCTGTGTTTTACAGCTCTATTTCCCTAACCATCTTCTTCAGGCAACCATCTGAAAGCAGGCCACAGATCAGGCGAACCTTTGGGGTGACCCTAAAGAGCCATCCGTATATTTTTATTTGATGTTTCAAGAACCCTAAGAAATAAACAGCAAGCATCCACAATGCTAGAGCCTGTAATAGCAACACTGCTGTGTTTAGCATTTCCACTGCAGAATACTTCAGCATTATTGTAAAAGTAATAGCAGATTATGCCCRCAATATGCAGTAGACAATTTCCTTTGATACCTTTTGGGGAAGAATCAAGAAGAAAGATTTTTCACTACTATCACAACACCCACACAGCTCTCATGATTTTCAGTGTCATTTTGTTCTCAAGAGGAAATAGGATGATTGAAGAGAATGACACTGTCGTGATGTCTTTAACTTTTTTTTTTTTTTAAGACTGCCTGGGTATCAAGATTTAAATGAAGACGAGTAGCAGAACCTACAGTCAGGAACTTGCCTGGCACAAAAGAGGAGCTGCATTTTAACGGCAGAATTTAGGATTTGTTGAACTCGGGCCTCAGATTTCAGTAGTGGTTTGGTTTTTTTCTCTGAAACATTAGCATGAATAACGTTAGGTCACACATAGATGTCTTCTTGAGGGGTAACACGAATATAATGCAAAATGTGAGTGAAGACTACTTACTTATTGTGGCAGAACTGGGTTGGGTACAACTGGTCTGCTACAAGGCATTTGGCCTCTGAGGTATTGATTAGAATATTGCCAACCTCAACAAAGACAGCTGTTTAATGGGCATTGAAGGATGCGTCAGTAATCTCATTGAATTTTCAAAATCTTCCTTTTCCTGAAGCCAACATTGCGAAAGGTGCCTCCACTTTTCTGTCTTACTGATGTTGCTAACAAAATTGTTAAGGCTTTGATGGGCACCGACGTTGTTCTCTTTCAAAACAACACTGGTGCATGTCACTGAGATAGATGTGATGTGGTTTGCATTATCCTCTCCGCCCAGGCTTGGATTRGCAACTTGCATTGGCACTGGGTGCCTGGAGCAGCTCACGTAAAAGATGCTGTGTTTGACATTTCTGTGACCTCCTGCTGTCTGTTTCATAAGTAGCTCATTGGAATTTTGTTGCTGGTCTTGCAGACTCAAGTAGAAGTTGTCTGGGTTTTTTTTAATTATATTCTAACTTATACTTCCGGTCTTATTCCTCATTGCAAGCAAATGCACATTAATAGTAGGAATATTGTATGTTTGGTAAATGATGTCACAGCTGAAATCTTCACACACAGTACAAAACAACTATTTGGATGGATGTTTATTATCTCTTTGTTTTCCTTTTCATTATCCTTTTGAATTAAAACCTCCTTGCAAAGTCATTATCCTTTCTTTAAACAGCTCTCTATATTGAATATGTCTCTGCCTCTTCTACCCTTTTTTTCTTTGCTTAGATTGAGTTCTAATTTTCTGTGATTTCTGAGCTCTAATTTCCTTATTGTTTCATAGTTGTACAATGTCCTGTTCATAAATTCAATACGTGCATACTCTATTTTGTTTCTCAAGTGCATGTAGACCAAAAAGTAGCAGGAACCTTCTCTAAAAGCTATGTTTACAGATCTAGTGGCAAGCACTCTCCTCCTACACTGGAAAGCTGTGAAAAACTGTCAAGATGTGAGTGTGCATAACAATGCTCCTGATGGCTGGAGCTGATTTATTTTTTAACCATGGCTTCATTTTGTCAGTTAGACCAAATACAATGGGGAAGAAGCTCTTCCGATAAAATGCAGCAAAACACAGACTTCAAAACTACTTAAAATTTCAGCATCTCAAACTACTCCACCCTGCATAGAGTGCATATAGGTATAACAGGACCAAGGGGACTGGTTGTGCCTATGTCTGATTCCTTACTTCTCCAGTTCAGAAATGGTCAGGAATGTTCCCTCTAYATGTGACAGTACCTGGTGACCTCCAAAATGCATCCTAGTAGCCACAGGACTCGCTTGAGGCCAAAAGTAAAAAATGGACCTCAAAACTGCCACGTGCAACAGGAAGGAAAGAAGAAAGTTGGTGGGTGTCATCAGTGTCATAGATCCCTGCAATGGCATTAGGTGTACTCCCTAAWAGTGGACAGACGGAGGAAAGCCAATAACTTTCCTCTCCCTGTTGGTTCCTTGCCAATACAACCCAGGAAGGAAACATCCCTTCCTGTCCTTAATTTAATGATTGGCTTCACCCTAAACATCTGAGGCTGATGTATATGTTTCATCCTGTACATCAGCCAAGCACCTCCAACAATGTGAAGCTAGTAAGGGGGCTAGCTTTCCATAACWCTCTCATTACAGGCCAAATTCTATTACTCCTGCTCATACTGAACACTATTTTATCATGGGCTGATTCAAAATGTGAAGTCAGTGGAACCATTTGTTGTGATTTCAACATATTTGGAGTCAGGCTTTAGTTGAATAATCCTGTTAAAGCCAAAGGGAGTTCTTGTGAAATAGGGTGTCATTAAATCAGAGTAAAGGCATTGGAATGTGGCTCTGTGTCATCTGGATGAATGACAAAAGTCATTCAGCTCTGTATGTGTAACATTTACTTGCAATGTCACATTTCCATTTTCTGCAGTATTTTCTGTACTCAGGATAGATAAAACTATGTCCTTATGCTAGGGGGAAATATCAAGATACAACAAATGACCAGTTTATCCTTTTGTTTGCATAAGAACTTAAGCTGAATATCCAATGGAAATTTAAAAAATCTGATAGTAAAGAGAGAAAAAAATAGAGCCTTTGGCTACAGTCCTGGTTTGGCTTYTCCATTTCATGGTCCTAAACTACTAGTGTTATTAAGGCTGAATCCTTTAAAAACCCATCTGATCTCAAAAGCAGCTAGTATGAAATGGAGATAGGAGCATATGTCTAATATTGAGCTTCTGTCAAGTAACTGCAGGTGTGATGCCTGTTTCCTGCAGGTATCTGTGATAACCATTTCTCCCTTGTGCCGTGTTCTCTCCTAGACAACCTTCAGGTGACTTTTTTGTCCCACAAAGTTCATGTTTGTTTATGGAGGCTTTGGGGCATTTTAATGGGAAGTGCTGCTTTGATTTTGCAAAGGTGTCCCTGTCTAAAACAAAACTTATTGAGCTTATTAGATGAGATAGCTTTCATGGGCTAAATGAGCTTTCAGGCTGGTACCTGCTTGATACAACTGGGAAGTAAACCTGCCTGACCTTTCAGCTGAGGATTAAGCACTCTTAAGCCTTTTGCCTGGCTTGTAAAGTATCTCTATCCCTGGTCTGTCAATGACTGATTTCTTAGGTGTTTATTGTGTGCATTGAAGACAGGCCTGCAATCAGCCTCTTCTCCTCATGCTGKTATCCAGCCTTCTCCTCCTCTTGGGTTTCCCCAACTCTGGAATTGACAGCAGAGATGGGTGTGCAGCACAGGAACTGGAAAACAGGAAAAAATGCAGAAAATCTCCAAGAAGGAAACACAGCATCAAGAAATGGTAGCTACTACCTCCTTTGCTAGGCAAATGATGGATGTGGAAGGAGGTTCATRGGAGAGTGAAGAAGAGTTAGATTCAGGAGTTTGGGAACTTGGGAGATGGAAAATAATATCTGAGAAATGTAGAGGGTGGGGAGCGATTAGAGGTAGGGTAAGAAAGAGTAAGACTAATAAGGGCTGAAAGAGATGAAGGGGCACCAAGGGGAAAGGGACAAAAATTTAAAGTGAAGGAAAGACATAAGAAAGAGGGATGGATGTTATTCAAAGGCAGATTTTCACTTTTTCCTACGCAGTGTAAGAGAGAACTGGTTCTGAGCGTGCTTGTGCTGGAGAGAGGATGAGGAAAGGGGACGCAAGATGAGAGTAGGAGGAGGGAACAGGTTTTCCACTGTCAACTTCTGTAGGCCGGACAAATAAAATACCTTTTGCTTATCTGAAGAGCACATAGAATTTGTGTAGACAAGTGTCATTGTTTATTTTCAGCAGATAAATAGGTTTGCCATGGTAGGTAGGCATATCTGCTTAGAAGTCTATTATGGGGACATTTACTCAACATCCCTTATCACCCCTGTCCTTCATGTTGTGAGTGGATTACATCTTCAGCAAGGGCATCTTGTTTTTCTAGACCTTAATTGTAAAACTTGGTGGAGCGTTTTTCAACTGACTTAACAACTGCAAACGAACRTCACATGAGACTGGCGTTATCGTGGGCCGGCACGGTTCTCCAAGCACTTCTGTGTGGTCCGTTGTAGGATCTGTCAGTTGTAAGGAGAAAAGATTCAGCTGTCAGAAAAAAAAATGCAGGGCACAGACAGTGCCCATCAGATTGACGGATTGGCAAGAAAGCACACAAAGATGCTTTTGATATTTTCAGGCTACAGTCTCACTGAATCACTCGGAATAAGAAAAATATTAATTTATCAGTACCTTATATTTGCTATAGTGAGAGAGACTTAAGGTCCTCTTAGGGTGCGCAGAGATACATGCTTGTKTGAAAGGTGCAAGAAACGTTTTCACAGTCAATTAAGGATGAGCCCCTCTGTAGAACTTTTCTTCTGAATCTCATCAGCAGCTAGTTCATGTCCTGGAGCACAATCTCTTATGGTTTGTGTAAATATTGCTTAGCTTAGCTAGTGTAGTAAGAGATTAATATCTTGGCAACCCTTTAACTAGCAAAAGCCTGAATAACGGTTGTACATTTCCTCCCATTTCTGGTCATTACTCTTGTATAAGTATGAAAGTCGGTTGTGCTTTGTATACAGCAGTCAGTAGCGTGTGGCCTTGTTATTYGTGTTCTGCTAGTCCATTAATGGATAACAGCACTGAATGGAAGATGCCTGCATGATCAACAAATTGCTCTGGCTAATCCTCCGTGCATTGCTTTTTAACAACAAATAGCAGTCAGTCAAGAAATGAGCAAAATAGCTACAGCTATACCGGCTTTTCTCCTCATTTTACAGATATTAGGAGGCAGTTTTGTTCTTTTATCCATGTACAACCTTCATTTTGCTGCACAGCTTGAAATGCTGATGTTTCAATATGGGAAATACTGATTTGCTGAGCCCAATATAGAATTTTCTGAAACTTGTTTTGGGGCATGGACATTGCATCATCCATCAGGGAAATCAAGCTAAACTCAGGCCTCAAATCTGTCTTAGCTCACAAATGAAAAAGATCAGCGGACCTAAGTCCCCAACAGCAGACATTTATTTGCTTTATGGAAAAGCTGAGCAGTTGATAGACCTGAGAAATTGGTATGCCACAGGGAGGAAAGGACCAATATATTTCCTAGTTGGAAGCTTTGTTGTAAGTATGGGCATACTTTATAAAATCTCATGCATTTTAGGGTAATATACACTACCTTCAGCAGTGTTTTCATGAATGAAGGAGAATGATAATAACTCTAATGCCTTTCTAGCTTGTCATGGATCAGTTAGCAGAATAGAGATTGAAAGGATTTACTGGAGGGGCCTCTCTCTTTTACTCCTCAACTTCTACAGTTATTCTAACTYCAATGCTAATTCCCCAAGTGTTAGCTAAGTGCCCTAAGCTTCAACAGCAAAAGTTTACAGAATTTGTGTCTGAAACTCATCTTGCATAACACCTGTGTTACAGCATACAGTGACAACTGACATGATACACATTGATTTTTCAGCTCATCGCCTCTTAGCTATCAGCACAAACAGAAAATCAGAGCCACTATGCAAAACACTTGGGCCTCTCATGCTTAATACTAGAAGAACTGGCTTAAGGCTTGCTGATCTTGCGTATGCAAATAAAAATGTTTGGTGACCTCCAGCTAAGGATAAGATATCTTTTGCTCTTGGACAATGACCTGGTCACTGTTGTTTCTAATGGCCAGGTCTGACTGATTATTTTCTTCGGTGCTAAACAGAACATTCCCAAAATTTGCCAAAGGGACCTTGGCTGTCCCTTCTTGTTTTCCAATTTTTTTTTAAAACAGGTGGGCAATGTGTCCAACCAATGTAGAATTTRGTTTTAAGGGAAGGGAGGCACTCARGGAAAGCTGCCCCATGCTGATGTAMTGCAACAAGGAGAGGTATTCAAACCAGCCTCGAAAAATAGGTTTGAAAAGCCCTTTTAGGAGATGTATGCTCTAGTATCAGAAGAGCTGTGCACCTATCCCCGCCTTCAACAGGTATAATACCATCAGGACCCCAACAAAAATAGCATGTTCCCAGACTATGTAATTCAAAGTCATCGATGCCTCAGTTTCTAAAGTACCTCTCTGCCAGTCATTGCTCTTCAGTGTATAGCTACACAAATGCATTTGTTTTCTATCCTCACCTCTTCACACTTGCCTGTTAGTTTCTGGTGGATTGGTAGCAGAAAACTTAGCCTCTGGGAAGTCACACCATATGCCCAGTCACAACTGAGTTGGGGTCCCTGCAGTACTTCTTAAAAAAACTTCTGAATATGTTTCTCACATGAAGATGATGAACGGGTTTCACTTSTGAGATGGCAATAACATGTCATGTACTAAAAAGCTGAGCTAATGTTCTCCTCCCCCCTTCCTGGATGCTTTATCCTCTGCTGGTGTTTCTCCTGTTTTTCAGTTTTTAATGTGCCAAAGAGAACAGCTCGCTTCTGACAGTGAAATCACATTTGCAGGGATTGACAAAAGAAAACATTTGTCCTTATCTAGTTCCTGAAGACACCAGATGCACAAAAATGTGCCATCCTCTATATCAGGTTTCTCACTTGTCCTTTTTACCTTGTGGATGGATTCTCTCTACTTCCTCCCACCCTTTTTCTCCTGTCCCCGGCATGGGACGGGGAGAAACAGGTCAGAAAGATGTACCGTTTGCACTGCTTATTTACAGCCCAGAAGAAAACAAAGGGAGAACTGAGCAAATAATGAAAGCAGATTTTATGTCACACACAAAACAGACTGGAACTATAACACAGCCAATGCGCTTAAATCCAAAAGACATAGCATTTTGGCAAAGGAGTGGGATCAGATTAGGGAAGGAAAACATTCAGGTCTTAAGCTTAGCTAAAGCGTCTGGTAGAGATGGCAGCYAGCGTAGGTTCCTCCTCCGCAGCCAGCAGCCAGCTACACCGGAAAAGCAAGAGCATCGCGTGGTGGGAGCAGGTGTTCCAGATGTCGGAGAGGGGCACTGATTCTCCTCCTGCACAGGTGTAAACCAGCACTAATGCTGCCTCAGAGTGACAAGCAACATGAGGGGGATATTCAGACCTGAAAGTGAAGCATAATCTCTATTTAGAGATGGAGATATTTATGTAGAGTAGCAAGGGTGCTATGACTGAACTGAAGCTATGCTACTTTCTGAAATGCTGCCTCCAGCTGTCTCAAAGATCTCAAGGCMGTGACAGAGATGAGCAACTTATTTTGCCCTCTTTCAAACACAATCTGAGGATGAAGATTTGCATTGCATTTTGGAAACTGTATGGGAGAAGGAGCATAGGTGCAGGGTGACAGAAAAGAATGCAAGAAAAGTAACTGAGTGAAAACTAAAGCAGAGACTGGAGAACATAAAGAACAGATTAACAGACTAGAAAGATAGAGAAGCATGAGGAGAAACCAAAGACAGATACATGCCATACATAAAAAGTAAAAGCAGGTCAGATAAAATATTTTAAACCAGAACAGAAACAATGGGCATTGCCTAAATTCCTATCTCCAGGCTCTGAGGTTTGGCCTATTTTTGTAATTTAAGTAATAAATTTGTATGTTGAGCAGGTAGTTACAAACATAAACCCTGGTTTCTAAATATTTTTGTGATTTGTGATGATTAACGCCTTTTCCTTCAGGGTCCATAGTTTTTCTTTTGTTTCCTCCTCTGAGTTCCTTCCTTCCTTTCTTGCCTGAAAGAACCTCTCTGTGTTAYCTAGTTTCTGAGCAGCATCAATGAGGAACATGTTCTTTATCTATCACGATGAATTAGCAGAATAGCCAAGTACCTTCACAAGATCCTATGACTTGACACATGGTTACACGTATGTATAACCTATGTGCAAGTTCTCTCTTCTGCCAGCAGAAGRAATGTATGAACCATTAGTCCATACTGCTCCTCTAGAATTGTCATTCAAATGAACTCTTTCTTGTAAAAGTTTATTACRTTAAAAGTAGAAAGAGATAGTGAGAAAGTTCATCCAGTTCTCCTGAAAAGAAGTTCTCCTAGCAAAATGAAAGGTAGTTAAACATGGATTTCTCTAAAGCAAAACAAGTACTTGCAAACTTAGTTGGATTGCTTGTAGGGAAACAGTCTAGCATTTAGTATCCCTGGGCAGCTAATCCTAGCCCTTTGAAAGATATGAATAAATCAGTATCATTATGACCATCTTACAGGCAGTTAAGCTGAAGCAAAGCTTTCACTCCCTGGAGACCATAGATATAGTCAGTGCTGTAGATACGCAATCTTCGATCATGATACCTGTTTTAATTCTGAGGAAGGYTAGAGCATTTGTGATGTAAATGCAGAAGAGTTTGACGCTAGAAAGCTTGTACAGCATGGTTCATCTTGCTTAGAGCTGATTAAGAATTAGRCAAAGAGTTTATTTTTTGAGCATGAGTCTTTTTTTTTTAAACATTAAACTGTAAAATCATCCATCTTCTGATTGTTTAGTCATTATTTCAGAGGAATGGAGATTTATTTACAGTCTCTTTCATTAAGTCCCTTTACTGTCCTTGCCACAAATGATGACATTTTTCAGAAGGTTACAATAACTTTCTGCATGAACTAATATTTCTTCCCACGTACATGCAAAATATATTTACTCACACGATCTATGGACTGGACCATGAGCCTGTGAATCGGGAGGTCCCATTTCTTATTCCTAGTGTTGTCTTAGACTCTCTATAGAGTCTTGGGCAAATCAGATTGTTGCATCTGTCTGGCTTTTGGGAGGAGGTAGATCTGTGGAAGGAACAGGCTTTCGGTAGAGAAGGTTTAAAAAAAACAAATTGGCCTTTMATTTGCATAAGTGCTCATTATGCTGGTGAGGGGATTGCCATTTGAACCTAATACTATGAGCTTAAGGATTGTTGTGGAGATTCCTTGATCATAATGTAGCTGCAGTAACGGTGATATCCATGTCATTTTCTTCTGAAAGGCTTAAGGAAGCCATGTTTCAGGAAAGATACTTCTTAAGCTGTGAAAAAGAGAACTATTGTCCCTACTCATGATCAAGCTGCAGAAAATATATCACTACTGTCCACAATCCTCCATCGTCAGCGTTTTTATCCCAGGCTCAATGTACAGTGAAGGTCTGGACCAGGACATGTGGTCCCACTGCATCGTGTCTGCTGAGCAGATCAAAATGGAGTTCTTTCTCTGGCCAAACTGGAGATCTTTGCTTCTGCAGCTCATGTGAGAAAAATCTGCATTAGCCACTACAGGCAAATTTACATTTGTTGTCTGTTGGTTTGTATATGTGCAAACAAATTTGTATAGCTGCAAAACTGAGACGTATGTCCCAGAATCAGAACATGTTTTGTATGGATAAGGTGGGAGACTGGGTGTTGACTGCCCACTCTGTTGATTGTAAGTATGCAAATCTGAATTGGAGAATAATGTTTGGCCTATGGAATTTTACTTGGATTTAACACCCAAATATGGCATTAGGGAAGCACACTGGAGGAAATTGTTTATTAGACGTATGCTATGTGTGTGTTTGTGCATATGTATTCTATGGTGGTGTTATATATAAATTTTATATATTAGCTGGATGTGGATGAGAAGGATGCCTCTTTCAAAGGTTTAATTTCTTGGGCGTTGAGAGACAGAGAATGGATCAATTTACAAAAAGAACATACAGTAACAGCAAATCAAATTGACAGTTAAAAAACCCCATAACATTTCTAGCACATTAGCAAAGCATTATGTATCTCATTACGGACAGACTATAGGAATAAAGCAATGAAAAGATGGCTAATTACAGATGCTCAAACAGAGCACTTTGTGCAGATTGGATAGGATAATGAAATTAATCAAGTATACATGTTGAATTAGCCCTTGAAGGTCAAAGAAAAATAAGCAGGACATGTGTGAAACTCCGATCCTCCCAAAAAAGCAAGTACACTGTACAAATTAATGTCTGCATCAAGACACTTTGTTAGCAGTTGACAAGACTTTCACACATGCTCCTGTCTCCCTAGGTGTATTAAATCTCCCTTTTTCCGAAAGAAATTATGGAGTGGGGAAAGGAGCATGTGATCCCTTAAAAAGGACATTTGGAAGTCAACCAAAGAGACCTTGTTATCAGTCTTTTTTGATAAGATGCTTAATCTTCCCCCCACTCCCCTATCTATTCAGAAAAAGGCAACATGACAGTGAACTTGGCAGAATATCGAATCTGAATGTGTGTGAGACTGTAACACCGCCAACAGCTAAACTGTTGCTGAGAAGTCAGCAGAAGTCTCTCCTCCATTTGTATCTATGGGGAGTTTAAAAAAGTTTTTAGGCTAATGTGCTTTGTTGCTTTTGTCACTGACTCAGAAAGTGCCTTCTGCCTTAATTTGATTAGAAAGACGAAGGGAAGATTTTTTTGTAACTTCTCAAATTATGTATCTTGCACATGTAATTTTACATCTTTTCTCAAAAGATTCTCTGCTAATGAAAAAGACCTCTATTTTGTCACAAAGTGAGCTTTGCAGAAGTCAAGTTACTATAACAACTAAGTACGCCTTTTCAATCCAGGAACCATGCTCTTATGCTAGTCTTCCTCTTTCTTTTAAAAAAAAACCCCAAAACGCTGGACAACATAGATACCTTCACAGATGCACACCAGGGTTATATAGACTTAAAAACGTTCACAATTTGGACATATATTTGAGAGACATCCAATATTATGCACACACAAACCTTTCTTCATCTCTACAGTTAATCTAGAAATGAAGCAAGAATAGAGGAAGAAATTTGTCTTAGTTGTTCCTGTACCAAAATACCTACTTTCCTTTCTATATGATCCTTCTGAAAAGCCAGTGGAGAATATTAACTAGGATCATAATTGGATGAACTGCATTATTTACCTGCTGGCGTGGCTGGGGTCCCACTGTGCCTCTCCTGTTCCTCTCCGTGCTGTGGCTCCTCCGAGCTGATGGCAGCTGATGGAAGAAGGGTAGTCTTCAGACAACTCTATATATGCTAGAGGACTAACTGAGGCACTTTTCAAACTAGAGGCATGGGCAAAATTGTGTAAATTATTTTCTCCCCATTTTCCTCACAAATTGCTTTCTGAAGTCCTTAAATGTAACTAAGAATTTGACCCTCTAACTCAAATAAGAAAGCAGAGTGTAGAACAATTTAGTTTAGAACTGATCTGTTTGCTAAGCACTGTGTTACTTTTTTAACTTTATCATTTCCTGTCTGAAAAAACACCAATAGTCTTAGCATTGCATTGTCAAAAATGAAAAAATAGCACAGATGAATGCACACAAAAAGCCAAAGCCTACAACTCAGCCTTGATCCTCTCTCCACTTCCATCTGTTCTCCCGAAGTAAATTATTACAGTGTGGGCTCTCTACTTAAAGTGCTGCTGCTTGTGAAAGAAAACAAGCTGCGGTAAGCTATTAAGCAAATAACACTATTTTGGTTTTAAGGCTAAAGTGGGGAAAAAATAACTTCATTTAGGCCACTCAGAGATTTTTAAAACTGGAGTTGGTCTTCCCTGGTGTCTATTAAATGAATAAACCCCCATCCTTTCTGCAGAAATCTGTCAGAACTTCAGATGAAAAGCTTTTTGATGCATGCCATAATGATTGGTTTGGAAGTTGTTGAAAGCAGCAGGAGTGAAAATACTGGGGAAAAATTCTGTCCTCCATGGCTGGAGTGTGCTGGGGAGAGTCTGCTGCAAACAACGGTTACGGTAAAGGAACTTTCCCTGGTCTCCTAAAGTGCAGGTTGAGGCTTGAAAAACAGAAGTGCCTTTGTATGTGCAACAGAACATTTTGGGTGAGTTGTTCCATGTTGCTGTGTGTCCCTTTGTCAGCCAGGACTGTGGCCGCCTTTTGTAGCTGAGCGAGGGATTTGGAGCGGTGGGGGGGACTTCAAAGATTAAATAATGAAGAGTTAGGAAAAGGTAGCTAAGACTTGATCTTTTTGCAGTGGGACACTGCTAAAGGTCTGAAAGAGAAGCCAACTGACACTCTAGTGAGTGCACGCTTAGCAGACAAGTGAAACAGAAGCAAATCATCTGGCAGCATTTAAGACTCTATGTCTATGAAGATACTGCATTTCCTGACAACTGTATGGAAGAGGAAGAAGTAAGGACCRAGTCCTCGTACTGAGTTAACAAAGGAGGTGAGAGTGAAAAAAGAGAAGCTGGAATACTGTTTTCATGTTACTGCTGGTAAAAAAGATGAAAACCAAGTTGAGACTTTTGCCTGGAATAATACTGAGAAATAGAGAAAGAGGAGAGCTGATAGGACTCATTCAATACTAGTGATGCCAAATAAGAAGACCTCAGCAAGCTTCATACCAGAAACCAAGAAGTAGAAAAACTCCTTGACMGAGGAGAATACGGATCCAAGTGTGCCATTCCCTACGGAACGGCAGTGAGACACCAAGGGTCCTGCTTTGAGGCTACCACTGTGATTCTGGATTGCACTGGGAGAGAAATTTCCAATAAAGAGGGGGAAACTTTAATGCTTCTCTGCAAGGGATGTGGAAGTCTGTGTGTCCTTCTGATCAGCCATACTCAAGAAAGATAAATTCAAATTGGAAAAGATACAGAAAAAGGCTACTTAGAGTAACTGAGAGAATGGAGAGCTTTATCTTATAAATAGAGATTAAAGGGACATGCTCTCTTTAGATTAGCAGTATTAAGGCTGAKCAGGGATGATTGCCATCTACACACATCAGGAGAGTAAACACTACAGAGGGATAAAAAACACATTAAGACAAAGAACAATAATGGCAAATGAACAAAAKGTCTAAGCTGGCTGTCAATAAGCAAAAGATAGAAAAAGGTTCTCAACCATCAGGGCAATGGGGAAAACCCCTTCCCCAAGGTTTTAAAAAGAAGTTTGATAGGTTTATGAAAGGAATTATTTGACATGTTGTCTAAAATTTAGAGTGCTGTCCCTGATGGACCAGACTCGCCTGCCTCATCCCACGTTCCCAGCATGAATAGATGTGTATGTCACCGAGCTGAGATCTCTGCCCTCCTTATATACCTCTGGAAACATAATATATTGACTAATTAGAGCCAAGRAAAATCATTTGTATGACCACTGACATCAGTTTACAGGACAGATTATTGAAAACCATATTTAGCCTTAGAGAAAGGCAGGCAAATAAGAAGAGGAGTTCAACTGTCCAGAAAAAAAAAAGATTAAACAAGGCAAGCAAGTAGTGGAAAACAATTACAAGGGCTTAAGATAAAAGTTTAATGGTAACAAGACAGAGACAGTCAGTCTAAGAATGCAGATGTCTTGCTCTTGAGTGTGGGTGCTAGGGAAAGTGATGGAATGAGTAAAGCTTGGCCACCACCCAAGAGTCCATAAAATGGGAAACAGAACAGCTTTATGGACTGTGGCTACTACTATCCCAGGAAGAAAAAAGCAGCAGAGCAGAGAAAGGATTGATGATAATCTAACTGTGGCCCTGAAGCTGTGCTCAAGTTGAACTTCCCTTGTGTARGAGTTGTTTAGGTGCCAATTTGTGCTCAGGTAAAAACTTTGAATGATGTTTATAGCATGGTTGGAGAGAAAGCTTTGGATTGTATTATTTGAATTGTATTCGTATGGGCTGAAGCATATGAGCTGCTGTGTGGAGTTTTTTTGACTGAAATTCACTTCGGAAGTAGATTATCTACCTTTGCAGTGCCAGCAAGYGGCTAATGTTGAATTGGTAAATTGTCCACACAAGTCCCCCTAGAAGGTCTCTTACACTGTGTTTGGCAAGATAAGACAGCACTGGTGGGCAGTCATGGAATGACATGAACATTCCATCTGACCTACAGGTGTCTTGGCTGCCTGGCCTGCACTCCTTAGACAGCATAATGACATCCCTGGAAGAGGTCTTCAATACGTTTAGAGAACTTTACATCTCTGACAGGTCCAAAGTGTCTTAGTGAAGCTGCTGGCTGAATAAGGGGCCAACAGCCATTACACAGTGCATTAAATCAATGACCAGATGGATTTCATCTGCATTGTGGCCCAGCTTCAGTGCAAACCTGGCGGTACTTGTAAGCAGCAGTACTAGATCAGAAAAAGGTGAGTAGATGCTACTGCTGTGGAAGGAAACCATTTAAAGGCTAGTAGYGTATGCAAGCTGCTGGCAAGAAAAGCAGCAGAGTATCTTGCCAAGATAACCCGGTACAATAAGAGATCCATAGCTGAATGTGATCAAGCATCTACAGGGTGTGTTGCCAAGACCTCGGTATGTTGAAATGAAGATAAAATGATACCTGGAAAAGACATTACTTATGGAAGGTAGCAGCAGCTGGAAATAACTTCCCGAGTACTAGAGGTAGCTATGTGGAAGAGGAAAGATAGCATACTGGTATTAGCCTCTGCATTTTTATCAGGAAAATGCTGGTGATCCACAAAAGTACAGAATGGGGTGTGAYACAACGGGCAGTTGAAAGATTGATACTGCCGGTGTGAACAGAGCTCAAAAAGTAAGCAGCACAGGAGAATATGTTGTAGGATTAGTTGTGGGTGCAGAACAGGATTTAGTTTAAAGTGGTGAATGCGAATTTCAATGGGTTAGGAGTTAACTTAATTAGGTGGATTAGAGTTTACCACTCTAAAAACTTTTTTTAAAAAATTCAATGTGACTCAAACTATTTGTTTCTTTCTTTCTTTGCCCAGGAGTTTGGTTTGATGACTGAAATAAAAAAAAAAATCCATTTCATGCCCAGATTTGAACTGGGACAACTCTTTGGCAAGAACTGTGATCAGGCAGCTAAAAAAGTTATATGCATCAGAAATGAGACAAGCTTGAGAGCCTTTMTCTGGGAGATTTCTGAACTCCATTTTGCACAGAGTGAGATAGGGTTTAAAAAATTCATGTGAAACTTGGTTAGGTATTGTATACGTTACAGTTAGTTTCAGCTGAATTTTTTATTGTTTCACTTGAAGTTATATTTTAATGTACTGGAGGGTCAGATTTGTAAAGAACTCTTTCCTACTTAAAGGAATGAAATGGAAAAGACATTTTTTTTAAGAATTGGTTGACATCCTTATGGTAAACTCTTCTGCAAAWCTGGCTGAATATTTTGGTCTTTACATGACAGTAGGTGTCTTCTGAAAATCTGTCTTCAAATATATATTTCAAAGCCACAGAGGTTATAGGTCTTTCTGTAAACAAAGCAAACTTGTTCAGTGCTTAATCTGGTGCTACTGAAGTCTTACAGATTCCAGAGTTTGTAGACTCCAGAGTCTATTTATAGAGTCCAGRATAGGGTAGCTATACGCAGCCTCCCTGGTGGGAGTGACCTGTGCCACAAACCAGGCTTGGGAACTCTTTGAGAGCACATGGGTGGGCAAAAGGCAATCACTGCCCAGTGTCTGTGAGCCTTCCCGGACCCTCTTTAATGCACTCACAGGGATGTAGCCCCAGAGGCTAAAATCTGAGTTGCTGATGTGGTTTCGGATCAGTTCTTGCACTTTAATACCCCAAATTATGGTCTAACCCAAAACAAAATAAAAATTTCAGGATTACAGCTCTGTGTACAGTTGAGGGAGGAAGAAAACCCAGAAAGCTTTGATATACGTATTAGATGGTTAATTGTTCAATTTAGTGCTTGGTTGGTAAAGAAATCAGACACATATGGTAATAAGGCTGTGTTTTTACTATTACAAGACACTTTGGGACATTTTGAATATGCGGGGTGCAATGGTATATTAAATTGTAGTTCTGGATTTGACAATTTGGCTTTGTTAGCATAATACAATTTGTTTTTATTGTAGCAGTGAAGAGGGAAACATTTTGATAATAATTTGCTTTCATTATCCATTTATATTACTTCTTCCTACTCAATATTTTATTTTTATTTTTTAAACAAAACAGAAATCCTTTACAACCAAAGGGGCCGATTTRAAAGAAAGTAATCCCAGTCTGATTAGTTCTGTCTTCAATAATATTTAGCAAGGAGAGTGTTGGCATAAGAACACAACTTTAATATCCATCAACTCTCCACATATTCCAGATATTTTTACAGAAAAGCCTAAACATGATATTTTAAAATCTGTGTGATAGTAAAAAGTTATTGTGCTTGTGATTCTCTCAGGATGTGAGAGAGAGATAGTTTGCAAGGAATGATGATATCTTTTATTAGGTCAACTGGTATAATTGGAAAAAAATTGAGAAGAAGCATGTATGAGATCTTGCTTGTTTTTTTCAGTGGTATCAGTCTTGTCTAACAAAAGGTATTGTTTCTTTCTTCAAATCTTGCCTCTTTTAAATAATAGACTCTCCTCCATGAGAAAGCTTGCTAAGATACTGTTTGTGCAGATTCTCGTGTCCCTCAGCCTTTTCCAGCTACACCTAGATCTGGTCATTTCTTTCAGAGCCTACTCCTTCCTTCCACAGCTGGATTTTGGCCAGCTGCATGGGTGGCCATGGATAGCTCTGCCACCCCCTTTCTGCTGCTGACGCCCTCTCTCTGCCCTGTCTTGCTTTTCCCACATTTAGCTTCCTCTTCCCTTTCCCCAGTATCAGCCGCAGCAAAAAATACCTTTCCTGTTGGTGGCCTGCTTATCCACTACCTTCTCTGTATTTTGTCTCTGACCTGTAGGTAGGAGATGCACCAGGAGCAGGATGAAACATCCTTTCGGTTATGTAGAATTACACACCAAATTTGCCTGGGCCCATGCCTTACACCCCTACTGTTGATCCGCCATCCCCCGTAGGGGTAACTGCAAGGAGGTCGGATCCTGCTAWATCTATGGCTGGGAGATATCTGTCTAGTGCTCTGGTCCACACGTAACATGCGTGATGGTGGGTCCTACCTGCCCACAAGGAAGGAGACGTTGCAAGTGGGACTTAAATCTGTGGCTGTGCTTCCTTTGCTTCCCTCAAAAGGAGACAATATCTGCATTTCGGTATCGCATCTTACTGCTTTGAGTTGCTCTTTTTGCAATACAGGCATAGTTAGTTCCAGCTCTTAGCTGTGGTCAGTCATTAAATAAGATGGCATTATTAAGCTAATTAAAAAAAGTCTAGCAGGAGAATGGAGTGCAGACTTCTGCAGGATGTACAATTAACCTTAAGTGAGTGAGGAAGGGAAACAGCAAATTAACAAACCGGTTGCCATTATTCAGTTACCGCGCTCAGCTTTCCTCCCTCTGTTAATCAGACAGATTGTTACATGCTTTGGGAAGTTTAGCTGACTTGCCGTATCAGCACAAAGCAGAATCCCGCCGAGGAGATCACACAGTGTTTCCAAAAGTATCTGAAGGAATTTATAGCTTGTGAATTACAAAAGCAACTCTAATTAGTCCCGAGAGGCAGTTGCATAAGAAAAACTGAGAACATTGCCTCATCATATTTGCTGCCTTCTCGCGATTTTCATATGAGATTCTGATAATGAATGTTTTCTAACAACTGGAGCTCAGAGACCCTATGGCTAATAACACTCCTGAGTAAACAGCATCCTGTATTTGCAGTCCCGCAAAGATCGGTCGGATACCAGTACTTTTTCTATGTGTCAATATTGCCACAGTTGCACAGAGGTTTAAGCTGGAAGATTCTGTAGCCGCCTGGGAAATGTCTGAAGGAAAAGGAAAGTCCTGGTAGTCTAGGAGTAGCCAAACCACTTGGCGAATGGTCGTTCGTTGGTATGCTTTTGTTTCCTTTTTTTTTTGGTGTAGGTTTTGTTTTTAAGCTCTGGAGGTATGAATTCTTCTCAGTGCTTTCCTAATGGCGTCTGTTCCTACATTATGGGAATTGCTGGAAGCTTTGCTGTGGTATCAGTGTACTTGGTTTCAGATAGACAGGAGCACGGATATGGGTGAATACAAACCATCACGCTTTATACTTCCTAGATCTTACCATACTCCCATGTCCATTCCCCGATTTTGTTTTCCTTGGAGTTTAACATTTGAAACAACGTGAACCAGCTGCCTGGAAAAATCCATGGAGCCTGAATTTAAAATTTTCCCTCATGTGGAATCAGTTGAATAGGAATTACAGGGTCAGGCCCATTGATAGATGGCATTCTGAGAACTCCCTAGTCTGAGATAAAGTTAAGAGTTTTAGTATAGTAACAGTTTTCTTGCTATCTGCTACAAAAGCAAATTTGAAATCATGCAGTGGCTATATTAGACTTTGCAGACCTGTGTGCCTTGATTTACCAGTCATTAGGAACAATTTTATTTGCTAGCTACCTTAAGTCCCTCAGGTCAATATGCACAACTCAGTGGCACCATGTATCAGTATGCTTGACATTATACTAGATACAAGAAGTTATCTTCTTAATCCCATAATTTACAGTTGTCAACCCAAAGCCCAATTTTGATATTTTCCATTTATTATACTGGGGCAGAAGTTTCTCAGAATAGTGTTCCTAAAGTGAATGTTTTCAAATGTGAATACCCAGAGTTAGGCATTGTATAAGTACTCAATTTTTCACTAGCAATGGAGAAAACAAAGTGACTAGGGAAATCAATGGGAATTGCTGGAAGTTCTGTATTTTTTTAAATTGGGTTGTTTATTTGGTTACTTATATATGGATTTATGTGCTTGTCATTAAGCACCTGAGCATGAAACGCTTGACCTCAGGTAGTTTGTGATTTCTCTTCTATTTATCTTGATTAGTGGATGTTTTTTGCAAATCCCTTACAGGAAAGTGAAGAAAATCTTCATTCTCCACACCAGTGAAAAAGAAATATTTGAATTAACAGCTTGATGATTAAAGAGTTTTATTAGTTTTAAAGGTGAAATAGGACCTCAGAGATTCAGGGGAGAAAAGTAGGGAAAGAAAAAAAAGGTATGCAGGGTAGGAAGAAGGAATGAAAGACAAAAACGAAAATTATATATCATGGACAGATCATAAAACGAGATTACCATGAGTGTTTCTCATTTAAGTTTTGTGTTTGATCACAAATTAAAGAATTAAGAGCTGTCGAGGCTTTGGAATCAAAAGAATATGCCTTTTTTGATTGCTTGTTAGTTTTATTTTTAATACTGAGAAAATCAGCCGCCTATCCAATGGCAGAATTCCTGACCAGCATTCACAGATAATATTTTACAAGGCAAATCAGGCTTTCTGAAAAGATATTTGCAGAACTGTAATACTTTATGTTTCTCAGTTGTYGTCTTTGTTATGGATAAAGTGGTCTCTGATTGAAACACAGAACAGGGGCACCTGCTAAGATGACATTACTTTGAGGTATGCTGAGTGCCGCTGAAGCTCCTTGACTCCCTGAATCAGCACCTCACACAATACACACCTCTAATGATCAAAAAGCAGCAGGTAAGTAATGGTTCATTGAAAAACTTGCACTCTACTGCACCAATAGATTTATTAGATAGGATGATTGTCTATGCTGTGCATTTGATAAAATACAAATAACAGGGCATTGTCACAGCATCTTTGCTTTTACTGTAATAGAGGATAAGTGGCTCTCTTTTGCAATGATATTTTTCCATTAAGTGTTCCAGAAAGGTGATCTATCTTGCCAATGCATGAAGCTGTGACAATAATGTAGTCCTTAGACATTAGTTCTGCAATCTTATATGCTAATAAGCATAATTTCTAGGCCATTAAAAAATATGTAAAACTTTGAATGGTTTTGAATATCTAATTAAAAGCCATTCAGCTCCACGTTCCATTGGCAATGAGATGCCATTCTGACATCCCTGCGTCAGATWAAAACAGAGGCCTAACTGCTCAGGGTTTGCATGCCCTGAGAGAGTTGCAGCAGGACYTGTTCGATCAGTGAAGCAAGAGAGAAAGGACTGTGGTATAGTCTTGATCTTTGATCCCTGAAACAATATTGGCAAATTGATCAGGTCAGCAATACGTGCAGGTCATAGTAAGGGAGAAGAGTACCAGGTATTACTGAGAGGAGCGTGAAAGGTGGACTGTCATTAGATGCTTCTCTGCAACTCTGAGTAGTCCCTCCTCCGAAACACTGCAAATGAGGGAACAGAAAAATTGGGGTGAATCTCAGGGAATCTCCATCGTATTCCATTGCCTGTGTTGCTCTGTTCGGTTCTCCCTAATCTAGAAGATACCTCTTTCATGCATTTTTTAGTGRTTTCTTGAATTTGGAAGATGACGTTTGCTTTTGCAGCGCTCATGTCTGGGCTGCTGCTGACCCTTCAGATAGACCCTGTGATTTTGGCTTAATTGCTTCTGCCAACAGGCCAGATAATTTGCACTTCTCAGGTGATGACCTTGCAGAAGATGCAACAAAAAAAGCAATGCTGGTAGCAAAAGTGGCAAAAGAAAAAAAATTGTTGAGAAAGATGACATTTTGAAGTGCCTTGAGTACTCCACAGAAAGAGGTCTTTCCAGCCTGTTAACAAATAAGTTTAATGGGCAGTAGACTGAGAGTCTGTCAAATGATGAASTGAGACAATGGTTACCTCCAAACAGCTCATTTACTGTACCTCTTATTTTTGAGGCAGTGATGCTTCTGAGAGCATCYGCAGATGGCTGCCATTTATTTAGACAGCTTAACTCATTTACAGGAAGAGGAGAGGCAGAGATACAAAGACTGACATTTCTGCTGTGTGGTTTGAAGCTATGATGTAAAGCCCAGGGTCCCTACTGTCCATGGGATGCTCATCTGCTAAGGCGAGTGAAACACTAAATGGAGCTAGAGAAAAACAACTGCAAAGGGCAGATAAGGACTGTGTTCCTGTGAATCCATTTTTATGCAGAGATCAAAAGAGGGTGAATGCCAGAGGATTGCTGACATGCCGTGTCATGACAGCCACCCTTGAAAGTGAGATTAATTGGCAGCAGACCTACTTTTGAAGGGACCTTCCTGGCTGCAGCATGAATCCAGGAGCGTGCGGGCGACAGGCTGTAGGCAGCTCTCGGCTGCATATGGATGCTGTGGGGCACAGCTGAGTCTGCAAAACAGGCCCATCTCAGAGGAAGATGGGGAAAGATATTCGGAGGAAAGGATGGGGTAAAGCCAGAAACCTAAAGAAAGGGTAGGAAAAGGATAGAGGGAGAAGTGTTGAAGGAGAGATGCAAACTAGCTGGCAGTAGCTAGCCAGCAGAGAGTGGAAGGAATGGAGCAAGAGAAATTCGGGAGTTGTCCCTTTTGGGTTGAGGAGGGAGGTGGGAGCAGGGCTAACTTAGCATGCAGGCAGCAGGAAAGGCTGCTGCCTGCAGCCTTGAAAATGAGAGCCAGGCAAGAGATTCATAATCACTTAATTGAGGGAATGACGGTGGGCCGGGAGGGCTGACATTTACCAATTAGATTGAACAGAGTGAAGGAGGGGGTGTTTATATTTAAGAACAGCACTCAAATTCACTCTAAATTGGAGGGAGATGCACAAGAAGAAAAATGTTTGCAATGACTTATCTGAATCATTAGCAATGTTCCTCCAGGTCATTCCTGCACCGTTCAAAACTGAGTCTTTTACTTGTTTCTCTATTCAGTATTTTCCTTTTCATTTCTTAGCAATTTGTGGCCTGATCATGCAGGTTTTATTCAGGTGAATTTCCCTTTCAGTCTCAAATTCGTGGAGGTTTTGCCTGASTAATGGCTAAATTATTTGGTTCTTCAAGCTATTGTTTCAAGTATTGTAAAGCCATTATTCATCAGTAGTCAATTTGTGTGTGTACCTGACTTGTGCCCTATCTGAATTAAAAAAGGACACTCCTTAAGAAACTGTAAGCCAAAAACCATAGAGCAGGAGAGAAAGGTCCGCTTCTTACGGGGCTTTGAGCACTGCCAATTTCCAGTACTTTCTAAGAAATACCTTCTAGTAATGGACAAAGTATAATTAATTTTAAATGAATTTTTAATGTTTATAACGTTATATAATGTTTATAATGTTTATAATGTTTATGGGTCCTGCACTTGGGTCACAACAACCCCAGGCAACGCTACAGGCTTGGGGAAGAGTGGCTGGAAAGCTGCCCGGTGGAAAAGGACCTGGGGGTGCTGGTCGACGGCCGGCTGAACATGAGCCGGCAGTGTGCCCAGGTGGCCAAGAAGGCCAATGGCATCCTGGCCTGTGTCAGGAATAGTGTGGCCAGTAGGAGCAGGGAGGTGATCGTGCCCCTGTACTCGGCACTGGTGAGGCCGCACCTCGAATACWGTGTTCAGTTTTGGGCCCCTCACTACAAGAAGGACATTGAGGTGCTGGAGCGTGTCCAGAGAAGGGCAACGAAGCTGGTGAAGGCTCTGGAGAACAAGTCTTATGAGGAGCGGCTGAGGGAGCTGGGGTTGTTTAGCCTGGAGAAGAGGAGGCTGAGGGGAGACCTTATCGCTCTCTACAACTACCTGAAAGGAGGCTGTAGAGAGGCGGGTGTYGGTCTCTTCTCCCRAGTAACAAGYGATAGGACGAGAGGAAATGGCCTCAAGTTGCGCCAGGGGAGGTTTAAATTGGAGATTAGGAAAAGTTTCTTCACYGAAAGGGTAGTCAGGCATTGGAACRGGCTGCCCAGGGAAGTGGTGGAGTCACCATCCCTGGAGGCGTTCAAAAAACGTGTGGATGTGGTGCTTCAGGACATGGTTTAGTGGGCATGGGTATTGGGTTGATGGTTGGACTCAATGATCTTAAAGGTCTTTTCCAACCTTAATGATTCTATGATTCTATGATAAAAGTACTGACATTTCAGTGAACAGAATTGTGCTTAAYTGAGTGAAATGGTATTTGTTTTAGTTTTTTTAGTAGCCTCCCAGTTGATACAAAATTGAAAAAGAGGTACTTCAAATTGTGAACACGTACATTCAAACTTTTTCTGTGATAAAAGGTATAAATGCTGAAGACATCTGAAGTGACTTTTGGTGGGATTTAAAAAAACAGAACAATTTTTTGAACTGCTTTGTCATTGTGATGTGAAAGTTTTACTTTGCTTTGCTCTGCTTTCCTCTTGGATGTCTACATTTCTGCTGCCCTTAGCATGTGAAGTTCTCCTCATGACTGTGTCCTTTGCTGAACCTTTCAGCTGTGCCACTGGCATCGAAATACATTTCAGATTTTCCTCTGACTCTCTGCCAGCAAATATCCTCCTATGCTCGCTTGATATCTCTCCATGGGTGTATAGTTCATCCCAGAGCCTCTCTAATTTAGAATGCCTTGTTACTTTTAACTTTTTTTATTAAGACTTTGGCTTTTTTCCTCATTTTTCCAACTTCTTTCATAGCTGTATTCATCTACCTTAAACCTGAGTAAAGTGTCCTGTACCTTATCTGCATATGTTTTAGAAATTAAAAAAGCCCTCTGATGTTACATCTGCTGTCTGGCAAGGACATCCTTGCAACCTGTATTTTTGGAAAAATGACTGAGGACTTTTTTTGCCTGACGCTTTAGAACCTTGTGCTTCAGGAGAAGTGAATCTGCTTTCTGGCTCAGAAGCTTATTGTTAGGAGCAGAGACTTCATGTTTACTTACTCATTTATTTTCATTTGGTACCAGCTGGAGGTGACTTATTTTGTGGGAAAAGAAAAAAAGAATCAATCTTTGCAATGACAGAGGACCCCAGGAACTTTGATTACTCTCCAAAATATTTTGAGAGCTAATAAAAGCAGCCAACATGCCATTTCTTGATGATATTTCTCCTCTTCGCACATACTTTCAGAGCTAATCCAGTGCTTCGAGGAGGGGTGCTTGTGTGTGAAAAAAGGAGTTCTTCATTGTCACAAGCCTTAGCATACTGCTCTGGTTCACGTGCCTGTGAAATGCATTTCATGCCTCATCTGTTACCTAAATGAGATGTGAAAGCCGTTCACACCTCGTTTACATTTGCGCAGTTTTATGGAACAGCGTAGATGCAGTTCCACTGAAAGTAACGAAATGAGGTCACCAACCCCCTTCTCTCTCCTCCGATTGCATCCATGCGGCCTGATCCTTTCCATTCACTACGCTGGAAATGAATCTRTTTCTCTGAAGCAAGTTACTATGAAACACCAGCATCCTCCAGCATGCGGCAGTCATCGGTATTTTACAGAGATGTAAGCTGTCCACACCAAAAATAAAAATGTAAGCTGTGCATTTACAGGAGTTATCTGAACCCAGAGCGATTCCTCYTGCACTGAACAGAATATAATCAAGGTAAATAAACAGGAAAATTGACTAAACTGGCATGGAAATAACACAAAAAAAAATTGGCGAAAAGAAATCCGTGCATCTGCGCTACCCCCTCCTCGGCTGAGTTTCAGCAGACAAGTGCAAGAGTGYGTCCAAGGGGCCGAGGGCTGCTGAAAGTCAGCGCGCTTCCACGGCTCTGGGAATCCTGGGTGCTGGTTCAGACCCACTTCTGGGGAACTGCAGAGATTTTAACTCCAGAGCCTGGCTCCTTGCTGCCTTACATTTTACACCAGAAYAGAGAAGTGCAAAATCCTACCTTTATGTCTCAATGTGAATATTTWTTTTTTTTTTTAATTTTTGAACCTTTTTATGGTGTAAATAGCTGTGTAAGAGAGGACAGTGAAGGCCCAAGAATATAGTTGTACAAATTCAACCACTTCTGTTCTTTCATCAGCTGAGACCTAGTGTTGAAAATAGAGTGGAAATGTAAAGCTTACAAGGTGCCATCTACATTTGTCATCTTGCTAATGTTTCAGAAGGCACGGGCTGAAAATACTAGCTTTCTTCACAGTGGTACCCTGTTTTTCTTCTAGTGCTCTGTGTTTGTTATAGGATCAGGATGCCTTGGCTGGACTTCACCTCACATAACTCTGAGAGTACAAAATAGCCAGATACATCTGAGCAGTCAGCCTTGACCGCTGCTATGAATGAAGRGAGACACACATTTCAGTAGCATGGCTATTCTGTACATATTTTTGCAGGAGAAGATGGAACATGATACRCAGACACCTTTTTCTTTCTGTTGTCTACAAAAGAAGTCTAAGGTGCACGTGTGGGTACCAAGGTTAGGTGAGATGAATCCCTCTCCTTAGTCTGTCTGCTAATGGAAGGAAGACGTTAGGATAAAGGAGAAAATTCTCATGTTTCCCTGAGAAGAAGCAATGCAGGCTGAAGTCACATCTCAGTGTCCTGCACTAGAGATGCTAATGATTCTCAGTTCATTTGATAACTGCAAGAAAGGCAGATCAAGGATGCCAGYGCATAAACAAAGAAGCAAACAAAACAAAGCTGTCTTGGCTCCCACCATGTGACAGCAGAAATATTATTGGCCAAGTGGAAAAAGACAAAATCTGTTGAGGAAGAAATGCTATTTCCAAGCTTTATAAGAGGAATCACAAACATTAAGAATAAACAAACTGGAGAGTATAAAATATTGGTTGTGTTCCCCCTTTAGTGTTTGCAAGAATGACAAGAGGGAATGTGCTGGACCTGCTGGAGATGTGTGAGACTATAACGTGCCGAAATGCTTGTCTTACAAGGCTCTGGGGTTAAATCATTATATGAGCAAGAGAACTTAATGAGTAGGTTTCTTCTAAYGGCTGGCTCTTTGGCTCAGTTCTGTATGGTGCTGTGTGCCCTCAGATGCCACTGAAAGTGCTTGGAGAGATTCACAGGATCCCTCTCTTTGTGCTCAGGTTTAATGAGACAGAGAGAATTGTTTGATTTGTTCCATCGTTCAAAGATGTACCTAGCAATAGTGTTAATGCTTTTCTCTCTCTCTGCGCAATGACACTTTTACTTTTTTTCTGTTATTCTGTGCCTGTTGTTTCTGCAGCTCCCAGTCAGGGCCAGCCTGCGAGGTGTCTGGCCCATGCTGCATAGGCACTTGCGTACATGGACTAGCACAGTTCAAAGCAGATTTGGAGTACATATTAGTTGCGTGGGCAAGTGTTTCAGCTGCTTCACTGGGGAGCAGCACCACGCTGACTAAATTCCAGCCAAAATACTCACCCTCCTCCTGCTTTGCAGCTTGCCACACCCTTGTCAGGATCAGAAAAATCAGCCCAGGTGTTTTTCTAGCCTCTATGATGCTAAATGTGCCAGGTGTGTATTTTGTTTCCCATTTCTGTTGTATTTTGCTTTGCTTTCACTTTGTTGGGGATGCAACACGTTGGAAGATTTRAGCCATAATTCCACCCTTGCCTCTCCTCTGCAAGGTAACCTTCCTGGGAAACACCCTGGGAACAGGATGCTCCTTCAATATATACCTGGAAACAGTGAAGAAAAGCAGCAGCGTATTTGTTGATGAGGAAAATTTCTCCAAGGCCAAATTACTGTATGTGGCTGGACTGGAAATGTTTACAGTCAATCCTGCCAGACCTGAGGAAGTAGGTGCAGTGTCTAGTTTTACGGTGAGAAATTCGACCATCTCTAAAAGTGCTAATGAGATTTGGAGTATTTTGTGGGCTGAAAAGAGGTGAAAAAACCACAGCTCTATTTAATTCACAGGGACTAGGTTTATTTAACTTCTGGGGTCCTGATATACGCATGCAGGTTGGTAGGCTGACATTGCTGACATTTCTACATGTGTTTTGATCATCTGTGTGAATGACCAAACACTCTGTTGATGGCCAGTGCACTAAGTCCTCAGCAGACTTTTGTAGCCTGGTGGCATGTGCAAAGCAGTGCCTGGCAGTAAACCAAGAGAGCTAGTGGGAAGTGTATTTTAGTAGGCAAATGGTGCTGCTGGTGCCAAACATGGCATAGGATCGTCTTTGTGAATGAAAGACAGAGCATCTGGAAATAAATACATGATACAGGCCTCTTGATTTCTTTTGAGGTTTTACGTCTTTCTAATATTCATAGGAATTTAGGTCTCACCTGAGTCAGTGGTGATTCAAACCATGCATGGTGAGATCTTTTGCTTTCCTTCCATTGTGTCAGTCTTTTCACAAACTCCTGACAAATCCTATATTTGAAGTTGTTTCAGGTCAATCTAAATCAGGCAAGCAGTTAGGTAACATTTTCCCTGGCTTGGCAGCAAAGTCCTACTGGTGATCTAAATTGTAAAGCTCAATGTCATGAAAGACATRAAAGAAGGTGTAAAGGTCAAGAGTAAGTATCCTTGAAAGGTTCATATTGATCGGTGGCAAAAAGTTTCCTGGATTTAGCTCTGTAGTTTCCAGTGCTGATCTCAAGTCTGCCAGACCACTGCACCAGATGCTTGGAGCAGAGTGAAGTATGGTTTGCACAGCAACTGTCCATACTCAGAGCTTCTGAGCTCTAAAAATAACCAGACTTGAGATCCAGTCAGATTTGCTGAGAAAACACATGAAGGCTTCTTAGAGCAGTCTTGGACCACCCTGCTTCTACCACAGGCTAAGCTGACAATGCCACACATGCTAAACTACCAACTTCTGTGGAGCAGGAGAAGAGAGGGTAGAAAAGAGTGATAAGGGGAAAAATACGAAAGAGAGATTCTCCTAAGTGGGTAAGAGGACAAATGAAGAAGCATTGGAGATATAAAAAAGTTGGAAAAGGATAAGRGGAAGCCCTGTGTTGTTTAGCTAAGGCCAAATAATTCTGATTTTGCCCAGCAGAGCAACACTTCTCTGGAATAATGAAATTTTTTGCGCGGGCTTTTGCATTGGAAAGATGTGTTGCTTCTTGAACTGCTAAAACTGCAGTAAGACTCCCTTAAATTACGTATAGACTTCTGTGAAGAGCTTTATGTCTGATGTGAAACAGAAGACTCCTGACCTCTGAGTCACCTGGCCAGTATTCAGTTTCTACAGCTTAGATTAGCCTTTTCAAAGAAACTACTATGTACTGGATTTGCGAATGTTTTCCTGTTGTTCTGCGAAATAGTAAAGGCACATGGCAGTGCTGCTAGATGCCACTTGGGTTCCCTTTGTATTCTACCCTAACCCAGGGGCAGAACTTGTGCTGCCTATGAGGGACGGTGGAGAAAGGAGAAAGCTTTTAAATAGACAGAAGTTTACAAAATTGGGATTCTTTTTCAACCTATCTGGAACTTCATGATCTCACTCCAAGGGTTATGGAGATACTCAGGAGCTAGTGAAAGTCAGGGGCCTGAAGAACTATTTTGTTTTTTCCATCTGTCCTCCTTTTCTCAGTATCTGCGTCTCATGTAGGCAGATCCCCAACTAAATTGTGAAATGTCGCATCCATTATCACAGGACTTACTGTTTAGATGAACATTTGAAGCTGCCAGAATATTCAATAGTAGACCCCTTAGCAAAAATGTAGCGTGCTCCATCAAGAACTTGGCTGTTCTTGTATGTGTCAAGTGTTTTTCAGAAAGATATTGCTTTATTTTTGGCTTTGTTTAGAAGAACATGGAAGTGTTAACAATTTATTCACAGTGTGAGACAAACAGATATTAATAGAATTTTAATGAAGGCCTCTCAACAGGATTTGAAGATTTTTTTATTGAGTGTTGTGTGTGTTCCTGCTAATATTGTGAGAGTCAAAAATGCAGGCATCATAGGACAAGTATGGAAACAACTGAACCACATTGCCAGAGACAGCAAGAAAGAAGAAAGTAAGGAGGCAATTTCAGCTGGACAGTACCAGATGCTCTGTCACCACCAAAGCCAAAGCAATTATTTCCAGATGCCCTTACAAATTATCACGTAATGGCGCAAACAGACTCGGGGGCACTTGAAATGTGTCTTCACATATTGCTCCAAGGTGGAAGGGACTTTCCTGTTTTGGGTTCATCTTATGTCTCTCTTTAAATAATTGCTTCTCAGTTCTGCCTTTTTTATAGATATAATCTAAAACAGCTGCTACCTGCTGATACTCTCTTAAAAGCCTATGTTTTTAAGTACACAGAGGCACAGTTTCAGGCTTTCAGCTTCCCATCCTTACACCTCAGTGACCTTAATAGTGCCTCTGCCTACTGAAGTGATAAAGAGAGGATGTACTTCTGTTGGCCCCTGCTCTCTGAAGTGAAATATTGAAGCTTTCATTTTGTTAGTGAGAAAATCCTTGCTATGCACTCTCTCATCTCTGACCCCATATTTTGTTACTATACTGTAATCTTTTTTGGGACACTGCTAGTTCTAATGCCAGGTTTTTGTGGGGAGATCATGATCTATTTATGGAAGGCAGCTTCCCAAAGGCTGAATGCCCTTCCCTGATGAAAGACTCTCTTCGTTAGTGGACAAGAACATAAGGGTCAACTATCACCAAGTGCACGGTACCAACCTACTTACCATCTGAATGCAATGAGGATGGTGGTGACTTCTGCTCTATTAGCCCATAGAGCAGCTTTATAATTAGCAATTTCCATTTCAACACAGCACATTGCTGAAGGGCACAGCTTCAGGTGTAGTTCATTCCCAAACGAACACTGATAACTCTGTCCCTTCTAAGTCTTTGTGCCTTTATACCGTCCAAAACATTACCTGCTTTTAATGTAGGGTATGGCTCAGWCACATTTCCTTTGCCCTCTGCAGTTAGTTTAGCTAGTTTGGGGGCTTTCACCCAGTCCTTTGCTTAAAATGTGAGCACATGGAAAGGCGTAAGATCCTGGGGACTACGGGGGTGGGTACTCATTCAGGGTCCCAGAAAAAAAACACATTGGCAGCAGCAATTTGGTGTGATATATAGGACTAGGATATGTCAGGACTAATAAACTTGAATTTTAGTGTGTATCAGAACAAAGACCTGTAGCTGTAGTCAATTTTTTTCCTTGGTCCCTGGACAGATTTCTCACGTGTGCCACTGTCACCTACACTTGCCCTGTTAGACTTGGGCTTTCAGTATGGTGGTTAGAGGGAATCGAAGCCTAAAAACCTTGCTCTTATATAAGGCATTTATGGGATCTTACTTTCAGCTAAATACTAACAATACTGAAAATAGTTTACTAACCTCTTCAGGAAGCCAACTAACTCCTAGATTTTATTTAGAGAAGGGCTTTGCTGAAGTCAGTAGCAAAAAAATTAGGATCCCTCCCTCCGATGTTCAAGGGCCTCAGGGTATGAAGCCATCACTGCAAAATACTGTAGCGATATCTTAAAGGGAAAAMCAAACACAGCAGCTCCGGTTTAGTTTGCTCTAACAGCTTGTGCTCTTAGGAGCAGCTTCCATTTCAGTTTTTTAAACTTTTTTTTTGGAGGGCAGGGCAAGTTCACTGCTCACATCTAGCAGGAGCTGCTGCCAAAAGGACAGTTCAGTTTGATTYCTGACACCGCATGCTAGCAAAAGAAAAGAGGAAAAAAGGATTTGCTGGTTACGAGGGAGCCTGCGATTGCAGAAACCCTTCCCTCTCCCTCTCCCATTTTTATCGCCTTCACTCTGTGTGATGGCATCTTGTTTTACCAAGATGCCTGTGGGATAGCTGGCTAGTTTTATGGTCTTTTATGCACATTCGCCTGTTTCAGGACAACAGAAGCTACAATATATTTCAGCTGCACCTTGGGAGAAATGCATTACAGTCACAGAGACACCAGACAGGCTCCTTTCCCTGTTAGACTCAAAGAATCACCTTTGCACCTGCTCATGCTATGGACACCCAGGGTCCCACTGGCACTGTATGAAATGCAACCCCTTTCCCCCAATCTTTGGTGTCCCCCTCTCCTACCCATTATTTTCAGCTATTATGCAAGCCTTACTGCTGATAATTGCCCAGACTTTCCAGGCTCCTGTGTGCATGACCTTACCCTTATGATTTAATTCTGAAGTGACTTAAAAATATATATATATCTATTTTTTTCTTCCTGCTTTCCCCCTTTTTATTTTTATTTTTCTATGTGTGTCTCATGCTGAATATTAAATAGGAAAACAAAGATGTATATCATCTGGAGCTGAGAAGGAGCACAGGTGCACCTACCAGGCAGTGAACGAAAACAAAGCAATTCATTTAAAAGGTCTTGATTCACTATTGTGCGCTCCTACTTTATTCGACAGCCCAATATGACACCTCGAGTCCGCCTACGTGTGCACACAGCTTGGAACGGAGATGTTTTCTTGGCTCCTGCACGTTGTGAATTTTTGCCACAGCTCTGCTCGAGCTTGGCACAGGTGCTTTGCTAACTATACTGAGGTGGGGGAGGATGGGGGGCGATGAGAGAAGAGTGGGGGGTGAAAAAAAAAGAGAACATGAAGAGAAAAGAGCATCTCAAATATTTGTAAGTGTATTTCTTYATCAAATGTGCTAGTCTCAGTCCTATTGGCTATAGGCAAAGTTGCCATTCATTTCCCAAGTCTGCAGTTKTGCTTTGTGTTGGGCAATCCTCTGTCTAGCAGGGCATGAGAGCAGAGCTTGGTCCTGAGTGACTTTGACAGGAGGTTTGGGTGGCAACAACAGAAGGGCAATCTCTATATAGGAATCTTTGTTTACCAACTTGAGTTATTGTTTTTGGAAGAACAAGTGATTAGCCTAATTCCTCTAATATTTTATGGGGTTCTGGTCAGGGTAGGCAGCAAAAATGACTCTTAGAYGGCTTAGGGATGGAGATGCCTCTCCTGGTTTTGCTCTGGCTTGCTGCGTATGCTTAGAAGGTCRCTTCACTCCCCATGCTTTTCTTCTCCTTCCTTTGTCTCCTAAGACTGTAAGCTCTTCTTGAGACAAAACATTTTCTTTGAAGTGTTTGTGCCATATCTCCCACACAGGAATTGGTGAGCTCTCTGCTAGTGGTGCTGTGTGGGTGGAATCTGCTCACTCCTGTCCTGCATGTAAGAGAAGGAGGTGGGATGTGAATTGTCCTAACGCCCATGCCTCYGGCCTCACCCCATCTTACTGTAGATCCATAGTTGGATTTAGTCCATTTGTTTTACTCTGCAGATGGAGCCGGAGAGCAGCAATGCTGACTCTTGGCCCCTTTCAGGATGCTGTAAGTGCACAGCGGAGAAACAAAATGTTGAAAGTGCACTGACTCCCACGTTATTTCTGCTGTAGGTTGTGGAAGGATGTGTATAGAGGGAAAAAACCCAACATCAGGCTGTATGTTTATGAGCCTTGAGCTAACTTACTCCTCAGGAGCAAGATCTTGGAGTTTTGTCAGATCCTTCAAAACATAAGCTCATTTTTTGGCGGAAATGCTCATTTTTTTGGGGTGGAACAACAAATAAAATGTTAGGAATTGCCAAGAAAGGATTAGAGGACAAAGCAGAAAATAACCTTGATTCACTCCTATCTTTAATACTGTATGCATTTCTCATCTCCTTATCTTAGAAAGAATGTAGTGGACCTAGAAAGGATTCGGAGGCAATGGGGGTGGTTAAAGATACGTAATGACTAAATAAACTAGGACTCTTCAGTCTGGAAAAGAGATGACAAAATCTTGAAAGGCACGGATAAGGCAGATAAGAATTGATTGTATATCGTTTGTGCCAGTGGGAGAGCTAAGGCGCATGGAGYGAGGCTAGAGAGAGCCAGGCTCAAAACAAACAAAAGGCAGCGGGTGATTCCTCATGCAGTGGGCAGCAGCACATCTGTGCAGCTCCGTGCCAGAGAAAGTTGTGGATGCTAACACTTCGCAGTGAGTTTGAAGGGACACTAGGCAAGTTTATCCAGTTCCCCAGTCGCTGTAGCTCCAAGATGGTAAAAGTGCTTTCGCCAAAATAAAAAAGATAGTAGCMGCGAGACGAACCTGAGACCTGTGAATGCTGGACAGATTCTGAGCTAYCGCTTCCCCTGAGGAAGCAGGGCTACCAAAATGAGCACTAGTTGGTTTGAATGGTGATACCTAACCCTTTTACCAAAATCTTCAAACTAAAGGTTACAGATGTTAAATAGTTATAAGAACAGTCAGAATAAGATATTTCCCTAGGGTAGGAAGAGGGAGCAGTGAGGAATAAAAGACAGAGTGGCATATTAGGACAGGAAAGGAAAACCTGGGATAGGCTTCTATGTGTATTAACAAGATGTGTTAATGGGGTTTTTGCCATGCTGCCTGGCAGGACAGTGACTCATGTGTTTCACAATCTGCTCTGCCTGTCCTGGACCCGGCTCGTGGCCAGTGCCGAGCCAGGAGAGAGACACTGGTTTGAAAAGGCACTTAACGAATGGGTTAATAGGGGAAAATGACAACCCACTTGCAAGGGAGGATAAAAAGCACGATAAAACTTTGGACCCAGTTGTACTGGAGTTACCAAGAGAAAAGCAGGAAGATACTTTCTTTAATTCTATCCAGTGGGGATGTTCCTTGATGACAGATGAAGGACTTAAAGAAATATTGCTAAAACAGTGGATCAAAAATGGAAAAGTGTGAAGTGCAGACTAGCTACTGGTAGGTGTCCYGTGGGTTAGATGAGAGAACGACTGAGGAAGAAATCCCCACTGGAAAACAGCCTGTGCATGGGAAGGGCATGCCTGGTTTACAACACTGGTGATGTGGTAGGACCCTAAWCAGAAGGACCCTAAGCAGAGACAACAGCTCAAGAGAGCAGGAGTCAATCAGGTATTCATCTGAAGGGTAAAGTTCTGGAAAAATTACACTGGGTTAAAATGTGCTTGATCTGTAGAAAGCACCCAGGTAGGAACTGGAAGAAAACGTATGGTCACCATATGTATAGTTTAATTCATAAAGCACTCATGGTGAACCACCACAGGTGGCACAAAATACCAGCTACCACTTAGGGTAAGGACCCTGCAACCTYGCCGAAGCTCTGTGGTGCCACACTCGCCGTTAATGCTGTGTACACTTTCTATTGAAGGATATCACAACAGCAGCCACCTTTTCCTGTGTGATATTCAGTTACACCTACCAGGAGGAGGAAGCGAGAGAGCAGTTCTTAGTGCCTTRAAGGTGCTTTTTCCTTGCCTACAGGGAGATAGAGATGAATTAGTTATGAATTATTTGTAACTCACCCAAAGGGCATGCTCCCAGGAACATTGTTTGGAAATTAGTAGTTGATGGCAGTGGAGCTAGTTACCTCCGACCCTGATTCTGTGTTTGTAGAGATGCAGSCACTGAAGGCTGAGATGATGGTGGACAGGTTGCTGAGCTTACCCTGCCRGTTTATGCCTGCAGTCATCAGGTTATTGTGATCAAGTTTTGGTGTGCCCTGGTTATTTCACAAAGTTTTCCAATGATTCCAGCCAAGCAAGGTCTGAACTGGCTATGCCAGTGCAAAGCTCCTCCATCCACATGAGGGCTCTCAGGAAAGGTGAACATGATTGCACTTTAAACTGGATCTGTTACACTGACATTAAGCATTGAAGAGGGTGCTTGTATTCCAAATTAAAAAGGTTTTATTTCAAGTTTCTTTATTACAATACCAAAACCGAGACTAGAAAATGGGGAGCTGTATTTCTATCCAGGAAGACACTAAAAAGCAGTCAGGAAAAAATTCCAAAGGATGCCTTTTCTTGAGAAGGACTTTATACCCTTTAAAGAAATCAAAGAATGTCTCCCTGCAGATGCAAAATGTGAGAGCTTGTCCCTCTGTAGTACTTTTCAAGCACCTGCACAGGAGGAATAGAAAAGAGTAAGCACACAATTTTGGGTGAGAAGAAGAGCCTATTGCCTTTCCATTTCTGTTTTCTGGCTTGGTCCCACTGCACACAGTGGGAAAAGTGACAGCTCCAGGCACTTGACCGACTGTGTTTACCTGGTAGTGCTTAACCAGCTTGATAACTATTGCTAATTCTGAGTCAAACAGATTTATCTATATAACTCAGTCTTTTTGTGTGCAATAATCTTTCTGCATGAGTTGCTTTTCCAAGATGGTTGGTGAAATGAAATTGGATGCCATTTCATTTGTACATCTGCTACTACTGTTTTTATTTACTTGAGCTGCTGAATTGTTGTGCAGCTTACAATACAGACAGTGTTTTTATTGGAGGTTTGGAGAATAAATGTCACATGTATGGAGATAAGCAGAGAAGAATAGGGAGCCAGTGGACATTATTCCAAATTAGCAMGGAAGACGTGACTGATTTACACAACTTCAGAAGATCCACGTGCCAATGTACTGCAACTGCAGAGCATGAATTTGCAGAATGCCCTTCTGAAACCTGCTCAGAGCCATTGTCGTCTTCCAGTTTTGGAAGTTGTCCACTTGGAAGAGAAGCACTTAAATATATCTATAATGCTTGTGATGATACATGCCAAGTGCATTTCAATGGAGTTTTCTGTAATGACTGATTTTCACAAATCATTAATGTCCTTGGAATGTATCTCTGTCACCTCAAAGCATGGTTACCTGGAAAATGCTGGTAGTGGAACCTGCCAGAATTTTGTATTTCTGACATTGGCATAGTCCACATTATGATGGGATTATTTTGGACATTTTAGCAGGGGAATGGGACAGAATTCTGTTCTGCGAGTCCTTTTTGTAAGTGATAAATTGAACTTCTGTACCATAAGGAAACCATATCTTTACTAGAAAGCTTATCAAATGTCCACATACATCATAAAAATAGGAGACATTCTGTTCAAACATAAGTGTTCTTGGTAAAAAAAAGATTAATAACTGGTGAAAGGCCAGATAAAGACATATTTTAAGTACTACAAAGGGAATTATTCTTGAACTGGGATTGTCAGTAGGTGCTACTTAGCTGTTGAGCAGTGAAACGTATGACACAATAGACATGGCAAAATGAATAATTTCTAACTCCAGCAGATCTGCAGCTCTCTAGGATTCAGAAATACCAACCAGGTTTTGAACTTTAATTGGAACCGCTTGTGAATAGTTGCATAGACCTGGTAAGAGTTGAATAGATCTAACCCACCTGTCTGACTGCCCGCTAGCAAGTCCTGGGAGGAGATATGTATGACCTACTGACAACAACAAAGATAAAGAAGGAAGCACATGGTGATTTCGAGAAGAACAGAGTGATGCTTTTGAAACTGTCCCTCCCCCATTGAAACATGACCAGATGGCCATTGTGGTAGCAGAAATAGCTGATGTAGATCTCAGGAAATGAACTTACACACAATGCATTGCAATTTTTTTGGTAATCGTGTCAATTGTTGTCCGAAGATGGACGCGAGCAAAGTAATGTGTTCGACAGGATCTGTCCTCTGGGCACCAGCGTGGTTCAATGAGTCCATATAAAAACCACACAAGGCAATAGAGGCATAGTACTGACTGCAAGTGCTGCTGAAAACATCCTCTTGCCATCTGGTTAGGATGAGCCTGCTCCAGAGAATAAATGGTAGTAGCAGAGCATTTTCACAGCTTATGGACTGTGCCTGGTTGTCAGCACTATGTGAAGATGAAGAAAATCCTGCAGAATTGATGTAGCTTTTAAAGTTTACCAGGAGATATCAATAAAAACTGCTGAGAGATGCAAAGTAGATCCAAGGCAAACAGTCTTTCCAAGAGCATAGCAGCAAGTCCCACACCAAAGAACACTTTTTTTTCAGCAGGTCAACAAAGTCAAGCCTAAATAGATCCTTGAAAAAATAATAAGATAAAAATAAGCACATTACAGGGAAAATTTGTCGGTGCTGTATCAGAGTTCCTATGCAACGTGCTGACCAAAGATCACTGTGCGGAAATTTAGCTCAAATTATCTCAGAACCAAGAAGATCTATGGATTATTTTACATGTGTTTAGTGGTTCAGGTGATAGCTGCAAATCAGTCATAATCCACACATATATCCTTGAGCTCTTCCCACATTCATGTCTTGCTCAATATCTCAGCTGAAACACAGTCTTAATCAGGAAACTGTTAATGTAATATAATGGACTGTGTAAAAGTAGCGTGTTCTCTTGGAAATGCTGTACTTGAAAGCAAGTAACCCTAACATTTAGGCAAAGAGAATGCAGCTGTCACCTGCCCTTTTCCAGGCGTGGCAAACACTGTGCAAACACCGATTTCAGCAAATGTTTTCATACCAATGATTCTAGTCCAAAAGGGGTGAAATAGCCCACCAAGCATGCGCCACGGAAATCCCACTTGTTCTGTCATGTTCTCTTGCAAACTGTGAATTCCTCCCCCTGTTCTAGATCCATGAAGTCATGGCTGGATAACTGATGCCAAGAGGAGTTCAGGCAGTTGATAGATGTCCGGGCGTCTGGAATTCCACCGTGTCTATTCCCCACAAAACCCGTAACTGCACGTGCATGAGGAATAGTCTCAAGTGCCCAGAGACAGGCAAATCACAAACCTGAACCRACCAAAAATTGATTATAAGGAGAAGGATGATGTGCAGTATCATCTCAACAGAGATTCTGAAGAGGAGGATTATGATATTAGAAATTTTAGAAATAGTAGTTTCTTCAAAGAGGCTTACAGCAAATCTAACATGCTTTCRTTAACGAAAAGCATGCACTTTCCTAACATTTGAAAAATTATTTTTGCTTCTAGTTCTTTAATCGCTGTAGGAATCTTGGTTTGATAATACGTATGAAAAGTGTCATAATGCAAAATATATTTGTCAGAATTTAGGAAGGTACTGCTAATAAGAATTTAATCACATCTACTAAGCTACTGGTGAGCAAGGATGATTACAATTAATGGGAGCCTATGGACAGAGAGATCTGAAAAATAAAATCAAGGAAAAAAAAATCTCGTGTGACACCAGTAGCATATTTCTTTCCATGGTTCCTTGACTTTGAAGGGAACTTGGGATAACAAATTAAGTTCTTGTGGCTTATTGTGAGAGATTGGTGGTAGACTGTTACAGACTAGAGCTGAATGAAATTTATAGTAAGGTGGAAAGGAATTACTGGCTAGAGTTGAACTAAAATAGAAATCCGGTAAGAGCTTGATCAAAGCAAAAATACTGCTTTGTGCAACCAGAATCATTTTGTGCAACTTGAGATGAAACATTTTATTAATTTTTTTTAATATTGCTATTCTTTTGGAAATTTTTTCACGCCTGTTGTTAAATGTTGTTAGTTTTTTAAAAAAGAGAATGCAGTTTTACAAYGAAAATCCAAAGTTTTAATAAGAGAACAATATGGGTACGGTTTCCTCCGGATTTTCTCTCTCTCCCCGTCTCCCTCTCTCCCCCCTGAAGTGATGAAACRCAGAACAGGAGACAGTGGCTGAGGCCGCCAGTCGATAGGCGACCCTTCACACGCCCCTTCTGCTAAAGGGAATTCTTTGTCGCCTTTGATCACAGGCAGGAAGCGGCCAGGCAAAAAGTTGACTCCTGCCTGCGTGTGGCTGAGGTGGTGGTTTGCAATGTTCCTACAAGCCCTTTGATTTCTGGGGCGAGGTGTCTCCCCGTTGCGCCTCCTTCTGCCTGGCTCCTCCGGCCTCCCCGGTGGACACCACCTTCGTTGCCGCACGTTAGAGATGCTTCACCTTCTTGTCAGAGGGAAACGCTGAGACGAATGTGCTCGAGATCTGCAGAGGGGCTTGTTTAAATGAAGGGTACCGATAGCTGGCCTGCCGGGCAGCGAGGGGAGCGTGGCCGGGTCCCGCCGGAGGAGTGGGAGCGGAGGAGCGGGCTGGGGGGCTCCGCYGGGCTCCCACACTGGCCGGGCTCAGCAAACCTTACTGGACAGCCAGGCTGACTGACGGGAGGAGCCGTGCCCGCTGTTTTACAATTGGGATTTTACGCCAAATACTTTCCTGGGGTCTTTTCTGCAGTGACACTGATGTCCCTGAGAGGTGTCCATCGCTATAGTAGGGTGAGTCGTGGTGCTTGAGAAAACAGAACCCTGAAGTGACAGGGACGTATATCCTTCCCTGGTTGTATGTTTCTGTTTTATGGAGCTGTTAGAAATCATTTTTTCTCCTTTGTGAGGAGATAAGTCAAAAGTCTTTTATATTCTTTTTTCAGATCAAACTAACTCTCTAAGCTCTGCCAGACGAATTGGGGTGAAAAAAGACTAAATAAGGCTCCTGATTTTGCTATGCTCTCCATGCACAGAAAGATAGACAAGTCTGGATGTGAAGAGAAATATTCCTGCTCATTGTGCATCTCAAAGGTCAGTGCCCCTYACACTGTATCACTCCCTCCTACCTTTAGGTGGTCAAATAGTTCACACAAACCCAGGAGACAGGCCAGAGTCAGACGATTTAGTTCTGGAGCTAGGTTTCAAAGGCTCCAAAAATCAACTTTCTTAGCAGATCTGGACTTAAGTTTGAGCTCATTGGGAAAATAAAGTTCAGCTGCAAAAACTCGACGCAGGGTGTGAGATCTGTTTTGCGGCCTCAAATGTGGGCGGTGGGAAACAGTTCTGGTGTCAGATTTTGGCCATGTTCGATTCTAGCAAAACTGGATTTTGTTTTTGTTTTAGTTCTGCAGAAGAAAATTTAAAACCCCACTGAACTCGTCGGCCTGGTGCTGCAGTTTCCAAAGTCTCCTCTGAGCGCATCTGTCCAACGCAGTGCTGCACCRACTGCCAGGTAAAACTGAAATACATCGCTCCTCATGAAATACCATACCACGCCGTTAAATGCTTAGGGAGAAATACATATCCAGCTGGCTGATTAATGGATAACCGAAAGTCAGTTCCATTAACATATCTTTAAAATCATAAGAACATTTTCTCCTTCTTCTTCAAAGATATTTTAGGGCTAGGATGGAAAATGAAGGTGTAAGCCAACTTAACCCTGTGTTATCTTTTGCACGGCTAGCCAGACCTGCCTGCTGCCCTTCTACTTGCACGCTGAGGTCCGCACCTTCCTTTACCCTCCTTGTACAAGCAGGGGGCCTACATAAAAACTATCCTTTCTGAAGAGCCACCTCAAGAGACGGCAGTTATGTGCAACCCCCGTATGATCCCATGCGGTGGTTTCTGGTAGCTTCCTTATTGTGCAGATCTTCTGACTAATCTCTTGTCTCACAGTTCATATTCGTACATTTAATTTCTCTGTGGGGCACTTAGGCCAAATCCTTAAGTGGTGTAAATCATGATGGTGCCATTAGCCATGCTGACTTCAGCAAAGCTGTGCTGATTTATAGCAGCTGAAGGTCTGGACCTCTATTTAAAAACAGAGTTTTCTCAACTCTGAATTCCTGGACTTTTTTTTAACCTATTGCTTAGAAACGCATATAGCTGAAATAAATAAATAAATGCGTAAAGTCAAGAGTATTATAGGATGTGGCTCTGTTTCCATGGAAACCTGATCTTTTTCTTATCCCGTTCTTTTTTTCTCTGTTAGCCAATTTAACCTCTCTATCCTTCTATTAAAACTCCTCCTCATTAAGCACAAGGTTGCAGGGTTTTTGCAAGAGAAATGTGGGCAGAGAAATATCAGCTTTTGCATCTCTTTGGTGAATTAAAAAAAAGCATCTGAGCTGGGAAGAATGTGGAGGAGGGAGAAGGTAGCGGGAAATATAATCATATTAAAAATAAAAATACGAATCAGTTTRGATAATCACTCCGTAAATTGGTAGCAGGCATGCAATCCATAAGTCAGTATCTTTTCTTCCTGTATTTGTTCCACTCCGCATTACATTAAGAGATGCTCTGTCACTTAGGTGTACAACAGGGTGCAGTTTGGAGTAATATGACACGATATTAGTTACATAATGGAATGTGACCAATAACATTTAAAAGCAGAATTTGCTGGCTGACTGGCTTGATGGGTTGGTGTTGRAGGGGGAGTTGGATATTGTGGCAGTTCTCTGTCTCCTTCTCATTTTCATTTCTGAGTCACTTTCTCAGCCGTGGTGACAGGGCTTTCACATTGAGAACTGCCAATAAAGGATTCAATTCCTTTCTGAAAGCTTCCTGCTAATTAATTCATACTCTGCAATGCACCTGAATGACAATGGAGGCTTCTGAGCTATTCCTGAGTGTTTTCTACTGGGCCAAGTTGCTCTTTCTGTAATAACTTTGGACACAGCTTTTGTCCTGTCTGCACTCCTGGCAACGCAGTGGTGATTTTTTTAAGTGGTGACCYGACCCAGCCTTGGGAGCAATAACATTGTTTTTCTCTCTCCCTCTGTTTTGAGATTGCTGAATAATGTAGTGTGCTTCAGTGGCAAGGTGCTGAACTTCCACTGAGGATAGGAGTGCAAGTGCCCAAGTCAAGAGATATTACAGAAAATTACATAAATATTCCCGCATTTTTGTCACCTGTGGCAACTAGTGTTTTTTAAGCACATCTTGCATAAAGATCTTGTTTCAGTAAGCTCCAGGCTGGTCCTGATCTCAGTGAGTCTTGTACGTCTTGTGAAGCTGTGATTTCTTCCGCGTAAAGAAGGGTCAAGCAGTTTGACCATGGGTGAGATCAGAGGGCGTGAAAGCTCCATAGGGGCAAAAATGCTTTTTTGATTTTCTGAAGAAGCATTAGCCAAGCTTATGTGGTGTACCTAAATATTATTCATAGTGAAATTTATGATACTAATTGTGTGTCTGAGAGAAAGATATACACTCTAACGTGTCAAACAATGTCTTCCTTTCCCCTTCTTTTCATGCTCCCAACAACTATAATTCCACGTTTATGTTGCCTGGTTTCAGGATATGGCTTCCACGGGAGTTTAAACCAGTCATGTCTGAAAATGCATTTGGGAGCGGGGYGAGTGAAACGTCCTTCTTTCCAGAGCTCCACGCTTGCACTGCCTTCCCTGGCAGCGGGGAACTGCAGCTGGCTCCTCTTCGTCATTACAGCGCTGCYGCTCTCCTCCTTCAGCAACATCTCTTTCAGTGTCCTGTGAACCTGGTGGCCGGGAGGGAGCCACGGCCAAAYGGAGAGATACGGCCACACTTCTGACTTGCCCATGGAGCAGCAGTAAAACTGGTGCACGTGTTGTCAAGGTGCTAATCAGGCCTGCAGGTGAGAACCTCGGCGGCGATACAGCCACTTTTCTCACCCTAAGCGTTCAGCAGAGCTTTGTGTCAGAGAAGTGAGGTGTAAAACTAATGGAGCGTGTTGTGTTGTCGTGGCTGGGTGGAGCCATGTTGTAYGTGCTTTGCAACTCAGGGGGCTCATTTGAAGCAACCATGTTGGATTTCCAAAAAATCTTCCATGCTATAGCCCAATCGCTGGCTGTACATCAGGGTGTCCAGCCCTCAGAATGAAAGGTTGGATATCTATTAAACAGGCTGGAAGGTGAATAACTTTTTGGTGGGCTGGAAGCAATTCTTGCAACCTTTATGCGCAACTGCCTCTCTTTCCTGGGATCCTGTATTTCTTCCCCTGTYACATAAACAAATACTATCTGTCATATGGCTAAAATGCCTTTGCACACACGTTGTACCCTTTGTGCGAGTAGGCGCTGCTTGTACCAACAAGCATGTGATCAGATATGTGCTCGTTATGTGACAGGGCCTGTCAGTCATACAATGATAAAGCAGAGGTTCAAGTCCTTTGTGATAAGGTAGAAGGTCAAGGTGACCTGGGAGACAAGGATTTAGAGGAAGGGTGGTAGGTAACATGAACTGCACATTCAAATAGTTGGATACCAGCACTTGAGATCATTCACAAACTCTCTCATGAATGGAAGACGTGAATGTTTGTCTGGCATAAATAAAAGCAGGGAAAGTCTTCATTTCCCATCACAGAAATGATCTCCAGAGTCATTCAGTTCCCACAGAGATACTGATTTAATTAAATATGTATCACTTCCTCTAATTATTTCTTGGATAAACTTGGTGGGACTAGAGAATGGGAAGGGGGAATTCCCACGGGAACCACCAAGCATGTTACTAATCTTGATTTAGAGTCTTTTCTTTGCCTAGGAAAATGTATTCTCTGGTAATCCTAGGATGCCTTTGCTCTTGCACTGGACTTCCTTGCACAAGACTTCTCTCGAGAAGAGATCTYCTCTCAAGAAGAGATCTTTGCTACAGCAGTGTGCTGTACCACCAGCAAAGTGCCCAATTATAGATTCATGGATACAAAGGCCAGAAGAAACTATTTATCTTGTTTGAGCTCCTGTTTAACACAGGACAGGATTTCACCCACTAATTCCTGTATCAAGCCCACAACTTCTGCCTGAGCTAGACAATGTTTTCTGTCTGCCCTGCATTAGTGCTTTATTTCCCACCGTGGGATTGCCTCAYGTGCTATGGATGTACCTTCAGCGGAGAGCGGCTGTGATGTCCCCTTCCCCTCCCCTCAGCTAGCCACATCATCTGATGGGGCTGAGGGTGGGAAGCAGCTCCCTGGGGGTCAGAGGACTGCTGACCGCTGCTGGGCTGTGGTGCAGGGAGCTGGGGGACGCTCCGGTACGGTGCTGGCAAGGCAGGAGTTGCTGCTGCTGTAACCGGAGATCGGGAGCCAGGGTTGCGGAGGGAGCGGAAATCTACTAGGAGTAGTTYGGTCCAGTGGGAACTAGACTGAGCTGTCAAATGTACATCACGTAAACACTGATCGCCCACCAGATTGTTATAGAGCTTGAGGGGATTTATGAGGACAGCTCTGGCGTTTGATTCTTGTTTTCTGTTTACTGTCATTCTACTTCTTATAGCGGAGATTTTTTTTATTAAACGTTTACCTGTTTAGAATTCAAGTATGCATTCAGATGCACAGTATGGTAAAGCAGCTCTGAATATTGAACTAGTAATTCTACCGAAATACATGCCTGAGATGACAGCTCACACAAATATCAGAAAACAACAGGTATATTTAACTCTGTAGTCGGTTGGATAAACTGATAAGGAAAATATACCTCTTTAATCTAATCACTATCAGTGGCATACATTGGGCTCCCAGATCAGGTTTTATTTCTGTCTTTGTTCCAAATCAAGCTTTTATCTTTAGATGTCCTGGTTCCACCTTAGTATTAACCAAAATGGTGATTGCCACCTTTCCTGGAAAACATGAGTGAGCACAGGGTCCTTTGTTGTCAGTTGCTCCCTGCTTTCTTCTCGTGATGCCAGTTCTTCACTGGGAGGGGTGTTTGCTGTGCAGAAAATGAGCAGACGAGTGAGATTAAGTCATTGGCAAAAATATAGGGGAAAAAAGTGAATTTTAGTTTTGATAAGCAAGTAACTGCCGTGACTATTTCAGCTGCCCTGCTGTGACAGCAGCCGCTTCACCCCAGCCGCTCAGCCCTCCAGAGGGCTTGCTGGAGCCTTAGTGGATGGGACACAGGTAACTGAACTCCTTGTGCTTAACGCAATAGTGTTACACTCTTGGTAGGATCTCTTCTGCATTGTAGACAGCTCTAGGTACGTTCACTCAGCCAGCATAAATATTAATTTAGGAAGATATGGCCTGGCTCAGGCTGATAGCAGACGGGATCACAAGATGCAGTGTTGGAAGACAGAAGGTTGTGAGCCTGTTGGTTTTGTTGAAGCAGGACTCTGGCAGGAGATTAGATCACCGTGCTGTTTGCTGAAATGCTGAACGACATTACTTGTGCCCATTGTTAAAGGCATTTTCCTGCCTGATCCCAAATCAGAGGTGCATTGATAAAGGGAAATGTGGATAAGAAGAAATTTGCATTTTTCAGGTCAGAGAGAGAACCAGGTAGAATGTGCTCTCCCGTGTTCTTGCTAACATTTTAAAAATTAACACTGCCTGCTAAACAGCCTTGTGCACTTGTGTCAGTCTCTTTTCTCCACAAACTCCAGTGCACCTGAGTCCACTTCCTGCCAACCTCCTGAAATCCAGGGAATACTTGACACCGGATCTGCATTAACACCGCATTTTGTTGCAGGCGATGGTACTTGCCGGGTGCTTTGTCTTCAACAGCCATTGTTGCAGGGTTGCCAGCTACCGTAACTCTTGAGGGGCTCGCAGCACTACGGTCTTTTCTTTTTTTTTTTAATTCTGCAACATGGTATCACTTTGAAGAAGACTTATTTTCTTCAGAAATGACCTCTTCTATTCTAAAGGTGTGAAGGAAGTTTGAAAATACGAACCTTAAAGCTGAAAAACACATTTTAAGAAATTCCACGTAAAATTTCATGAGATCAGAGGATGTGATCACTGGCTTCTGAATACTCTGTATCCACTGTGACAGTGCACTGTTAACTTTTCTTAGGTAGTCTTTTATTGCTTTTCTCTTTTTTTTCCTGGCAGTCTTCCATGTTGCCTTTTGCCTTTTTTTGTTTTGTTAGACAATGCCAAGAGAGAGAAAAGAAGAGCTCTAATATGTGGCATCTGCTGGAATATATTATCAAATTAAAAAAATTAGCACCACAATAGCTACATTATGTCATAAACTTGAGAATTCTGTGTTGTGTTGACTTCATTATAATTACTCCGGGCGGAGTTAATTATGTTAGGTGTGCCGAAGATCTAGTGATTTCAAATGACTGAGCAAACCTTAAATTGACAAATGGAGATGAATGTCCTCTGTCTCTCAAAATCCCCCGATTAGGAGAGAAACTTCTGCCACTCATCTCTGAAATCTCTGCAATAGTTGGTAGCTTGGCACTGAATTACCCGATTTTGCTGGCACATATATAAAACCTGTCTCTCCATAGCAACAAGAGATGATGGTAACATGGTAACAAATGCAACTAAGCCATATATGCGCATTTTATTCTGCTGCTCCCTATCCAGTTTGCATTAAGTGACTTTTCCTTTCACAGTCAGTATAAAGCTACCATATAGACTTTCAGGGAGGAGTAGTACCAAGACACATAGTTAAGCTTTACAAGGTCGAGATGAATTTAGGAGTTATCCTTCYCATGCATTGAATAGTACAAGAAAGATTATGGAATGGTGACCGTTTCTCAGTGGAAAGCAGTTGGAGTAATGGGCCAGCTTAAATTTCTTTACGCTTCTTACAAAATCCCAGTCTTGCTTCTTGCTCCAAAGTCCTTTCTAAGCACCTACTAAGTTCATTGGCAATTGCTATCTTATTCCCATTTTAACAGGTAGAGGTGGTCATGGACTTATTTAAATAAAAGACAAAGAAAGAAGATGAATGCAGGAAGAGAAGGGAAGGGCAGGACTGTAGCAATAGTTTCACCCACTTTGGCTAGTAATGCACAAATCTCTTCTTTTTATTCTAAAAATGACAAAATGCTTTAGATAAATCTTAAGAGTTATTTGGTTATGTCATTCGCTGCTTTCGCTATGTCGTTTTCAAGCTCTCTGCATGAATGCCTAGTGTCAGAAGGATATAACCTCCAGCCTGTGGACCCTATGCAGTTTACAAATTCAGTGGCTTCATCCCAGYCACACCCTTTCCCAGGGGATACGCAATGTCTTCCCCTCTCGACTTGAAATAGTTCATCCATAATTCAGCACTTCAGCAAGCCAGACCTGCGTGTGGTTGCGCCACGGCTGTGGCTCTGTTCCCATCGGATATGGCAAAGGAAAGGCTTTGCATCACCTCACATCCTAGCGGAGGGCTGGCTGCTGGGCAGAAGAGCAAGAAAAAGAGAGTCCCTTCCACAAAGGGCTTCATGTTGCAGAGGCRGGAGAGCAGCGGTGGGCAGGGCTGGCTGTCCCAGGCAGTAAGAGACATCACTGTCTGGGGAGGAGGGCAGTGCTCCGAGCCAGCCAGAGCCCACCTACCAGGTTTGTATGTCTCTCTATGACTACAAAGCACAGTTTTCTATCCTGCACAGCTGTGCCCGAAATAGTAGGGTTGTGGCATATGACGTGTGACCATATGTTGGAAAAATGTATTTTAAAGGGGGCTGCATCCCCTCAGCATGTTTCTCAAAACATCGTTAGCTCCCTGTGGGGCGTCCTCTGTTCCCCCATACCAGAGGCTTTGTAACCACAGCTTTAAATCTGCAGCAGGCAAACGTTAAAAGCAACTTCACCACCTCAGCTGCCAAGAGACCTTACTGTATTCATCCAGATCATTTTACCCTACACAACTCTGTAACATAGCTAATTTTTCATTAATGACTGCTTTCTAACATAAAGAAACATCCCTCCCAAATTGACTCACTCTGCAGACAAAAACGAGCGAGCGAGTGGAGGCTGAGAGTGATGAGGAAGCATCCGACCTCCCGTTGTAGTCTCATCTCTGCTCAAGAGAAAGCCAGGAAAGGTCACAAGGAGCACAGGGATAATAAGGAGCAGCTTGAGGAAACTGGCCATACAGCYGAGTCACCAGGTACCTTTTTTCCCCAGCTTGCAGTACTTTGCACACTCAGAATRTCCTCTGCTTCTGGCATTTATAAACACACGAATTAAGTTTGCTCAGACATATCCAAAAAATCTGGATATTTATTGACACCAACCGACCTGCAAAAGAGAGTCCTTCTTTCTTTCAATGTATCTGCAACTTCATTAGATCCAGCATAAGACATAGTGACATACTGCRTGCAACTGAGTTATGATTAAGCTTGTAATAATAGCAGAGACATCTGTCAGTGCAGAGGAACAGGTATGTCAGCCCTCCCTGCTCCTTCTCCTGAAGGAGAATTACAACAGTGGGCGAAATGAAGGAGGATGAGGTAATGATAATTGTCTCTAACCTTCGACAAGAAAGTCAAGCATTACTCCTATAGTTCTTTACTGCAGCAACACAGATGCCATAGCAGTTGTGTGTAGATTCATATCCAGACAAAAGTCAGGAGTATTTTTATTATTTCAGATCTAYATATTTTAGTTGCATAAAAATAAAGCATTTTCCTTTTTCATAATATGACATTAATCATCTATTTTGATGACAGTGCTGCCAATGGACACAATGAAATTACTCAGATACTCAGGTTTGAATACTGCTGTGGATCAGGAYCTTAAAGCATAAGAGGAAGAAGAGAGGAGACGTGGTTTCAATCCAATTCTGTTGTAAAAAAGCTGAACTATCCCTAAGTGCTCTAGTCTCATTGAGAGGGCAAGAGCTATGAGTGTTCATTGCAGGAAATACTCAATTCATGAGAACGTATTTAGCAAAATAAGGAGTAATTGGGTTAATTTTTTATTTGGAGCTCAATTTTACCTGTTCTTAGATTCTACCATGGTATAAATGTAAAGAAACCCAATGTTTTCCTCTGAAGAAGTAATTTYACTTAAGCTATAAAATAATTAGAAGCTTGAAGCAATTATAACACCAACCAGTCATTCAGAAATATTATCTCCAAACTAAATGCTTTCTTGGACAAATATGCCCTGAGCTGGGATATCTTYACACCCTGACCACATTACAGTGTTCCTGATCAGAGCACTGAAAATATTTTACTGGCCCATCACTGTACTCAGAATGCTCCAACAAGTACATTTCATTTATTCCTTTCCTTAACTTTTTAATAAATGTCATTGTGGTAATTTCCTGCATTCAAAAAAAATATTTTCTTTCCTGCATACCTAGCTCTATGCATTCTGTCACGTAGCAAACGTTACTGCTGATGGACAGCTTGAGCTCTTTCTTTCAAGCTAACGATTTCATTGTCTGCAGCTCATGCTGGTATTTGAGACTTATATTTTAAAGTCTGGAATCCCAAAATACCAGAAATATTAAGTGAACGTGGCCATGGCAGTTCTTTTCAAAATAATTGGGAGAAAGGGAAGAAAAGAGAGAAGTGAAACATATGTAGCAATAGATGTTTTTTAAAAAAAAAAAAAATCTTTAAAACCCAAATGTGAAGAGAAATAGCTAAGGAGTTTCTCCTTTCACTTAAAGTAACGAAGAAGAAAGAAGCCGCTGCACCACAGAGAGCTAGAGAGAGGTGAAAATGGTACTGCTTAATGCACAGCTGTRCCCTGGATGTTATGCCCAGATCTCCCAGACACCTCACAGAAGACAAGAATACATCAGTGGTTCCAGAGCAGTTTTGCTGTCAAAGCACRAGTGTGGGCAGCAGGGAGAGGCATCTCTAGAAAGGCAAGTCCAAAAATTGTTCTGCTTGTTGCTCCTGCTGCTGTATTTTTTGAAGGCTGTCCAGAAGCCTCTGTGATGGGTAGGAAAAGAAAACTGAAGAAAGARTGGTTTTTGTCCTTGCAGGACTGTAGCTCGAGGCCACGCGTGTGGGGCACAGGAGCCCAGGCTGACTCCTGGCAAGCTATTAAGCTACTAAGTCTCTTGTGTGTGGTTATTGCAGAGCTGGAAGGACTGATATTAGTGCTATTCCGTGAAGACGGATTTAACAGCCTTCACAAGCCTCATCATTTCACACAGGACACTGCGCTAGGGCAGGTCAAGCTTTATAAATGCCAGGTTCCTGGCACAAGTAATTTCCTGGATCCACTCACCTGCTCAGAGTCCCGCTCCCCATTCTGGTAATGCTGTTAACCTGGTTTTAAGCAAGGCTCTCTGCAGATAAGGTGGGCTGCTCTCTAAGAGCCATTTGCAGGATTGAGCCCAAGGGCCTAATGTTCTTAGCTTTTCATTGCAATTAGAAGTACTGGGAATGAAGCTCTTTATTTTTTCAAAGGCTGACCCAAAGGTGAAAATAAAAAAAAAAAAAAAAAAAAAAGAACAACGGAAGTCTACCTCCGAGTCTTCTATCTCTGAGCTGTAAAAGAATGTTGTTGTTACATGGAATATGTATGGGACCATGAGGCATCTGCTTGTCAAGTGGCATGTGCATCCACTGTTGTATAAGACAGGAAACATTTCTCTTATGCCATTACGTTAGGGGATYTAAACATGTGAATTTAGGGGGTGAAGATGGCTTCTGGTGAGCAGATGATCTGTCTCAGGGTTCACCTGCTGCCTGATTGTAAGTACGGTTGCAGTCCTGCCTCTTTTTCTAACCTTTCTTTTCTGTGTATGTGCACACGCAGCCTTGCTTTCATTAAATACAGATTTCCTTGATGTTTATGCAGGATACATGTGTATTTCTATCAAGTCAGTTGCAATCGAATGGAACATGCCAAACTTCCCAAAGCAAATACAAGCTGCCTGCTACATCTCTACTAGAACATAACRTAGAAGCCAAATCTCATCTCAGTCCTTTCCTTGGGAACGATTAATGCTCGCTCATCTGAGTCCAACTTTCTAGAGCTCATATCACAATGTTCCTTCCCAATTATGCTTAAAACACAGTGGTATATGACGTTTCTATATAAGGAATATACTAATGTGTTTTGTCACCCAACACATGGTAAAAGTGTTTCAGTTCCCAGGAGAAATGGTCTGTGTGGGGGGGAGTTACAGCCACACAGTATGCTTCACTTCTCTGAAAGTGAAATAAAACCAACTCCAATAGTATCATTATTTTCTGCCTTAAAGGAAAAAAAAAAAAAAGGCAAAGTCCTAGTAGAAAAATATGAAGAGAAGGAACAGAAAGATGAGAAGGAAACATTATTAACAGCATGCATGTATACTTACTAAAGGGAAAGGAAGTGGAAACTGGGTTAAAGGGATGGATTGGCCTCCTTGCACTTTGGTATCGCTCACAGGGTGACACAGAGGAAGATGTGTGGTAGTTTTGCCATGACCTTTGATGGAGGTGGGTATCTGAGGTAAGCCATCCCAACCAGATTATCCTGTACGCTGTGCACAGTGAAGCATCACTGTGGGGCTATGCTGAAAAAAGTGGCTGGTCCTGGGGGACCAGCTGTTGGCAGAGAGGGTGCGTTACTGCTGCCCGTTTGTCAGCTCCTCTGCCTTGTCTTGCTGTATGCAGTTCCCAAAATGGAGCTCCAAACAGCAGTTAGACAGCACAGACAAATGCACAGGAATAATAAGCAAAGAGTTTCAGTGAAATCCCCTTAATATGTGTCCCCCTGCTCATTCCAAATGCTGCTAGACTTTCCCTTACCAATATTTCTTGTTTAAAAGTGATGTGTTCTGCAGTGTCCAGACATCAGTGCTGAAGAGATGCAGCCTTTTCTGTCAGTCAYCTAACCTGCTGCTACTCACTGTGAACTGCAAAAGCCCTACCTAACCTTACCTTGCCCTCTAAAATGCACAAAATTATCAGGAGACTATTCAAAATAGACTGCGCAGTGCTTGTGGATCTGGGACAGAAGTGTTTTACGACTATGCTACTTTAGGTGTAGATCCATATGCCTTGGCCTGTTCAATAATTACTGTTTAACTCTTTGGGGGTTTTGTCYTTGAATGGATCAGTTCAGTGCAACAAGGAAGGGGGAATTATTGGAGAACCAAACCAGAAAGCAACAGAAAGGCTTTAAGAAAGAACATTTGGTTGGTGGGGAGGAGAGAGGGAAAGGAGAGGACAGTGATGAACTAGTGACTGAGTTGTTGATGTAGGTGATACTCCCAGGGCCTCCTCCCAAGCCGCTGCCAAGACTGACAGTGCTGCCAGGAAGTCATTAGCTGATTAAACAGACTTTTGGAGAGGAGGAATGAGGGATGGCTGCTCCATGCAGGGGATATACGAGCCTGTGTTTAAGCAGGGTTAGTTGGGAGCCCTTCAAACTGCCTGGATCACGCCGCACGCTCCAGCTGCATTCCMAGATGTGCACAGGGGTAAGGGGTAGGTTTGCATCCATCCCCGTCCTGCTTGGCCCCAGGGAGGACACCTCTGTGTTTGGGGTAGAGAGGAGCCATTTTGTACTTAGAGCAGCTCCCTGGTCTGGAGAGTCTCGAGAGACCATGACTCCGAGGMACAGACTTACAAGTGATCACACATACCTGTTATTTCAGACGCAGCTGGGCTTTGCTCAGCCCCCAGGGGTGGGTTTTTGGGGCAGCAACCATGCATACAGCCTGCTCCTGGGCCTCCTTTGCCTCCTTGCCCCCCTGCTCGCCCTCGTAGAGCTGCTAACAGCTGCTCTAAAATGAGGACTTAAATCTTGATGGGGAACAGAGGCAGCCAGCAGCCACTTTTGCAAAGCAAGATAGTCTTTCTAAAACAAACTAGCATTTCTTGGTCAACTGGACGAGTGCACAGCTTGGGTCGGGGCTCTGCCCCTGCAATGTCCTTGTGGGGCAGAGAGCAGCGCATCTGCTCAAGCTTTCTTTCTCAAACTGGAAAACATTTATCAGTGTCTCTCTCACTCCCCCTTATCCRTCATATCTCTGCCTCACCTGCTGCCACCCTCACAGGACCACTCTGGCCAAGGCAGGAGTCCCTGTTCGAAAGCAAGGATGCTGCTTCCACTTTCTTTTAAAAGATGCTGTTCCTCAGTGTTCCTTCTCTGCTCGGCTCCAGATGGGTCATTCGCTTGCAGATCAGATGAGTGAAGGCAAATGTCCCCCTTTTTTTCCATAGGTCCCCTTGTCTTTCAACCTCAGGCAAGAGTTTAACCCACTCCCCTTACAAACAAAATGCAGACTGTTGAATCACRCACCATGAAAATGAATGTGTTTCAAATTATTCTGACATTCACTACACTTAAGAAAATTGAATTTTAAGACCGCCCTAGTAATTAATTGTTTTGATCTTGACACTTCTCTTTGTGGCAAATACTCCTTTGTCAGGATCATGCCATACCACTGTTCTTTAAATCCAGCACCTTTCCCAGGTTTTTCCATCTGCTGCTTCTCTTTCACATCCCTCCTTGTCTGTCTACAGCAATCACTTCAGTTTCTAGTCTTTTCCCTGTGACAGTCCTTTTCACCAGTGCCTCCTTAGTCCTTTGCACAGCTCCCTGCATCTCTTCYCATTCCCTGCAATCCCTCTCAAAACACCTCTTGGCCCATTTCCTGAGTAGGAGTCCCTGTTCCTTCCATATTGCCACACCAATACTGATAGTCACAAGGGCTTGGGCGTGGGTATCATCCACTGGGAGAAGTGGTTCTGATGGTAAAATGGGAACACTTTACAACCTGAGTCAGTTGCACTGGAATTGTAGTTGGGGAGACCATCAGAAAGAAAAATGCTCAGATGAAAACGATAGTTTTTGGTTTTGCACTACACTTGTGTGTGAGATTATGTCACGGTTYAAACCCCGTCGGCAACCAAGCACCACACAGCTGCTCGCTCACTCCCTCCCCTCCCCTCCCCCGGTGGCATGGGGGCRAGAATCGGAAGACCAAAAGTAAGAAAACTCGTGGGTTGAGATACRAACAGCTTAATACTTTGAAATAAAATAAAATAAAAATAATAAATTGTAATGGAAAGGAAAACAACAAGAGAGAGAGAGAGGAACAAAACCCGGGAAAAASAAGTGATGCAACTGCTCACCRTCTGCTGACCAATCCCCAGCCAGTCCCTGAGCAGCAATCGCTGCCCCCCGGCCAACTCCCCCCAGGTTATATACTGAGCATGACGTCATATGGTATGGAATATCCCTTTGGCCAGTTTGAGTCAGCTGTCCTGGCTTCTTGTGTACCTCCTCGCTTGCAGAGTATGGGAAGCTGAAAAGTCCTTGACTTAGTATAAACACTGCTTAGCAACAACTAAAACATCAGTGTGTTATCACATTATTCTCATGCTAAATCCAAAACACAGCACTATACCAGCTCCTAGGAAGAAAATTAACTCTCTCCCAGTYGAAACTAGGACAGATTAGAAAGTTTAGAAGGGCTAAAATCAAGATACAGCCTTCCAGTTTTGAGCCAAAATAATTTTTTTGGGGCATGGATATGTTATTTTCATTCATTGGTGGCTTAAACCAGTTTTGGTTTTGGCACATTCAAAATGAAACAAGGTTTGAAATACCCACATTTCCTTGCATAATGAAACTTCTTTCACAGTCTGAATACTCCTGCTTCCTATTTCTTCTCRAAGCACCCTTGTTAGGTCAGAGGATTCCTCGATGTGCTTCTACATACTTTTTTGTGGTGCCTTTCTTCTCACCCAGTCATGGTGAACTACCAGTAGTTTCCTCCTTTTCAGTCCACCCCCAACTTACTGTTCCAGAACCATAGCTGGCGTGGTACAACCCGTGTCTTAGAAAGTTAATTTTGTGTAAAACAACCAGAAATTAAATTCAAAGTTTYCCCATTTTGTTACAGAGAGACCACCTTTGTATATTGTAAGCCTCCACCCAACTCTCTCAGTTTTCAGACACCACAAAACCAGGTCCTCCTCCCCCCCCAAATCAGAAACATTTTCCTKCAGATGCTCCACCAAAATAAAGGACAAGACTGAGTCGTTTCAAATATTTGGAAAAAAACTGCTTTCAAATTCCCTATAATTTCAAAACTTTGATTTCTACCAAACTTCTTGGAACAGGAAGGGATAAAATGCAACAGAAAACAACCTAATACAATATCTTTTCTGTGTGGGTAGCTAAGGGACTTAAAATCACATCAAGGTTTGATTTATGATAGTAAAGGTGATGAGTCTAAGCAAATTATCTGGATAGGGAATCATTAGAGGATATTCAGAGCTACCAATGGGATCTTCTTTTACCTGTGTTTTCTGATAACATTTCAGAAATGCTCAAGAGACACCAGCAGCTCAAGTGCTGCATCTATTAAAGGATCCAACAGGCTCTGGCTAAATTATTATTTATTATTTTTATTAYACTATTGCCTAAATGTCAAATGATTCACAGCTGTTGCAAAAAAAAAGGTACAGTCTTTTTACTAGCGGCATCTTTCCTACATTACAGGAATTTATAGCAGACATTTTGCAATCTGGGTYGCCGCTGAGGTGAAATTCCTACCCCCTAGATAGCTGCTGTTATACCAAGTTCCGGTCCATCACGTTGCGTGTCATGTCACGTTACATCGTACTGTGCCACATGATATTATGAAGAACTGCCTTCCACGTTCCCTCTCCTGGTTGGTGATGCTTTCCCCCTGGGGAGCATCGGTTGCGGATGCAACCGTGTGATTTAATACCCCCGAGCACCGGGTGGTCCCTGAAGTGTTTGCCGAGTAACACGCTGAGGAMCGCTTGCTGGATGCTGCTGTCACCTCGGCCCCTCTTGCAGCGCTACGGTCTGCTGAACAGCAGAAAGGAGGTCAAAGCCGAGAGCTTGGATTCCAGCCTTAAGTCATAGGGATTGCGCTTTCACCTTGTTCCCCAAATTTATACTTCACCTATCACGCAGCTCTCAGAGGAAAAAGAATAAAAGTAGATTACACACTTTGTGGAAGCAGCAAGTATATTTAGCCACTGCTGATCTTGTAACTTTTGTTACTTTGTATGTGGCTAGCCATCCATTCTTGCCAATTACCAATGCGGTGCTTTGACAATAGCGGAATGAGATTCACAGCTACGCAGTCACAGCTTGAGACTTTGCAAATGAACATTCATAGCATGCTTCTCAGGTTCCTTTTTATAGAAAAACTGGCACTTACAATTATATACTTTTTAACAAATACTCTTTCTGCATCTCTAGCTTCCAAGTTTGCTTTGTGATCCTAAGGGAGCAGCCTTGCACTGCTAAACTTCCCAAAAATAAAATGAGAGAGAGAGAGAAATTATGTCCTCTCAYAAGCAGGAGTAGCTAACAGAGGTTATTAAATGAAGATATCAGTCATCTGATTCACGCTTTGAAAAATATTGTTAATCTAAAAGTCTTATTATTATTATTGGCATTGCCTACTGCACCTAATCCAAGAGAAAAGCTTTTCTAGCTAGAAGTTTTTATTTCTTGGGAAAAAATGGATATGAAACATTAACATAGCAAAAACCTCAAGGCAAGGAGAAACAGCTCACTGTCCTTAAATCTACAGTAATTCCTGCTGAAAAGGAGGTGATAAGTGACCAGTACTAATGGTCAGCAGGTAGACTTACAGTGCTGCACGTCACAAGAGGCTAAGGCCGTTGTCTCTCTCAGGGCTCTTAAACTGAATGTCTCATTTATCTCTCACATCAATCGTAGAGTAGCCCAGTGCATATTTATTTCAAGTTTTAGCTGAGTGCCAAATGAATTTTAGCTGAGTGCTATCTATTAAATCAGCTGGGAAAAAAGCCCCGACCCCTAACAGGAGATGGCTGGGGGATACTTTCTTGGTTTTGTTTCTGATTTTGACTAGAACACAGATGAGCAAAACTTTCTCCCTTGGTTTCAGGCAATTGCTGCTATCATGGCTATATGGCTGCAGAGCAAGGTGATCCCTACTCCGTATTTTTTTTTTTTTTCATTGATTGTTCCCTTCCTTCCTGTTCCCACAGCTCTTGTGTCTCTTCTCTTCCCCTATATCCTCCCAGCATCAGACTGGGGCCCAGTTAGTGCASCCCGGCTTCAGTCACAGCCTCACCAGTGGGGACTGACCCCATCTCCTTCCCAGGAGATGTTTCTCCTTCTCAGGAGAAGCAAATGGTGTTTGTCAGTGGTGACAAGACAGATTTCCTAGCTAAACTGAAGCAAACCTTATCAAACCTTCTTTTAAGAAAATGGGGTTGTAAGGTAAGACAAAGTCTTTACCTACATCCTTGAGACCATTCACTCCGGGAAAAGAGGCAGAAGAAAAGACTGCATTCTTCGAACACTTCAGCAAGTTCTTCCTGCTTGCTCTCCATCGGGTGCTTTCTCTGTAAATCCACCAGACACTCTCCTCTTTACAAAGGTAACTTTATGTAATCAAATTTTATTCAGAGAAAGCCCTTTAACTTTTAGCTTCCTAGATGGGACCGGCTGTCCACGATAAATGCAGTGAGATCCTCAGGAGATTCTCTGAGACAGAGTTTTCCATTGTATGTTTAGGAAGTCTTGTTTTCCAACAGCCTGCTATTATATTTAGCCAATATAGTCATACAGTTAATAGTTGAATTACACGATTTTCATAAATTATTACAGATAAGAGCTATTTCCATCATGTAAAACTGCTTCCTTGTGTCACTGATGTTACCAGAAACAAGGTGATAATGTCTGGTATGGGACAATACTTACCAGAACTGGAGACTAATCAGAGAAATAAATAGAATTTGYGCCACCTAGAATCCTAAGATATCACTGAAGGTACAGTGGTGAGTCACAGTTTGTAAAAGGAGTTGGGAGTACAAGGCAAAAAATGAGGTGCTTGAGCAGGCATTTATCTGTCCTTGTTTATGAAGAAATAGCTGTCAATAGAATTGTATTGGTGTGCTAAATTGTCTGAAGAAATCCTAGGCATAAATAGTTCTCTAGGGAGGAAACAAATTAAGAATCAGTCCTTCTGAAAACTGAGTTAAAATACATTTCTTTTCTAATTTTAAGGCATATTCTGCCATCCTAATTAACACAAAACTCTTACTGTCATCATGTTTCCCCTGATAATAGACAGGAAACCATAATTCCTGATTTTATTGGAGTGTTACAAATCCAAATACTTTAACAACATGATTGTGAGGGAGGCATGGACAAGTTTTAATTCTGTAGTTAAGTGTTAGAGTTGATGGAAAAACTAAATTTAAATAAATGTTATATGCTTATTAAGTTTCTCATTTTCCAGTTTCAAAATAGAATGCTTTCTTCCTTTTTTTTTTAAATTTATATTGGAGTATATTATTAATGACATTTTTATATTAATTCCCCCCCCCYTTTTGTGTCACTGAGACTAACAATGTGAATATCGTCTAAGATTTTCTACTTTTTATCTCTTTTTTCTTTTTTAGATGTTTACTCTTTTCAGCTATGGGACTCAACTTCTTAAAACTTAGACTGTTGGGTTTTAAAAATTTCTTTCTCCTTTTGTTACTCTTTCTTTTCAGTCTTACTGAACTCTCTGATGATTCAGAAGATGGGAAAAAACCAGTTCTGTTCACTCAAATGCTTGTAGTTACAAAAGAAGAAAATAGAATGAAAAGTCTTGAAAAATCTTGAAACCAGYATGCTTATCTAATTTTATATATGATATCCCACCCCCCAAAAAAAAGAAGTTAAAATAACATTTCTTAGCTAAATCTTGTTCTTGACACAATCTCATTTTTTATAGGAAAAATTTCCAGATGACAGTTTTCAACCACAACAGTTACTAGTTGTAGGAATGACAGAGCAATTGGAGCAGTGAAGCTTTAAACTATTGTTCTTTTCCTCGGGGTAGCCTTGAAAGAATACATTCACCCACTTACCAAGGGTGAACAGTTCTTTAGCAGATGACTAAAATATAATTTCTTTTTCATTGACATCAATCATCATGATAAATATCTTAATTCTCAACTCTCCTGTAGTCAGCTGCAAATATGGAGGGTAAGTAGAAAATACTACCAGTGTATATGGTTGCAATATTCTGTTTCCTCAACAATTTGCATATATTTTTGCTGAGTTTATGTAACTACAAATTTGTGTGACACAGCAGTGCAACGTACAAGAAGTGGACAGYCAAACTACACAGCGGTATTGTGATCACAGTTAATGATGTTCAACAGGGAGCTGCGAGGAGTCTGTTCTATTTCAAAATAATGTATTGCTGCATACATATATCAGTACCCGCAAACTGCAGTTTCTCAGGCACTATTATACCATCTAAAGAGAGACAGGAAAGCAGCCTTTGCTAGTAAACAGTCAATGGGCATGACAATCAGATTGGATTAAATAATTAATCTGCAATAATGGTATCTAAACAGGAAGGCACCATCARTTTGGCAGCTGAGGGGATGGGATCTATTTGCTACTGCTGGGGAAATGTTTCATCGTGAAATTAAAACTAGCCTTGAGATGAAAGCCATATAAGCTGTAGACTTACGAGGACAGACTTTGGCTCAGTGTGTAGCAGCTAAATTCAGTGCAATTTACAGTCCCACAGCCATGATTAGGTTTCCAATACAAAGCATGGGAATTCAAAGTTTGTATTTGGGGAGTCTTTACACATTATATTACATCTTCAGGAGCCCAAAGGCATCTAAATGACACATGCCACGGATTTCTTTGATAAGCCAAGCTGCCCTGGCTTCAGAAAGTGGCAGATCAATGRTGCAGCTTCTGCCAATGCACTGGCCCTGCACTAAAATCTGTGAGCTTTCCTGTGACTGAACTGGGGCTGAATTTCTCATGTTTCAAATTCCTGCTCTCCTGCGTCTCTTCTCTCAGCCTGTCAGCGCAGTCTGTTCGTGTGTGGGTAGCTGCCACCATGKGATCTGCTCTTCCCCTTCCCCTTATGTGCCTGAAGCCTTAGGCACCATTGAAAATGCTACCTGATGGCTTGCGAGCCTCTGGGTGCACGTGTGCGTGTGTACAAGTGTATATATATATATATATGCGTGTTCATAAAATATCATGCGTATTTATGCCAACGCCCAGGCAGCCAAAATAAATTGTGATTAAGCTCTATTCCTCTCTGAAATTCTTGTCTCAAAAGCAGGCTAACGTCACAACAAGACCTAGGTGCCGAAAGAGGCAGATGGAAGTCTTCTGGGATTTAAAATCACCCTAAACGCTGAAATACCAACGGGTGTTTGATGTCGACAGGCTTGTAAAAATCCTGCCACACTCTGGTTTGTGCCTCTAGATACTAAAATCTGGTCCAGAAATACTGCCGTCCCGCTCTGTTTCCCGTATGCCGAATCTCGCRTCATTCTGCGGTCACGCCAGTGTCAGTGCTGGCTCAAGAGAGGAGCGCTGCAGCTCGCTGAGCAGCCTCCACTGCTGAGCAGCTCGGGTGTAGGCCAGGGTTTAAGGGAGACAAACAAAGAGGGGACCAAACTGTTATAACTGACTTGCCATGAGAAAGACCAAGCCCAGTGCTAAGCTTTAGGATCTCTATGCTTTTGTCCAATATATAAATGAAGGGAAGAAGGGAGATAAGCTTTTTCATTTTTATATCTTTTTTTCTTTCTGTCAGTTCTAAGGGAAAAGGATCTGGAATCTCAGGTCTTGTCCCCTCAGTTTAGCTGTTGAAGCACTGCTTGAGTACTGAATTTTTAGCATTTGGATTTCCTACAGCTGTTAAAATAGACGCTAGAAGAAATACCAGTATGAAAAACCCAAGCAATTCGGCAAACAGCTGTATTTAAAACAGGCAGGCTAAAGAGTATTTCCCCTCTGTCTGGATTCCCTCTTTGGATAATGCTTTCTACATACTGAAGTCAAAGTATCACACACTGTCTTTTTTTGCTGTAGGCTCTTTTTTGGATGAGGAGCTGTATTTAAAAGTATTTATGTAAGTGAAGACAGAGATTTGTCATTAGTGAAATTTGTTCTAGAAGTACAAAGCCAGTTGCCTAAACCTCTAATTCATAACTTACTTAAGCTCTTACTTCACTTTAAATGGTTTCAAGTGTAAGAAACCTGGTATCTGACTTGCAGTCCAAGGTACTTATTTTTCAAGGTCATACTATAAATGTTCTGCTTTGAAAAAGACTGAAAAGAAAGTCTGCTGCATGTACAGATTAAGAGAGGACGGAAACCATTGGGATCAATGGCAGGGAGACACTAAACTGATCAGAGACATTTAACAATCTTCTAAGGCACTTCTCTCTATTTTTTTGGAGGATACAAGCATCTAAAATTGTCCCTAAGCTACTTAGACTTGATAGTGCTGCAGATCCTGGAACCTCTACAAGACTTAAGGCAACTGAGGGAGACCCTGAGATTTAGCTGATCTGAGCTGCCCCCGCGGAAGCYTACCCCTGTCCTCCAGAGGGAACCGAGGAAGACTCACTTCCCCCGGCTGAAGCTGATCTTGCAAATAACTCCCTGAGACTCTTAAGGCATTTTAGTTCTTCTGTATTTTGATTATCTAATCCAAATCCCTCTGTGAGTGCCCACACCTTTGAGGATTTATACTGTGGATGGTTTGGCTTGTACCCAGGATTTTAATCTGAATGTTAAAACCACTAATGGGGAGGAAATATTTGTTAACAGTAAATAAAAAACTTTTCAAGATGTATTTATAAAACTAGACACAAATACTTTYCTCTGTCCTTTGTGGATTATCTTTAAGATACTATGAGATGCTATAAGAAATACTCTGTGGGCTCCAAGAGCTCATGAGGAAATACATTGGCAGTATTATGTAGGTAAAAATCAGTATTTTTAGCCTGAGTTGTTCCTTTTGAAAATGTGCTATTTTAATTTAAGAAATGCTACATGTGTAACTACATCCAAGAATTATCACCACAGCTTCTCTCAGCCCATGTTTGCTTTGATAACCATACATGTAAWACAAACCTACTTACATTAAATTCTTAAATTGGGACACTTTTAGCCCAGACTGCATGGCAGAGACACTAGCATTTTGCAGTTGTTATTGGTTGGTTTGCCTGGGTTGTAACAGCCTCTAGAATGTGCTTTTATCATTAGGAATATTGACTTATGTTTACTGTCTTGGCTTCAAATACACACGATGGATTTTTCTGTGTTTCTACATAACAACAGGCAGAATAGCGAACCCTGAGAGTGCCAAAGAGGAAACTGCAAGCATAGACCAATATCACTGCAATTTTTGTCTMTAATTTTATTATTGGTTCCTATAGGGTTTTTTTGCCCTGGGATAAACCATGTGAGAATACCTGAACTGGTTCTTCGAATCCGTAGTAGGAACCTAGAAAGAGGGTGACTTGGCAACTGTTTACAGAGAAACACAGTCTAACTTGAGAGACCAGGAAACATTTTGGTTTCTTGAGTCTAGAGATGCTCTTTTGGCTACGGTCATGCCTACGTTAGCAAGTACTGCGGTGTAAATGGACYGGGTCTGGAGAGCAACTGGGACTGCGAAAGCAAAACTGCTTCAGAACCAATGCCATGACAGGGCCTTATGTCAATTGATATTCATAGATACGGTATATTTTATTATTGTGTGAACAAGAAAYGAGTGCAGCTAAAACATCACAGCTAACCAATAAAGAATGAAGCACTCTACAGAAACATTATGATGCATAAAAAATTAACTCCAGGCTCATGTATGCAAAACTTAATTACGTAGGCTTCAAATCTCATCAGAGTCATTGTTTAACTGTTCTTYCCAGACACTAGGCTGACTCTTGAAACATTTCATAACTATCATTTATTTTAAAAACATTTTAAATGCAGTAAATGTTTAAACTTCCAAGAAAATTCAGTTTCTTTGTCCTGGGCTAAGTTTGCTATGAGGATTTTGTTGTACTGCTATTTAGACAGATGTTTTACAAATACAAATATGAATGAAGAACCTTACAAATAAGACTCTTGAGCTGACAATTAAAATAAACGTAAACTGGCATTGCTTTATCAAAGCTCATGGGGGCAGATTTGCCTTACTAGAAGAGTTTGCTCTTGTCTAGTTTTGAAAATGTGATTCAACATGGTCAACATCCTAGTCAGAAAACTGGGGTTTTTGGTTCTGGGTAAACCCAAGTACCTGCAAGAGAAGTAAACAGTCACCCCAGTTCAGGAGTCTGTGCTAATGCTTGGGGATTTTTTTCTTTGCCAAAACCCAGAGACATTCATGGGCACTGGATGCTCAATGCAGTCCAAAGAAACTGTTTTGGGGAGATGTTCTAAACATTTTTAACATGTTGTCATTCAGTGTCCACACAGACATTTTAGAAGCATACCTGTTGAGACACAAATAACCAGCTCAAGAAATCCTATATGAAAATCATTATATTTGAGGCTCTGAAATAATCCAGGATGCAATGACAAATATTTTCTTTTTTTTTCTGGTTAAAAAAGAGAAGGAATAATGCTACATCTTCCACTAGCAGAAGGATCAACTCATTACTCTTTCTCAATACTATACTGAAAGCTAAGAACTGACTTTACTTTGTTATCTCCAGTCCTGCCCTGGGCAGTCTGTTCCAATGCTTGACAACCCTTTCAGTAAAGAAATTTTTCCTAATATCCAATCTAAACCTMCCCTGGTGCAACTTGAGGCCATTTCCTCTTGTCTTATCGCTTGTTACTTGGGAGAAGAGACCAACACCCACTTCGCTACAACCTCCTTTCAGGTAGTTGTAGAGAGCGATAAGGTCTCCCCTCAGCCTCCTCTTCTCCGGGCTAAACAACCCCAGCTCCCTCAGCCACTCCTCATAAGACCTGTTCTCCAGACCCTTCACCAGCTTCGCTGCCCTTCTCTGGACACGCTCCTTCTTGTAGTGAGGGGCCCAAAACTGAACGCAGTATTCGAGGTGCGGCCTCACCAGTGCCGAGTACAGGGGCACGATCACCTCCCTGCTCCTGCTGGCCACACTATTCCTGAYACAGGCCAGGATGCCGTTGGCCTTCTTGGCCACCTGGGCACACTGCCGGCTCATGTTCAGCCGGCTGTCGACCAGCACCCCCAGGTCCTTTTCYGCYGGGCAGCTTTCCARCCACTCTTCCCCAAGCCTGTAGCGTTGCCTGGGSTTGTTGTGACCCAAGTGCAGGACCTGGCACTTRGCCTTGTTSAACCTCATGCAATTGGCCTCGGCCCATCAATCCAGCCTGTCCAGATCCCTCTGCAGAGCCTTCCTATCCTCAGGCAGATCAACACTCCTGCCCAACTTGGTGTCTTCTGGCCACATGGGAATCATATGGCCAGATCCCCAATGAACACTTTAAAAATGTAGGTGATTCTGTCTGTAACAGAGCACAGGATTTTGAAAGTACTATTCAGTGCTCCCCTTTTTGAAGCTGTCTCAGGTTTTTATTTTCTGCATTTAACTCATGGAAATTGCTGTAGATAAAGTGTCATCCTGGAGGCTGGATTCTGGGTCACATCCTGCTTCCCACCGCTTTAGTTTTCCCACTACTGACTGTGTGGACAAGTCTTCTGCAGAAGTTCTTCTAACAATGTGCCATTTGGGGCACTGTAAACACGTAGCTTGGCTCTGTTCTAAATGTTATTTATTAGATGTCTTGGATTCATTTACGCTCCCCTTGAAGAGCCGAGGCAGGTAAATGTTTACCAACATCTCATTTGCATGCTGAGAAGTCTTCTAAAATGCAAGCTTCCTGTTTCCCTCTGGCTCCTCTGACTACAATGTGTTATTTAAAGTTTTTCTTTCAGAATTACTAACCAACTTTTAGAAAGGTTAATGTGAGGGACAAGGACAAAGGCCCTTTAACCTGGTTATGACAGGAGATGCTCTTGTGCCTAATTTCTCTAATGTGGGAACAAGCACAAAAAGAAGCTCCCAGGGAAAATGGAGGACCTGCATTTTGATAAGTTAAAGTACGTAGTGAATACTTCTTGCAGGTTTGCAGAGCTATAGGAAGGCCCCTGCAACACCTGCCCTGGGAGGCCCCGGGGGCAATCCCCATGTGGAGGCCTCTGGTTGAACCTGGTTGTCTGCTGCTGCCAGGGAGGGCAGTGGGACCGCCAGTGCCCTGCTTTGGGGTGATCCGGTTCTGGTGGCAGCTTGAAGGAGCCCGAAGAGGACGGAAAGTTTGCAGAGGTGAAGGTGCACACACACACACGCATATACATATATATACATACTTGTGTCTTGCAAGGTGCRTACACGCTGGCTACCAAAGCACCTCCCTGCTGGTTCTGCTTATCCTACTTTTAGACTGTCCAGTATTGCATGAACTGACAGGAAAWGCTTTAAATAAGCAAAGAACAAGAGAAAGATAAGAAGATGGGAGGAAAGGATAAGAGACCGCATATAACCAGAGAGGATGACTGRCACATACTGCATCCAGCCCGTTTTTCCTTATTGTTACTTATTCCTTGACTCCACTCATGTGGGCTCCATGGCAATTAGGTTCGGGATGTATTTGCAGCTGATAAGGGGAGAGGTTTTTCCATCCAGATAGARGTGTTTACATTGCACTTGAATATTTTAAAGCAACTTCAGAGCTGCATCTGATGTAGCTGGAACCTGCTTTTCATACTGGAATCTCAAGTGGTCTTTGCTGTCCCCTTCGTCATTCAGGCAGTACTCTTGTACAAAAGGTGTCTGTGTACCACGGCAAAAATTAGATAGCATTACCTCCTTGTAATTATGTAGCAGGGATCCTTTTGTCTGTATCTGAGAATTATAGGGGCATAAACACATTTGTGCTTCTTCAAAATAAAGGCTGGAACTGAATTTTTAACATAAGCTGAAATGTGTAGCTGGGTTCATTGTAAACCTATGTTTGTGGGTAGCTGCATGTACATAAGACAGTTGGCAACCAAGTATCGGTGTTCTGTGTTCAGATGTGACCCTTACATACATGATTTTCCAGCTGAAAGGAGGGTCTACTTGTCATTTAAGTGATAATGATTAGACGTGAACAAAAAGAGGAAAAAAAAAATCTCTTTGATTCCCCTGAGTTCCTTTGACTGTCTCCTGGACATAATGATAACTTCACTGGCGTGTAAGAACCAAAAACAYGCCAGGCAGACCTCCAGAGACATCACCTACTTCATTCCCTGTCAATCTGAACAATCCTTTATTTTTGTAGTTCCTGGATACAACATAGATTTCTGTCCCTCTCTGCTCTCTGTCCCACTGTCTGCCTTTTCATTTCCAGYCACCGGTGCCAACCCAGCTAAATTCCTGCTTGACGTAGCTGAAACTYGGTTTGCAACAGCAGGTTCTCAGAAATGCCCCAGACGATGGACAAATGCCCCAATTCTCTCAGCATCTGTGCTAACCYTGAAACCCCACCTGGTAGGCACAGTGCAATCAAAAACTAATCAGTGAAATTAAGCTGGGATTTGATCTTGGGAGCTAATAKGAGAAAAAAAGATGACTGTGCAAATACGGTATGGCTTTCAAGAGGGGAGATGCACAAACCCGTTCTTAATCATCAGCATCTCAACAGAGTAGTGATAGGAGGACCTGGCAAAGCCTGTCAGCATCTGTGTTAATCCAGTTAATTAGCAGGAAAGGACAAACTCCTCTGGAAGCACCTATGTGACAGGCAAGCTCTCTTCATATTTCATTAGGATGATTGTTTTAAAGGTTGCAGGCAAAACTGTGCCTGTGTTGCTTTAGAGCTTTCCCTTACTGCTATGCTAAAGTTGGGGCATGTCGGAGGGCACCCGGGGCTGGGAGGTGGCGTGGGGCAAAGGGCGCTCCGGCAATCTGGCTTCACGGGGAAGCAGCGCCGGAGGGAGAGAGTAACTTGAGCTACAACCTACGCAGTCTGTGTGATTTTCCTCTCCCTCCTCTTCTGCCTTGCTCTTTCAGCAAGAAAAAAAAAAAAAAAGAAGGAAAAGGCTGCAATGTGTCGCAAAGGAACAGACTGGCAGACATCTGCCTCTTGCCTTATTTATTTATTTCTTTAAAAAAAAAGGGAAGGGTACAGAGCCAACTCTTCACTCCAGAGCCCCCATTCCCTTAACAAACCAAATGGTGGCTGTTGGCAGGGTATTGACAGCTTGTTAATGAAGGAATTCTTGACAAAATGACAACCTGTGTGGGATGCTGTGTGAAGCCGAATCCTCCCACAAACCAGTACTAAGTAATTAGGAGGTGGTGAAAATAGCAACTAACTACTGTTGGGGAGAAGAGGAAGGGGGAAAAAAAATCTCCTAAATTAATTATAAAAGCAGTTCTGGTTTAAAAAGTATCCCTACTCCCTTTCCCTGAGAAGACACAACAATTTTCCCTGAACTGCCTATTTTATCCTTTGCGTTTCTCTTAGCGGGCCAAAGCGTGCATCTCAAAAGGCTGAGCCTGAGGACCATGAATTCAGTGCCTTTTCCTATGCAAATATGATCAGCAAATGAAGCACTAATGAAAATCAAACAAAAAGTTGGCCGCTGGGGCTGCCCCTTCTGCTCCCCACAAGGGCCCTGCCTGGTTCCCCATACTCTGTTTTTCCCTTGATTTTTGTCTGATTGCTTCAGGCAGGTGGGCCCAGCTGTTGACCACCGCACTAGGTTTTAAACCCCTGAGAGGAGGCTGGGTGATGAATCAGCCAAGGTAGAGTGCTTGAGGTACAAAGTGGGTCTCACAGAAAGGCACATTTTTGAACAGTGGCTCAGCATCATGGGCTCGCAGCAGCAGCAGGGTCCACGTTCACGACCACGGCATCAGTATCAGGTGCTAAAGCATTGGTTAGCAGCAGCCGTAGCAAAATCCACGGCTTGTGGTGGAATTATGTTTCAGGTGGTCATTCAGTTTGGCTCCCTAGGAAGATACCATTCTCCACCCCGTCTTGAACACAAGCTCATGATAATTTAACTAAATGGTTTGGAAAAAAAGAGCAAAAATGGTTTATACAAGAAGGAAAATTATGTATTCCATCTTAAATGTTGATTTTTTTTCCCCCAGAGGTTGAAAACTTTCCAACAACTGTAACATGCAAAAAGCAATTGAAATAAAATGGAGGAAAAAAAAAAAGAAGAAAAAACATTTTAAGGAGTTTTGGTTTTTTTTGTTTCTTAAATGAAAGCCAGAATTTTGAGAAATTCAGCTAACTTTGTTGTTTTGTACTTTTAATCTGCCTGGCCTTTTCCCACCTTTTACAGCTTCTGGGAGTGACATTTACTTTCTACAATTATAGCTTCAGATAAGCAATACAGACTGAAATGAACATTTTATACCTTCCATTTTTTAAATAATGTGGAGAAATGAAGAACTTGCAGACTTTGAACAGTACTCAGCTTATACGCATTTTCAATTCTTCATGACTTTTGTGTTTTGAATGAGCAAAGGAACCTCACTAACTTTCTTGTATCTCATCTATTACTCAGGTAAGTTTGTTCCCATTTGTGGCTTTTGTAGTCATGCTCTGTTAAAACATTACAAAAGCTACAAATAAATAACTGCCTCAGAAATTATTCATTGATTCTTGAAGTGGACGGATAATAAGAGATCTATACATTTAATTCTATGAAATATTTTTGGAAGGAATAGAGATTGACTTAGTTCTGGTTTACTGCATGAGGTCAAGAATAGACATAAGAAAGGACACTTTAAAGGTTAAAGGCTTCACTTTACAGGGAGCTGTCAAGACATCTAATGTTTCAATAACCTGCTGTACCAGTGAGAGGCAAAAGCCAGGTCAGGGATATTTTATTCTTTCCAAGTATACTAACAGAGCTATGAAATAATTGTTTATGCTGCAAGTAGAAAATCTTGGTTTGCCTGTATTGTGTGCCTTAAATTACTGATATTTTTTTTTCAATGACTTCTCACCCCACTCAGTTTTCAAAGAAAGCAAACCAGTTTTTGATGTTGGATAATTACATTGCTCAGTAGCATTGGCAAATTAATTATAGGACATAAATGAATGTTTTATATTTGGGTAGTCAGCATTTTTTGTGATGTCAAGAAGTATAGCAATACTGATGATGAAATTTTGACCCATGCAAATGTATGAATGCATGTTAGCATTGACTCATAAGAATCTTGCTTTACAGAGATTAAAAAAACAGGACTGAAAGTCAGTCATTTYGGTTTCATTTCTGGCAGCTGGATTAAAGCTTTTGGAGGTTTCTTATGATGATAGGATTGAGAAATTATTCTAGAAAACTAACATGCAGGGCTCATGGTGAATCAATGCACTGGTTTTGTTCAAAATGCATATTGTGAGCTCCTTTCTTTTTAGGAGGAGTTACTCCATGTTCTGGCCCTCAGTAAAGAGCCACAGGATGCTACCAACCAAAGAAAAATATATCCAAATACAAAGAAAACAAGGCTTGTCAGATGATGACTCTATTAAAAAAATAATAAAAAATTAGTCACAGCACTTGTTAAAGTCTGGGCTGTACTGTAGAGGATAATTTTCCTTCACGTAAGTGTGTACTAGGTGCCGTAGTAATCTTTCCTACAAATGGGGAAGAAAAGGTATACGACCCCTTTGTGTTTGTGCCGGCAGTTTAGGGCTGGCTTGGTGATACTGAATGAGGGAGAAGCTCATTTACAGTGAATAGGACTGCTTGTGTGATCGTGCTCCTGGGGTCAGGTTCTTTGCTTGTAGACCGAGAGTCAAATATTAAGGCTACCACTGATTTGAAATTCTCAGCCCTCAGGGGGATGCTGCTGTCTGTGCTATTCATAAATCTTGACCTCCCACTTCTGGTACCTGTGGAGGAAGTGGAACTAGCATCGGTTTCAGTGGAAAATGMTCTCTTGCAGGGTAGGTAAGAGCTAGTGCTCATCACTGCTACAGAAGGTGACTGTGAATGGGGCTTGCTCCTCTGACGTGCTAAGTAAAACACATTTTTTATGTCAAGCGCTTTGCAGGCTCAGCCTCAGCATGCTCAGTCTTTTGTTGTACCAAACTGTCAGTAAGGAGCCATATACCAGAGAATCTCTTCTTGCTCCAGGGTCTTATTTGTCCAAAAGCAATCTCAAATGCAAGTAAATTCCAAGTAACTGCATGAGTGAAACAGTTGGAACACTGTCAGCAGAGAGACAGACGTGTGCAAGCAATGCGGACTATGCTAAGCTCACTTGCATGGGATTTTTTCAGCTGCTAAGCAACAAAAAAGTGACAGGATGAGATCTCTCTCACTCTTTCATTTATTTTAATAAATCTGTACATTTCTTGTGCTGACTAAAATAAAGGGAGAAGGCTTTTCAAAGCCTGACATAGTTTACTTGTTAATACCCCTTTATGTATGACCTCCTATTATGTTCAGATGTTCAGAAAGGCATCCAAGGTGCAGCACAACAATGATATTCTTCAAAGATCTTTCTCTTGTCTTATGCATGAGAAAATGCATTTTGCATTTAAAGATCATGCCGTTGGATTTCACGTGGAGTCGCAGTAACTGGCTGAAATAGAAGCGCCTTAAACGTGCTCGCTTTTGTGACATTGCAAAATTAAGTTTAATATTTGCAAGTTGGTTATCTAAACTCACATTCTGTCTAATCCATAGTAAATATTATTATTCTCTCAGAGCCATATTTCTTTCATACTTCTTGGGATCAGTCAGAGGTACTGAACACTTGACAATTTTGAAAATGAAGTTGCTCAAATAGGTGCTGAAGTATGGCCAAGGGAACTCAGTTTCAGGGGGTGATTTTGAAAATCTTGACCTGAGATCTGTCCTGGAATGAATCAAGAAAATGTAGTTACTGTGTGCAACACTTTTGTGTATCCCACCCATTCAGCACCAGATCTCAAGTTGTCCAAATTTTGTGTTTGTTACAGCTTCACAGTCAGCAAGTTCTCTTCATGAAGGCTGTCAACCAAGTGTCTGAATTACAGCCTGCAACTGAGTCTGTTTAGATCTAATCATTTCTATACAGTAGGKAAGGAAAAGAGCAGCAATCAGTAAGAAGCCTCCTTTCCCTCAGCATTCCTGGCTAGTATYGTTCAGGGACACTCCAAGAAGGGTAATTGTGAATTTTAAAGCAGAACTCTGCTTTCTCTGTTTTCATTGTATGACCTAGGAAAAATCCTGATAACATCAAGCTGCCTCCTCCCTCACCAGCCAGCGCCAGCTCCCATGCTTCTGCCGGTGCTGACGCTCGGCATAGTTATTGCTTTCTCATAAAACAATTGCATTCCCACCAGTGCTTCCCAGCAACCGGTGATGGCTGAGCAAATTGTAACCGGGGATCTCTCCTTCCCGTACTGTAGCTTACTTACCTTTCCCCACCACACGACCTCAGTGATGGAGTGCCTGTGACTGTATAACTGCACAGTGTCCCRCACAGTGACAGTGACTGCACCACTGTAAGTCCAGGTGCTACCCCTAACACCATGAAGCAGAGCAGTCTTGGTGCAGGTAGGTTTTACTACAGCATAGATGTATGTTGGATGATGAAGGAAGTTGCACCAGCAGCARAAATGTATGTATATGTGGCAATGCTTTACAGAACTTCCAGAAGAGTGATGGCACTGTGTTGAATTGTTGTTATACCTTCAAAAAAAAGACCTGGCTAGGGTAAGTAAATGAAAATGAGAAACTGAAAAGCAAGGCAAAAAGAGGGAAAGAAAACTGTCCAAGGAGACTGCAGTTAAACCACGGGAATTTCTGACTCCCAGGCATATATTCAGCTCAGTTCATCAGACCCTGCTGCCTGATTATTATTTAGAGTGAAATGTATGTTGGCTTGTTCACTTTATTTATTCACTTTAATCATCTCACAGCCCTTCCACTCCAGGGCATCGCTGGTGGACAGAAGATTTATAATCTGGAGAAATCCTGAGCCTGAAAATGGGTGAATTGCTACAGCTCTTGTGCAGGTGCCATTTCATAGCATCCTYTGATTTAGACCAGTGGACATTCTGGGCTAACAGAAACAGAGCTCGTTTGGCAGGCAGTAATATATAATTGGGAAACTATATGTTGCTGCATCATTATTAGGATAAAAACTAGGGCTAGGAGATATTTGCTCTATCTCAACAGCAGGCTATCAATATTCTCAGCAGCATTATTAGTATTTATTGAAAATCTTTTGTAAAGCACTGCAAGTTTACACAGAGGTAATTTACATCAGATAATTAGGATGCCTAAAACCATATACGGAAGGATAGATGCTAGTAGTGCTAAGTACTTGATTGTATTACATTGCAATGCTATTCTAGGGGGATTAGAGCATTTTCTGTCACTGTTGATTGCATGGCAACAAAATGAGAAGTTTGTTACACACATTTCTGGGTCTGACTAGTTATGAATTCTAGACTGTGCCTTAAAATTTAGTCTGATCCTGCATAATCTAGCTGATACTATCCAGCAAAATAAGATGCGAGTGACATGCCACAAAATGCTGAATCTCATGTTTTGCATAAACCATGCTGTGTTTGCATACAAATGGTTTTGTAAAGCACCTATGTGTAAACTGCTGACTTTGCTTTTACCAGCATGCAGTTTTGAAAGACAATGTTGCCAAATGCAGCCATATTTAGCCATATTTATTGATTGCTTCTTATCAGAAGACAGTCTTTTCCCTTTACAGTAAGGGAATAATATGCCATCACGCCATCAAGATTCTGGGCTTGAACTTGAATTGCTCCGTTTTGTGAACTGTGAAAAGATCTGGATATTACCAAATCTTTTTTCTGTCTACACAGACAAGATTTAATTTCAGTTCCATATGCTGTGAAACTTGCTGTTCGTTCAGTAGGAGGATGTAGTTCTGTGTGTTGTATGTAAATTCAGCATACGCTTATGTTTAGATTGGATCTTGCGCCACACAGCAGCCCAAGTTGGCGTCAGTCAGCCCTTAAATTCATGATGTGTTAGAGCCCTGATCAATATTTTGAGCCTGATACAAACCCTACAGAATTAAACGGGAGCTTTTTGATCCAAGTCAGTGGTCTTGGTATCARTCCACTCTGCTTAACTGAGCTTTCCAGCTAAGGCATAGGTCTGGCCACGCCGCAGGCCTGTATCATCTCAGAAGGGGAATCGGTAACACTGCCCTCYGAGGAATTTGTTTGCTGCTTCCTCAGTGTGTGTCAAGAAGTGGCATCTGGGTTAATAGTTTATCTGCTGCATATCTGTAGTCATTCGCTGACTCTAGTGAGATGCTGAGGGGAGACCAGATGAGACGGGGGTGGTGCCCCCGCAGTGGGGAGAGTGGGGAGTGCGTTCCTTCCCACACGCGAGCTGTTAAAGGTTGTGAAAGCCCCTCTGCCCCCTCCTACTGCTCCTTCCTTAAGCACGCACATGGGGGCCAAGCAAAACGCGGTGCTGTGCCTGACAGAAGGATTTTGCTAGGTCAGGCATGAGGRTGATGCTCTCCAGGGCTAAGGTTTCATGAAAAGCAGAGGGACAGAGATCCAGGAGCATTACTAAATGGGCCARTCAATACCGAATCCATTTTTCATCATTCATTCACAGGAAGAATAGGGATGTCTAGCTTAATCATTCCTTATAGAAAATAAACAGGCACCTTGTCAGCCCATGAGAAAAATCATTCACTGATGCCAAGATAAAGTTTCTAAACAACTGACTGGATCAAAGGTGAAATTTAATTGATTATGTGTTAAATATTCTCTCTCTCCCTGTCTCTGACATAACACTCCCTCATACACACAGAGTGAAAATACCCAGACAGTAGGCCGAACAATTTCCTTCTCGTTGCCATAGAAATGTCAGGCGATTATCCAGTAGTGTGGCTGGATTGCTTCTAGAGATACAGGGTTTGATTCTTTTTCACTTAAATGATGTAAATCAGAAACAGTGCTGCTGAACTCAATGAATTGCAGAACTGGTATAAATGAGAGGAGAGCCAGTGCTAGTGTGTTAGAGGCTCTTTCTTTTTTTCGGTGTTTTTTAACTAAGTGACAAAAAATGATTGAATTATGCACATAAGCCACAGCACGTCTGTTGTGGCCAAGCTCAAAATCCTGGGTGAACTTTTACAGTTTTTTAGGATTTTTGTTAATTGCTGCTAAAGTCTTTGGTGTAGGACTTGAATACTGCTCAAATTCATAGTACAGATATATCCTTCACAGCAGGGTTTATGTCTGAATGTGGAAAAAAAAGGTAGGAGGAGAAACTAGAAGCATTTGAGCAAAGCGACTTGTCTGGAGTCACAGGCAGATCAAAGGCAGGGTAGGAGCAGATCTCCTGTCTCTCCTGCTCCCATCTTACTRGACAATGCCTGTGAGTGTAAGGGCAGTGCAGCAGGTAACAAGAAGGCAATGCTCCATTAGCTGGTTTGCTTACACCAATATGCATTTGTCAGATCTAGTTTGTAGGCGAAGATCCAGCTGGGCATCCCAATAAACAGCATATGACTATGACATCCAGCTGCGGTCTGTTGCTGTTGTGTTGAATTAATCAGAGTTTGGCTCTCTGTGCTCTTCGTGGGCAGGAAGAGCCAAGGGAGTGGAAACAAATGAGACTGAGCTGCTTTTATGCCAGGCATGTGTATTTGTAACAGGGCATTTGACCCTTGCTCAGGGCACCCACAGCTCTAAAAGTCTCTTCCCACCCTCTGCAACAAACCACTTCCAGTGCTTGCCTGGGAGGGGAACTCAGTGGGCAGTTGAGAGGGAGAYGTCCTGGTGGAGATGCTCAGGACCTGAAACTCCCTCTAGGTCCAGCCTTACTATCAGGAGGTTGAGTTGGCTTGGACACAACCCTGGCACAGCAAGGGTGGGACCTGGTGGTGTACAGATTTCCAGCCCAGGCTTGGAGAAGTGCACCATCAACATCACATATCTACCAGGGTCCTGCGGCTTCACCCTTGCCTGGAAAAGCTCATTCCAGTGTATATACCAGAGTGCCTGAGAACAGCTGTGTTGGGGATCTGCAAATTCCAAGGCTGGCCTTGTTGTTTGTACATGCAATTACGCACACATGGTTTCAAATATGTTCATTCGGGCTCATTCCTGGCCTCCAACATGGGGAGCGTGGAGTGCGTGATAGTCCCTGGGACACAGTGTTGATTGTGCATTGGAAGCGTTCACCTCGGAGGGTGATGAGGCGTATGACACACAGCAAGATGTAAGTTGTTTCTCAGAGYGGCATTAGCTTCCCCTCTGTAAGCTGGGAAACCCTGATTAGGGTCTCAGGTGCTAAGGCTGACAGGATGGCAGTAGCAGGGATACGAACCACTGCTCCAGGAACCTTAAATGGACCACGGACAAGCTGAAGTCTATCTCTGTGGCCTACAAAAGCCACATCTACAGACACAGGTTTTCCAGCAAAAAGTCCCTTACCAGATAGCCCTTCTCCAGGGAGACTTTCCTTCCCTTTCAGCTATTTATATTCATGGGGAGAAAGATTTGCCATGTTATACCTTTCCTTCTGTTTTGTGCTGTAGTATAGAAATTTCTAACCTCAGGGCAGGGTTGGTGTTAGGCACCTTTCTTGGGCACTATTGTTATTACTTGCCTCTGTCTAGAAAAGTGATTCTGTAACATTTGCACTCTGCTCTTGCCTGGTAATATTTTCACAGAATTAATGGATGAATGCCTGTCAATAATACTGCTGGTAGATATTAACGCAGTTCAAAGGCATTAAGATGCTGTCACCCCTGAATGAGCTGTGTGTTCTATATCAACTTTATTGGGAGCACTGTGGACTTTCACATTCGGACCATCTGTAAATATAGCAGCTCCATGACTCATGTATTTTTTTTCCCTGTTTGAACTCAAAGAAAAATTAATCTGGCCCATCTGCAGCTGGACTTGTTYAGAAAATCTGATTGCCTTCCAGACACCAGCCATCCATGCTCCAGGGATGACACTCTTTCCACATGCTAATTAACTGAGGACAGAAGAAATCATCACAAAACATTCCCATCTTTGTGCCTGCAGCTGTAAATTCAGAATTAAAGTAATTTGGGGAGAAATAATGTTGTGAAGTGTCACAGAAGATTTGCAACTGCCAGTGCTTTTAAAGGAGCTGTGCTTATAAACTTGCACTGAATATGATACTGAAATATAATATTCACTTGTTTAGTGACTTCTTTGTTCTGCCAAAAAAGCCCAGCAGAATTGAGGCTCTAGAAAGCGTCTACATAATTCAGATTAGAAGCTTGACCAGGGAATTACAGAGATAGGAGCTAGAAGTAACTCAGGTATGGACCTTTCATGTGTACTCTATTCTCTGTTAAACTAAGCCACTGTCGTGGTTTAACCCCAGCCAGCAACTAACCACCACGCAGCCGCTCRYTCACCCCCCCGCTCCGGTAGGATGGGGGAGAGAATCGGGAGGGCACAMGWAGGAAAACTCACAGGTTGAGATAAAAACAGTTTAATAATGGAAATAAAACAAAGTAGAACAGTGATAATAACAATGATAACAACAACAACAACAGACTATACAAAGCAGGCGATGCCCAATGCAACTGCTCACCCTCACGTGTTCCTGGTATAGAACACCCCATTGGCCAGCTGGGTCAATCGCCCCGGCTGTGCTCCCCTCCTGCCCCCCCCCCCCACTCCCCCTGCACCTGGCAGAGCATGGGAGGCTGAAAAGTCCTCGGTGCAAGCACCACCCAGCAACAACCAAAGCATCACTGGGCCACCAAGGTTCCTTTCATTACCAAACCCGAAACGCAGCACCCCCTCCAGCTACTGGGAAGAGAGTTAACTCTGTCCCAGCCGGCACCTGGACAGCCACTGAGAGTCATTAGTCAAAAATAAGATGTGCCAGGAGAAATGGCAGAGGCATGAGGCTCAGCTGCTAAATAAGGAAATCTAAATGAGCAATATCTTGAACTCCATAGATTCATGTTATACCAGCTGCCTGAAAGAGACAAATGTTAGTTATTGAAGAGGAATCACACGCAGTAAAGTCTTACATATTAAGAATATTATGACATTGGTAACTGCTACATGCAAATGGGGAAGGTGAAGGATGTCCATAAGGATACCTCAGTGATGATTGCACTTTTGTCAGCTCTTCCCTTTTACCATAAATGTTATGATATGTGCTATTTTCCACTAGTTCTTGGTGCTATGATAGAAGAATCTCAGATTGCATAGGAAAGAAAGAAAACAGTGGGGGGGAAAATCCTAAAAACATGATTAAAAACATTCCCCATCTAGAAGATGAATGAAAAGAACCTAGCATTTTATCTTTACCTCAAGATTTGTCCTTCAATAAAAGTGAAAATAACTCCTTAGCTGCAGGACTTTGCTCATCACAGTGGCTCTGAGCCGTCTGTGTACTCCCATTTACACCCACCCTGATTTCCCAACAGAAATATTTGTGTGGATGAGTGCATTCAGGGCTGTTCCAAATCCCATTAGTCAGTCAGAGTCTTTCAGTTGCCTGTAGTGGTCTTTAGATCAGCACTGTGATCATTAATAACAAGTTAGAAATGGCCACTCCAGGGCCTGGTTACCCCAAAAGACTTCTTACAACATTTTTCTGCTGCAGCAAGCCTAACCAGTGACTGCTCTACTTTTATCCGTACCACTGAGTATAATAGGTCTGCATGAGGAGTGTGAAAAAAGCAGTAAGGAAAATGTCTTCTGCTTTTCTGTCTTCCAAGTATCTCCTTTATTTAGGTATGCCTGCATCACTGTCAGTCGAACCCTAGGTGCCTTGGTAATGAATTGGAATTCAGCTTCCCCTGAGTATTCTGCACTGAACAGTTTTAAAAAAATAATCWTTTGAAAAGAATGACAGATTGAGAGCAAAAGCAGTCCCAGAAGTTTTGTATCCACTTTGCATGTGACTCAAATCCTGGGTGTCCAGCTGGTTCAGACAGAGCTTGCAACGATTTTCATCCTTGTAGTTCCTGGCTCCTTGGGAACATGTTATTAAACAACCTCCTGTTGCATGGTTACGTTGGTAAATGTACGTGCTATCCCATGACTGCGAAGGCAGCAAGGGTAGAGAATTTCAGATGGAATCTGGCATATTAGTGTTTACTAATACAGTGAGCTGGAGCACTCTACAAATACATAGCAGTGGGGTCAGCAACCCACAAAAGGTGGCAGAAAGCAGAAAATTTTTAATGACAATCAGCAAGACCAGTGAAGTGCTGGGAACTGAGTCCAGAAAATCCGTAGACAGGTATCTGTGAAAGGTGACATTGATTGGCTTTTCTTGAGGGGGAAGACTTGGTGGCTGTTGGGTGTTTGTGGATCCCCAGCCTTACACTGATACAAGACAACACAAACCAGCTGAACAGCAGCATCTTGCTTACTTCTGGCTCCTGCTGGGTTGCTACTGGGAAATCTGGTACAGTAAACACAGTCTAGCCAACCTCCTACGAAAGGCAGCAGGTTAAAACTAAAGGTTAATCTCTTTGACCATTTATATCTATTTTTATTTCTAGTGCTGTGATCTCGGAAATTTTAATGAAATCGTGCAGTGCAAAACAGCTCCTCTGCAGCTGTCTCAGGACCTGGGATACTACCACAGTCTCTTGAGACAGGTTTTACTACACAAAGTGAAAGACTTGTACATGGGAGGGAAGTCTGAACCCAGTGCACATAAGCAGGGAAAGAATAAAAGTATCAGCATCTGGCTCTACAGGCTACATCAAACAGCGATCTTCTGGTTTCTGAAACGAGGGAGTTCAGGGGCCAGGCTGGAGCATGCCGGACTTGCACCAACCCATGTGCCCAGCTTCCTCCTCATGGAAACTAGGCATGAAAGAGGGTCAGGGTCTCATCTTAGACTGGAGTCTGGACATGACCCTTGCAGACATCTAGAGCTGGGATCTGGCCAGAAACTTGGCTCCACAGTGTAGATAACATCACTTATTGCAGCAACTTATTATGTGGATTGTAAAGGTGCACATATAGGGCAGTTATTATTTTAGCTGACACTAAAAATGCATAGCTTGGTTTGCTCCATGTCAGCTAGCTTGTGTGCTGACACTGCTAGAGCCATTTAGTAGGTTATGGCAACTTCCTATGTGACTTTTTGATTTACTACATATTCCTCATTCAAATTCCTACTGGGAAAGGAGCCCTGACAGAGTGTCAGACTTAAATCTGTCTACTTGTGATGACAGAATTTTCATACTTCTGTATTGGTATTCCTTCCTAATAGAAAGACACTAACCTTTATTTGACTACAGCTCAGTTGCATCTTGATTCCTCAAGCAATGGTTTAAACCATTTGAAAGGAAAGCGTAGGCTATATAAAATGTGTGGAGAAGATGAGAGATGCGTGAGCATGTAAGGCACATGTTTCATTAGCAAGATGCATTTTCATGGTGCAGCACACAGAGGAGGATGTGGGCGTAAGGTGCCAAGCTCCGTGTCCCACAGGGACCATACCGGAACTGGGGATGAGAACTTTGTTTCTCCTGTAAACTGGTGTGTTTCCAGTTGTGTTGTTTTTCAGCAACAGTGTGTTCCCACAGAAAGCAAACTCTTTTCGTCGAAAAATACCTACCCAAATCTTTTAGAACAGTTCTGAAGTATGACCATCTCTAAGTTCAATAAACGGTGCTTTCCACAGTTGCTGGTGGAATCTGCCTCAGATGAGCGGCCATACCTGACAAATACTGTGGATTCACCTAGAACGGGACTTAAAAGAGGGATTTGCAAAGACATAAAGAGGAAGCAAGTATCTAGTTTCTGTCATCAGATGAAGCTATTCATTTAACTAACCTTTGTGCTGTTGTACATCAATGTTTCGTTTGTGTTCATGTGGCTGATCCTCTGTGTTGGTGTGGCAGTGCCAGTCAATCAAGCATTAAGTTAATTAATTACGTCTTTTACCTTGCTACGTATGAGGCTCTATTTGGCATTCATGTGATATTCAGGAAGGTTTTTAATTAGGCTATGCCACCTCCACGTTTGAGCTGTGACAGTCTGAATCTGTTTGATCAAGAGAAGGAGCAAAATATGCCTGAGGTGACCAGTGCTTGCAGTGATTTGTTTGTGTTTTGAACTTGGTGGTTCATAATGCACTGAGCAGACACTGAGCACTTTCAGAGAATTATTCATGCAACAGAGACTTTATACCTCTGCCCCAAGGGATGGTCAGTTTAAACTGTGCCAGCCACATTATGTAGCCAAGAGGATGTTAATGGGGCTGAAGTCAAGTCGTATGCCAAAACAAATAAATAAAATGAAACAATGTGAAAATATTGTTTAAAGAGTTGTATTGACTTATCAGTACATGCAAAGTGAACCTTGATTTAAAGTCTCAGTTGCAGCTGAGTAGACCCTGCAAACTGTACAAGCTGACACCAGACTGCATGGGCCCCAGGACAGCAAATTCCTTCAGCAATTTGTGCAACTTACCCACTTTCTCCTTTCGGAAGCTGGCCTTGGGTAAATGCCCTCATTTCTCATTGCTGCGAGCTAGTTTGGCCAGCACATCTAGCATGGGTGATTGCTCTGGGATGCCAAGAGTGTTTTCTTAACATGGCGTAAGCAGGCAAATAGACTATTTGGTCTGGAGATCCGTACTGCGACTCTAATTTCCCCCATATCTTTTTGAAAGCAGAGGAGGAAGTTTAGTATAAGACAGGGTTAGGTTTGTATTTCTGTGTACGTACAATTGATGTGGGTTTAGTATGCTATTAATAAGTGCAAGTGTTTTGTCTAGCATTAAGAAAGCAACCAAAGGAAAAAAAAAATCCAACCGCATTAACATGCAGTGTGTGTAGGTGAGCAAGAGATTTGATTACCCTTCTCCTCTATTTCTGGATGAAAATGTGGATATAATGGAAATAAAATGACTTGCTAATGACTTTGGTAATGCAGCGTCTCTTAGAAAGGTATTTAGACAGGGGTATGACATAGTTGAGAAAGAACTGAGATTGTGGCTTTTGGCACTTACTACTCCATTTTAGCCACTAGCTTCCGCTTCTGTAGTTACAAATTGCCAGAGCAGTAACTGCAGCCTCAGTTTAGCTCACAGAGAGTGCCCGGGCTGAGATGCAGGAGTCCATGGCAAAACTCCCCTTGGCTTCAGCAGGGCTCTAATTTCTCCTTCAGTATACAGTTACTGGAATTGCTGAACGGCCCATAAAATGTTTTTAAGCTTTTAAATGCAAAACAAGATATAATTAAGACTAGACCGAGGACTGACTCTTAAAATGTGTGGGCACGTGAATGACTGAGTAGGTGGCAGTGCAAATATAAAGCTTGTAAGGGCAAATTACTAGTTGTGTTCTTATGCTGGTTTTCTACCTGCACCTGAGATACTTAGATTGTAAGAACAGGTCTGGCATCTGTTAGCTTTCTTTTAAACCTCTCCAACACACACGTGCATTTCTTACACTTATTGAACCTACCAATCTGCTTTCAGCTCAGCAATATCATTGCCAAAGCTTTTTTGTCACTCCAAAGAATGTCTGTGAGTGCCTTGAGCAAGTGAGATGTGTATCAGATTTGACTGAGGTCTTGTTAAGGGTCTAAAGAGAAACAGCAGCTGTGGAAGGCAGTATTGTTCTCTGCCACAGCTGAAATTAAGGAAAGCCTTACACAAGATGATGAAAGTTTTCATTTTAAGCACAGGTTTATGTTACAGATTCCTAACACCTCTGGGGATTTCTGTCGAGAGATTGCTAATGGGAAGACCCTTTACAAAAGATCAGTTGTTTAGATTCACTCCTGCACTAGCACAAAACTTTCTTTTAGCATGATAACACCTTTATTGAGGAAATGACTTTTTAGAGGAAGTTCATTAGCTCTCGCTGGATTTTTTTCACTGGATGGTTGTCTTTCTCCCGTGTTGCCGTCTGCAGGCTGGCCTGCCTATTCCTTCAGTAGTGGAAAAATATTTCCATATGCAGTACGGAGTGCATACACAGACCATTATTTTTGCCAGTGTGCTACTCATGCTGTGGATGTTTTCCAGTAAATGAGGCAGGTGGCTGTCAGCAGAGGTCAAAGGCTGAGCAGAAAACCAGGCTGAATGTCAGGGAGAGAAGGAGCATGCTTTYGGTCATGTCTGTGGCCCTGAACTCTTGTGGAAAGGATGGGACAAGAAGCCATTTACACTAGTGGGTCCTACATACRTAGGCAACAGGAACAGCAACTGTCACATAGTATGAAAATGGCCCCTTGTATATCTGGAAGACCTTCCGTGCAGAAATATGTGCTAGCCTATTCTTATTCTCTGGTATTAMCCTATTTTTATATAATTATCATATGTATATATAACCCTAATATTATCCTAATCCCTATATAATCCTGATATTAGCCCATTCTTATGCTCTAGCATCAGAGGCAAAAGGAGAAAGGGTCTCATGTTTTTGTTGCTGTTGCAAATGGTTAGCAGTGTTAAAGATACATATTAAACCACTGCTCTCTTACAGTTGTATGTCTGATTCTGACAGATGCATCTGTAATATCCATGGAATAAATATGCATAGCAGGGCAGCATCTATTCAGTTTGGGAAAAAAAAGCAGAGTTAAGGCAGACCACATCTTTTGCAGAAGTCAGTGAGTGTTTTAGCCGTATCACAAGCTTCTCCATTCTCTTTCCTTCTCCAAAAGTTCTCTGTGGTTTCAGCTCTGGGGTCTCTCATTCAGCTGTAGTGTATTGTCTGTAAAGTCTCCTATTAGTATGGATTTTTAGCACCATAGTGAGCACCCTGGAGGGTGAAATTAAATGTAGATGATGACAGAGTGCTGAAACTCAGCAGAATTACAGTTTCAATTACCCAACTACAAACATGGATCAGAAACATATTCCTAAACCCTCAGTTCCATCTGGGTCTCAAATGACTTCAAACTCACATACAATTTTCTTGTTCAGTTGAAACCTGTCTTATTTCTGCTCATGGTCCATTTATTTTCCTGGGACAGCCATTAAAGATGTTTAGTCTGGGAGGCACTAAGAATTGCTTTAGAAACATGAGCTAATATCMCTGTTGGGAAATGATCTTCTGCCATCTCACACTCTGTGTCTCCAAATGACGTCTGGTGCAAGTCCAGAGGCTGAAATTAGAAGGTACACTGCAGCTGCTTAAATAACCCAAATTCATTTTGGATGGTTTCTCCAGGAGTATAAAACTGTCTCTCACTATGTGCATGATGAGCCAGCCGCTTCGGAGACCTCCAGGCACTGCTAGATCATAATCTTATAATAATAGATATGAAATATAATAAGAATTCTTATTATAAATGTTGACCTAACAGTATGAGTGAATATATCAACTCTGGCAAGTGTATCCAGATCTGGGATAACTTGTTCTGTTTTGTATGGTATTTAAGATACCATGTGGCTAGGCTGAAATGGATGGGTATTAAAGAGTTTRGTCCATGCCAAAACATAAACAAGCAATAAAACAAAGTATAGGCTCAAATTCTCTTGTGGTAAGGCTAGTATAAATACTGAGTCAGGAACATAAGCATATCAAAACATCAACTTTTAGTGACATAAAAGTTGTTCTTTAGAGCAAAGACTTTGGAGCAATTCTCCAGCTTACCTCTCCCAGTGAAAAGCATGCGCCTGCCAATTATATATGAAATATCCCACCAGGTTGTGCAAATTCTTATAGTGTGACCAGGCTGAAAGTCAGAGGTAGTGTCAGATGTTGGCTGTAGCCTTTCAACAAGTGCCAGGTTATACGTAACCATGTAGCTCAAGCTATTAGACCTTAAGGTAAAGTGAGGATGTCCTGRGTTCATGCTATTATCTCATGTCGCTAAGACTTTTAGGGAATATGTGGTACAGTTGAATGGAGTTTCAACTCTTTCTGGTATGCTGCTCATTACAGAAATGGGGATTAACAGAGAAAGAATGTATCAAGCTAGTTAGAAATTGCTGAAAGGGTTATGAATGGCGGGCCAGAACTTCAGTAGGCATAAATTGGCACAGCTCAGTTCAACTCGGTGGACTATGCCTATTTTAAATCTGCTGAGATTCCAGCTCATTATATAGAAACCCGCATCCATTTATAGATCATAGCAAAAAGAGGTTAAAATTTAAGATCAKAGAAGTAAAGCATTAGTACATAATACTATCTTTTTCTTTTTTCTTTTCTCAAGTATCAAAGTCAAAATGACCTTTAAAGATGACGTGGGGTTTGGGGTGCTAGAAATTTATATGTTGTTGCAGAATAAATCCAATATATTATTAGGAAGATAACATAGCTATATTTCTTTTTATCACAATTTTATTTTTAACTACACTTTTACAAGAGACATCATAAAAAGTTAATGTGTCTGAGAATTAAAAAAAAAACAGCAACAAGAAAAATCTATCCAGCTACAAGCTCTTAGGCATATATTCATAACCRTGTTCTTGCCCTATTTCAGACACAGTCCAGATTTTTCCTTCCTAGCTTTTCTCTCCAGACATTTCAGCTCAAACTAAAATTTTAATTCTACATGGGAAGTTATAAAAAGCAAAAATTTGGGCCTTCTCCTTTCTGCAAAGAAGGGAGCAGTGCTGCAGGTTTGATGGCGATCAACAGCAAGGGTATAGCCATTGCAGAGCTATTTTGTGATAAATGCATCCCTTGCCTTTTGACCTGGCTGAGTGAGAAGTGATCTGGCTTTTGCCAGAAGGGATTCACGGCGCAAGTGCTGTCCCGCGATCATTTCTGCTGGAGTGGCTGAGGGAGGCAGCGGCGGGAGACGTGAGCAACCGCAGCCAAACATTTCTGCTGCCTGTTTCCATTGCTGCACCTTCCAAACGCRGCGCCGGGGGACTCCAGTTTTGCGGCTGGTTTTATTGGTACAAACAGCAACCGCGCACACAGTGGCTGCACCACGCACACTGCTGAAGGGATCAGAAAAGAGTCAAGCTCTGAAGAAAAAAAAATACAGAGTTTTGTTGAGCTGTAAGCTCTTTTGCGAGTTTATGCACTGCTCTGGCTTTTGAGAAGTAAAGCCGACAGGCTGATATGGCCCTGATGTTTTGATGTATTTTCTGATAGAGTTCAATAACAAAAGGCCCAGACACACACGGGTGGGTTCATTTTTCCCTTGAACTGGAATAAATCAGGAGCAGCGGCATGACGTCAAAGCCACGCTGGCCTAAGCAGCATTGAAACGATGTTCATTTAGCAGTGTGATGCTATGAAAGATGTTATTTTGCATAACCCTCCTCACAGAAATTAATCTATTCCCCTTTTTTTTTTAATGCCATAGGAGAAGCTGTTTGTGATACTTGGCTAAAGACTTCCTATTTTCAGACTCTGTCTCCCGCTGCTTATGATTTTAACCATTCAGGCTGAAAATTCTCCATGCCGGCTTTCTGTCTCGGGCTTAATGTTTTTGTGAGGAAAGCTGCAGGTGAAGGTGAGTCAGCCATTTCTCAGAATGCAATTTGGAGGAAACATATTGTTTTGCCCCCATTAGAAAACGAAACGGCCCCTCCCTTCTCCCCAGCTGTTTGGTTTAAGAAATCAAAATCCCTGGTGGCACAAATATGCCTAAACAGCCCTGAGTGGCCCCACCTGGGGCCTCCCCGCCCCTGCCCACGGCTGCGGGGCTCCATTTCAGCTCCTCCGGGGCTGCTGCCTCCTTCCCCGCGGTTGTGCTGTGGGTGGGCCCGTGCTGGGCCTGGCCTGCACCGAGGGGGGCTCCGGCCTCTGCCCGCAGCCGCCTCCTCTTCTGCTCCGGGGCCTGGCTCACCCCCTCGCCCTGCCTGGGGCCGCCCAGGGAGCCCCTCGCCAGCCTGGTACTGCTCAGGTATGGTGGGGCTGCATGCCCCGGCTCTGTGGGTCACAACAGTGGGTGCCATGTTTTCTTGTCCCCTCTGGAATGGGGAGGAGGGAAGGGGTGAAATAATGCTACTAAGGAAACATCATTAAATAGCAAAGCAGGCACAGGTTCAAAAAAAGTTAAGGCTGCAAGGTTAAGCCCTCAACAGCTATGAGGTGCTGTTCTCGGCCTCTGTGACTACTAATTGTTTGGCCAGTAATCCTTTTCCCCAGACCTTGTTTGGTGCATAGCTACTTTTTCAATATTTCCTTTCAGTCAGGCCTGTACGCGGCTGTGGGCCTGTGTTGAGGGCACCCCACCCAAACCCCGCTCCCGGTGTGAAACGGCTGTGTCTCCCCTGGGGCCTGCCAAGGGTTTTCAGGGTTGTCTCTAAACCCTTGTGAATATTAATCTGTTAGYGCTCATGAGGGCCTAGAGATGTGAGGTAGCGCTGCCACCCTAATGTTGGAGAACGGGGGCCTGAAAGCAGAGGATCTGATTTTTTAAGTATAAAATGTTGTATTGCGCCTTTTTAAGTATCTGCTAAGGTGGGATATCAAGCCTGAAACTCCAGACTGAGTCTTTGGTTAGTGTGCTTTGTAGAAATGTATCGAGCTGATTATTATTGTTTTAATATCAGTCCTGGGTGATCATGAGTTCTGCAAATCTGGTTCCATGCATCTTGAAACAGGTACCCAGGATACAGTCTTCATACAAATACTGACCACTAGCTACCTCTTTGAGCAATGTGCCCAGCATCGCACAGAAATGATTTGGCATGTGAAAGTAGGCGTAAACATTGTCTAGTCCTCTGGGTAGGTGAATTCAGTTTTCACAGGCCTGTGGTTTCCTGACAAAACACCTGTTGAGACTTGGTATAGCAAGTACCCCCAAATGTTGGGTACATGTTTCATTTTGAGAGTCTCTTGTCTGAAGAGGTTTTTCTCTTGTTTATTTATTTACTTAAAGCCTTCTTAAGTTGAACAACAGTTCATCTCTTAGTCTCATTTCTTACTGTGGTTGTGTAGAAAATAACTTCTAGATGAGCAAGAAATGTGCAGTTCTAGTTTTCACGTTAATCTCACATCTAATTTTTCTGAAAGGCATCCAAAAGCATAGGTCTTGTTTTGGTGTACTGTAATTTCAAATTTGCACTTTATGGTGAAGTCTCCAAATGATTTATATCCTGTGCTCTTGATTGCAGTGGGATCCCTGTGCATGCATATATAATGGAAGGTATATTTCATCCTTTGTTTGTAAAATATGAATGTAGCTTTTGGGCCCAAATATTCACTGGTTAGAGCTGTAAAAAGTAAGCTTTAATTTTTCCTCTTCTTCTGGCTCTGGGACTCTTTCTTAGATGAGAAGTAATTTCTATAGCAGAGAATGCATTTAAGCTACTACCCTCAAGTGATAGGTAGTAAAAACTGATACCACGTATGTACATCCTTATTGAACTATTTGAGCAAAACTTGCATATTTCTTGGTCTTTTTTTAGCTATCTTTTTTGCTGTTGTTCAGTAGGAATATGTCTTTTTTTGAGTATTCTAAGATAAATCATTATATTGGCTGGATGAACAAGCAACAGGGTCTTAATTAAAGAATGAATTTCATAGGATGAAATTCATACAGAAAATATATTCCTTTTGAATACTGAAACTACTTAATATCTGAGCTGTAATAAACTCTGTATTTTTCACTTGAATGCTGCATCCTATTACGGTTAGATAAAAACAGCGGTAGCCTCTGTTTTTTCACAGTATGTTTTCATAAGGGATAAAATTTATGTATTATTGGAAAATATTACAAGTAGGAAATTTATTGAGTTGTCAGTACAATAAGCATACTGAGCATAAAGTCTGAGGCTTTTGGCAATTATGTATGAAATTAATGTGGCCAAACTCAGTGCAAGACCTTATTGAAGATTAAGGTGATAGTTATCTTAAATACGGTTGATTGCAGTCACTCTCATTTTCTCATGGTTTTCTCCCACACACTCGCTAGCACAATGCTCAGGTTCTCAGGCTAGGATGACTGGTGTGCCCCGTGGAGGATAGGGGATGCCAGCTGTGGAGCCCTCATTACACCTTTGGGGTTCCCCTTCCCTGGTGAAGACAGCTGCTTTTTGCACAGGTCTCATCCCTTTTCGGAGTCAGCAGTTGCATCGCATTAAGAAGCTTACGGAATTTCAAGATGAGGCAGACGTGGAGAAAGCTGTGTCACAGCCGCGCTTCCTCTTCTACTGCTTTATGACTGTGAGGCGTTCAGTTTAAGGATAGCCACAGCCTGGCTGCAGGTGTAACCATCTATAACAAAGATGGAGGAAAAAGCGGATTATGTGCATGGTTAATTTGGGGCAGATGCCTGCTTAAATCAAGACATGCATATATATACATACATATTCATGGTCTGGTACCTCCAGCAATACAAAGTTAGTATATTACAGTGTGTCAGGTACCCAGACTACACCTCGTTATGCCAGATGCCCAGTATGTAACTGGTCCCTTATCCAATGTCCTGACAATCTAACAAGAGTGTTGGGAAAAGAATAACAGGTAACTAAACATGGAAAACTGCAGTATGCAGGGGGGCATGAACTAGTTCTCAGATCTCCCACCAAATCCATGCTTCTAGTGGCTTCAGGTAGTATGTACGTATTCCACGTTGCTCCAGAGCAAATCAAGTGAACAAACAAGTAGCGCAGCTGCCCCAACACATTTGCAAGCCAGCCTTTGTTTCAGGCTGGTCTCTAGAAAACCTAATGTTTGCAGTGTGCTGTAATCCACTTGGACGAGATGTGAATGCACTGTAGAACAGAAAATATTAATATTATTGATTTGAAGTAATAAAGCATCTTTTTGCATTCCCGCTCTTTCAGGAGACGTTCCTGAGGGASTGGATGACAAGGCCCTTATTAAACTGGCAGCATGCATTTTGAGATGAGAAATTACATATTTGATTCTAGCATTTGTATAAAGAAAACAAAAAATCTCTGAGAGGTCCTCGGAGATGGAAGAGGAAGGGGGAGGTCACTGGTATTATTACAGATGGGGTCATTCATATTAAATGAAATAAAAAAGAATGGAAGTTATCWTTGCAGTTCTGTCTGACATGAGTTTCCTTTAGAGACAGTGATGTGGCTTGACACAATATAACCTGACATAATGCGATGTGATGTTATAAATGAGAGGTACCATGGGTAGTAATGTATAATTTGACACACTACCTGTGCTATGCATGAGCTGGCAGTGTGCTGTGGTTCACTGAGTACCCAAATTGCTTTCAAATGGCAAGGTTACCACATCATGATGCACAAAAGTAAGCTAGCAGTTGGTTGGTGGTTCAATCATAGACTAAGTAACAGGCACACAGACACACTTTTCTTYTGAGTTTTGGGCTGATGCATAGGCACAGGTGCTGAACTAAAGAGTCACAAAATACAAATTGGCGTATGAAAAAGATCTCTGCTACTATTATAGAGATAGAAATAGAGCAGTGTGGCTTTTGTTTTCTGCCATGAGCTTGGAGAGAGCCAGACTGGTCTGAACACTACAGCACTACTCAGCTGGCTGGGATATGATGAAGTAYGAAGATTAACTTTGAGTCAGTGAGCCCAAGTCCCCAGGCTTTGATGGTTCGAGCAGTCTCCAGTTCAATAAGAGCATGTTGAAAGTTCATGAATTTTCTGGTAAATACTGCCTTTTGACCAKGAAAAGGATGGGAGCAGTCAGGGGTGCACTAAGATGTGCTTTTGCTGCCAGCATTAGCATTGCTGAGAATGGAAACAATTCTTTATTATTTTTAAAAATGAGCACAAGAGAGAAATATCTCTATAGGTATGAATGGGAAAGAAAGGAGGAGAGAAAAAAATGTCTGCATTCTATCAATCCCTTCTTTCTCGCTTCTGGCAAAAGGAGAGCTCAGCTGGATCAGAGAGAAGGAATGTCCAAGATTGTCTTTAGCATAKGAAGAACTTTTTTTGTATCTTAAAATAGGAATTATTTTGATRTAAAGATTATGTGGACTATAACCAACCAAGCACCAAATCAATTAACACTTTCTCCAAAAGCAAAGAGTGTTGCTGACAGTATAYGGACAAAATGGTTTCAACTAATGAGCAGGAAACACAGTGTGGTTGTAAGAAGGGGAAGAGAGAACATGCAAAGAAATGTGTTACAAGATGAAAAGGAGAGGGGAACATTGCCTGTAAGGTGCATGAAGGAGTTCTTCTGTAGTGTTCAGMATTGATAGGGCTCCAAACTGGGTCCAGTTCTGGGGCTAATGATTGCTTGGCTAGCTTAACTTAGTATACTGACTTTGAATAGGCACACAGTGCTCCATCATCTGGAATAAAAATGGATTGGGCTCGTCGAAGTAGCAGAAAAATCGGAGACAAYCTAAGTATGCTAGTATTCYCTGTGTACTTACATAGAGAGTCTGYRTCCATCTGGGTTTATTAGCTCTGATGTAGGGATGGCTCTGGTAATTTCACTCCATCCCTGTCTGGTGCTTCCTGGTGCCCTMGGTTTGGGCATAGTGCTGGAGGAAGAAAAATACTATTTGCCATCTGTTACAGCATTAGGTCAAACGGGCCCTAAAGAAATATRGACTGAGGTGCAAAGCCACTTGTTCTGAGGGAGGCATTTTGGGTTGTAAATGTTGCTGGATTTTAGCTGACTGCGAGCAAAGTCTTTTGTGGACCTCCTGCAGTTCTGGCAGTGTGGGACTGAGTGGTATCCACAAGGTTAATTAGCACAGGCTCTGTGGTATGAGAGGGGCTTGTGGTCTTAGGCCTGTCTTTGTGCTGGGTATTGTGCAGGGGCATCGCATAGCACTGTTCAGAAGTGATCATTATCAGCTTAAAGCAAGAGAGCATTCTCTTAGAATGTTAGAAATACATTTTCTGGAAGGAATTTGAGGCACCTCGCATACCTGTGATGTCTGCACTGTCGGGCAAAAACTGGTTGGCATSTAGACTTTCAAGTAGTCCTGCTGTAAAGTGTTTCCACTGTGCCTTTCTCAGTCTTCCTCCAACAGCAGGTGCAAACTGCGGCAGGTGTGTGGTGTCTTCTGCGGTCTTGGTGCCCTCTGGGGGATGATGACATAGGAGATATCCCCAGCTTCACACACCCGGATTTCTTTCCTAGGTGCTAGGAAGGAGAATGACATGAATCTTTTGACTTTYATTTTAGTACGTGATCATAACAAGGTAGGGCATTCCCACCAGCTCCCCACAGGGATCTGAGTCCCACTTTGTAGATGTAGTCATAGAGGGATTTCTGAGCTGGCCACGGTCTTTGCATTACTGGATCTTTCTTTAGCTCATCTAGACCACAGGGACCTCTGATTAAYTTGCTGTGCCAGTATCCATGCAGGGTTTCAATGCTGGATTACATAAGAGCTAATTATTATCGTTACACAAAGTACATAAGTGATTTTTTGCTGCCTCTGTGCAAAGCATTTAAGGAAAAAAATCCACAAATATCTCCCTCTGCTTGACTTTTCAGAGATGTGTCTGGATATTCTATAAATATAGTTTGATTCACATGCACATTTTTCTGATTCTCTGGAGAATAAATGCATTGTTTTGAAAGTTGTAATTATGAAGCTGCATTATTAAATAAAACAATAATTATTTCAACACAAATATTTTCAAGGCCAACAAGCATAAAAGAAATTAAAATGTTCTTTTTCTCCCTGCCTTGTCCAGTGCCGAGTGACTGGATTTCTGCCCATCCTGCAATGATATGCATTCATCACGCATACCAAGCAGAGGCTTCTCTGCAGGCAGGGATACGGCAAACCAGAAACAATCTGTGATCAAATTTTTGATGGGTGCAAACTGTCACAGTTCTGTGGGTTTAGCGGCCAATTTAAATGCTCTGTTTTTTTGGCCCTGGGTTCATGAAAGTAATTGGGTTTCATGAGACAGATAATTTTCAACACCCTTCTCCCTCTCATGCCTGTTTTTTAGCTCTAGATGGACTAGGGATGAGGTGTATTTCATGTCTGAAGCAAATGGCTGAAGCTGTTTTCTAACTCAGTTATTGCTTAAGCTACACTTGGCATAGCGCCTKCCATTGTTTTCACTTTGATCCAGTCTCTTTCTTGCTTCTGACTCTGTTAACCTTTGGCAAAACCAGAAGCGAGTAGGATCTAGTGTGTTTGCCCAACTGGCTGCTATGTTGTAGAACTGTTGCTGTGCAGGAGAGGCCACGTATACAGGCATGGCTCCTGCAGAGCTGAGCACTTTGCCAAGGATACATCAGAGGATCTGGGCAGAGATTGGCCATGGCATGGAGAAAAAATCATGGCAGAGTAAGAAGAAGAGCTTTTGTTTCGAAACAGAAAGCCCAGTTGTGTGCCAGAGTGGACTCCATTAGCTCATATGAAGAAGGAAAAGCAGGTAAAGTGCTGGTGTGTTTTCAAAAAAATGAAAACAAACAAATMCATAAACAGACAGAAACCTGCTAAAAGTCAAACAACAATAACAAAAAAACACAACCCAAAGTGCTTTCTCTAAGCTTAGCAATACCTGTTGAACATTTGTGCAGACTAAGGAGAATTCTGGGTCATCTCTTTGTGTGCCTATTCTTTTAAGACTTTCCAGCTGCTGCTCTTGAGTTTGAAATAGAGATATGCATCTGTGTTGTGGTGGCTTTTTTTAGAGTTGACCTTGAATTCACTGTCTGAGTTTTGAACTTTGCAAAGCTGCCTAGCTGTTGATGCTCCTGGCCCAAGAAAGCTGCCTGGGAGCACGGAAAGCGTATCTTTTCAGCCAGCACCAGGACCTGTGGGAGTTTGGATAGGGCTGGGTACCCGTGGTGCTGCTCAGACCAGCTGGGCTGGGACCCTGCATCTGTTTCCATAGAAACTGCTCTTCCTCCAAAGCTAAGACAAAGGTCCTTGGGATGTGCAGGCATCCTCACCTTCAGGTAACACCCAGCAAAATTAGTCTGACAGCAGGTAAATGCACTTAGTACCGGAATTGTGGGGAGACATAGAAACATCAGGTCAAAAMCAGTAAATGGTTTTGGCGAGGAGAAAAGATGCACATATTAGAAATGTTAAAATGATTCATTTTGTAAAGCTGAATTACTTAATTTACCTGTTAGTGGTTTTTTTTTTTGAAGTCCTTTTAAACTTTTTGTTTTGTCAAAATAGCTTTTAGCTTTTGAAAAAACTTGACCTAGGTAAAATGTGGAGAAAAGCGATAAGCAAAACAGTCATGTAACCCCCAAACAAAACAAACCTTTCATGTCTATTGTAACTTCTCACTTTGACTGGGTGTTTTCAGTTTCACTCTATACCCTTTCCCCTGCCTTACTGTACACTCCTCCTACAAATCATACATGTCAATACTGAAACAATATTTTTTCCTGCACATTTTCCATTTGGCCAAATCAGTTTTTGCCCAGCCATACTCTGTGATGTCTACTGTGCTGCTGCTCCTGTGAAGGATGTACTGACCTTCTACTGGCTCAGGCAGTGCTGCCTTCCATCACTGTTACCTAGCAGGACACACGAACTCTGTTGAATACCGTGACTCCATCCTCTTCCTTCACTGCAGGAAAACTCAGAACTCCGGCATTAAATCTCTCAAGCTCTTTTACTGTCTGTTTCTCATGTAAGGGTAGACATGAAAGAACGTTTAGCAGATAGTTTTGAGAAATCTTGGGGAGCTGGAGATACTATTTTTATTCCTCTAACTGCAGAAGGGAGAAAAATATAGATTTTAAGCCTCTGAAGTTTAAAAAAAATACTTAGATGACATCTTTTTGAAAAAGTGGGGAGGTTCTTAAAAAAAAAAAAAGTACAAAGAGAATGCCCTCCCATTTTAATTCCTGCTACTGTGGGTTGTGTATTACCTTGACAGAAGATTATCTGATTTTTCAGGGACAGTGAGCACCTACAGTGACTGAGTTTGGGTAGATTTCCACTTGTTTGCCATGATGGCAAATCAGGACCTAGTTATTTGGAACCAGAATCGTCTGGAATTGAAAGCCGCCTGAAAAGGCTGGCCTTTGAGTTGTATACCAGGTACAGAACCAGTACAGCACTTGCCTCAGAGAACTACCACATGGCCAGCATGTTGAGCATTTTTTTTTACTCGTAGTGTAAAATATCAAGAGAAGGGGCAAGAGTTGACACTGTCATTATCCCTTTCTGTGAAGGAGGTAGCAACTGCTTTTCACTCTCCAACAGGAAACCACRAAAGAGAAAAATGAGCAGAGTACCAAAGTGAAAATTTTTACAATGTAATTTTTCTGTATGTTCATTTGATACCAAAATGTCAACATCAGGACCTGTTAAAAATAAGTTTTAGAAGCTCTAAAACAAGAGGGTTAAGGAAAGTTGAACTTTTGTCTTATGCTGTCCTTGACTTTGATGTATTGTAGTAGGGGAGAGAAGTAATACTGTGTTTTGTAGTCATGAAAGCAATGGTCTATATTGTTCTTCAGAAAGATTAAAAAATATCAGTGTAATTAAACCAGTTACCCTTTTTAAAAGTTCAGGCTGATGTTTTCTACTGTAACTTGTATATTCTAACAGAGAAGCAAAAGATGCTGAAASCTTGTTCTTTGTCTTACTGTTATACCTGTAAAGCTGCTTTGTTTCAGATATTACTAGTGTGCACTTTTATGGTGTTCCCAGTCCTACTCTGCAAAATCTGTACAGTCTTAAAACTAAAAGATGTTCCCTCCTCCGGATTCCTTTTTATATTTATATTACTTGCATACTGTGCACCATTTTCTCTTTCTCCTAGTAACTCACCAAAATGGAGAGCAAGATTGAGCTCCTATGGAAGTGAATAGTCAGATTCAGTGCTGAGTACGTACCATCAGCAGTCTGACAAGAAGTCAGCTGGGGAAGAGGAATGGTAGCAGAGGTTCAGCTTCTTTATTAATGAACAGAGAAGCTTGGTCATACCTGCAGGGGTCAACAGCAGGGTGGGGGCTTAGTAGTGGCAGGGTAGGGGCTTAGTAGGGACTTAGTAGTGGGGGCTTATAGTGGCACACCTATAATGGAAGTAGCCAACTGATAAATAGGCACATCACTCTTTCCAAAGTCCACACGTGACTATGCCTTGTTAATATCAGTGACATCAAACTGAACCTCAAATAAATACATATGTGGTCTTTCTACCTGAGGCTTTCTCAATGTCTTCTAAAGGTGGATATTGTTCTTTCTCTTCCAGTATTTTAAGGGAGGTAGAGAGAGGTTAAGTGATTTGCACAAGGTTAGTTAAGTCTGGAAGCTAGGAAACTAATTTAGTTATTTCACTAAATGTTCTTCTTAGATAAAACTCTCTCATCTACCAAAACTGATTTTTGCATAAAACATGAACCAAGAAAGACATGTCTCAAAGTAATGTATTCATATTTAGTGAGGGGGAAATATCAAAATCTGTCTCTTCCAGCTATTTGACTGACAGGCTTCTGCTGTGCTTTTAAGAACCACATTGGTGACACTGGAGGAAACACAAAGATGATGGAGGCATATTTTTATCCTGAGTCTCTTAGTACCCCAATAACATTTTTCTTAAAACCCCAGATCCTGGAGATGTGTAATTTTGACAACCTCAGCTTTAAGAACAGTAACAAAAGAGATTCTACCCTCAAAGCTATAGAAAAAACTTCAATATTGCAAATGCCARTGAGTTAAAGAATCAGGAGATAGATGAAAGGAATCCTATTTTTGTGTGGTAGAATTATATGATTCTTATTGCTAACACTGGGATCAGCACTGGAAATACTTTGCTGGGGTATGCTACTGATCCAGTGTAAGCAATGGATATTTTGCRGGGGGTTGTGGCAGGGTGAGCAACATCTTTCATGTAAGAGAACAGCAACAACATTAAAGGTCCTGGGAGAAACTATGCTGYAAAAATCAGTAGGTGAAACTTGTTACCTAAAACCTATAAAGGAAGAGCCCTCCCTACATTATCATAATAGTTCACTAGTGCTAAAGCAAGATCTCAGCGATTGGTATACATATGTCTAAATATTTCAAGAAAGAATACTTGGATTGATTTCACAATTTTCTTTTGCAGAAAGGGAGGCTCTTGTACTCTTAAGAATCCTTATTTTCAGCTTGGCTTTTAATGGGTGACATGCATATGCACACAAAATCTCCAAGCCCCAGGGTCAGGGATTAAACTGAACGACCAGAGTATAGTCTCTGTATCATAACTTTAGTTCAAGTMAACATTCAGACTCTTGAAATAAAGGTGACAGGAGGGGGGAGAGCACAGGAGATCCTCTAGAGATCAGGACCTGGCCAGGTATGAGAMAGGTGCCTGTTGACTTTTTGCAGTCTGTTTCATTGCACCATCTTGCTGCCTGAAGCTATGCACATTTTTTTTCTGCAGGGTCTTTCTAGAGCAGTGAGCCCATCTTGCCTYGGTGCCTGCTGGCTGATGATTGCTGCACCTGCATTTCCTTAAATTAGTCACAGGTTGGCTGGCAGTGGTCTAATGGCACCCAGTTGACAAGAAATAACTTAGGGACTCATTCTCTGTCCCAGGAATAAACTGGGATTATTGAACTATTTTTTTTTTTCCTCCTGAGGTGATCGCTTTCTTCATGGGCAGCAGGAGAAAAGATGAAACAACCTAAACTAGATTAAGGGATTTCCTCTTATTCCCAGCTCTTATTTCCATTTGTTCCTGTTGTTTCCCCCCYTGCAGTGCTGTGGAACTGCAGCTATGCTTTACGTTGCAGTTAATATTTGAAAGAGAAATACAGGAATGTGGGTCCTTTCTCCAGCTCTGAGGGGAAACTGAAAATGCAAGGTTGTAGAAAGTGGAGGGAAATTAGGATGTTAAGGACCATTGCTTAGGAAGGAGTTTGCCTTGTAGGTAATAGGCACAGAGGATGCACAACTATGAGTGAGGCATGTATAGACTKACTTTGCAGTGTGCCGGGATGGCACCCAAATTACCATAACTCAGCCTCCTTGTATAAAACCAGTATGCTGGATGAAGAACTGCTTGGGAGGAAGACAGTAGGAAAATGCATGTAGGGAGGTACCTCTTTCTTTTAAAATGTAACAAATGTGGAGTAGGTGCTGGTCATTGTTGCCTGTACATATAATTTAGGTATTTTGTCAGGGTGTGAAAGATGTTAATTTGGTTTTCTTCTCTGTCTGAGAAAGCTGAAAACTACCTGTCTTGCTGAGAATGGCACTCTCCAGTTCTTTCCTTTCAATCCTTTGGGGTTTTTTTGTTTGGTGTTTTGGGTTTTTTTGGGGTTTTTTTTGGGGGGGAGGTGTTTCAATGAGAAAAGATCCATGAGACCAAATAGAACAAAGGGAGGAGGTACCCTATGTCCTAATAAGATATTTGCCTGGAAATTCTGGCATTCTGCTCCCTCAAAAATTAACTATTTTGTCTCATGATTAGTTTGTATAAAATGTAAGCTTGGCATTTCATGGTATAGTGCAGGTAGTCAAGGGAGAGCTGAGCAGGGTACTTTGTTTATCYAGGGTTGTGATTTTGGTGGAACATATCTGTTCTCCACCTAAGTCTTGCTTTAGAACCATAAGTCCTATTCTGCGCCTGGCCCCAGATATTTTTTCTAGACTAGAATAAGATACATTTGATAAGAAATTTGCATGTGTGTGTAGTTTTACATATAAAAATTAAAAAGCTGCATTTCCAGTTTTTTGAATGGGCAGAATACTTCTTCCCCGTTCCTGGAGGCTGTGAAAGAGGAGTTTGGGATGCTGAGGTCTACAYAGAATTTTCTGCACATAGCTGAACCCAGCTTGCTTGGAGACAATATCCGTCTCTTCGGGGAACAAAAGAGAAAGAAAAGGACCCCTATTTATCCTGCTGTCAGATAGCAAAACACAAGTCAGCAGAAGGTGCCTGTGGTCATCACCTGTGGAAAAAGTTGCCACTGAATTGCTGCCATAACATGGTTCCCAAAGCATGTCTAGGTATCTAGTTTAAAGCGAGTTCAACATGTCTACATGGTTGGCAGTCCCTGTGCACATTAGACTAAAAGCTGAGTTGTGGGACTTGTGTTCCTAGATCATTCCTGTGCTTTGGGGAACCTTGCCCTGTGCATCCTTTTTCAGGCACCTAAATTCACATTTTGTTTTGTGAAAGACAATGGTTAGTCATTCTCTTAAAATATTAATTTCTTCACTCCTTTTCCTCCTGCTTGGAATGTCTTGAAAGTCCACCCAGGCCAATTTGCATTGGCCCCTGCAAAATGAAATTTTTAGTTGTATTCTGTAATACAGCATACAAGAAATCAGTGGCCAGGTTCTCCCTGATTTAAGCAATTTCCAGTGGAGTCTGAGGGGTTTGTCATATTGTCCCATGAGGCAGGAACAGGCCCCAGCAGTGGCTAGATTTCAGGTTTCCAGCCTTCCAAGGGTACCTAATGAAACAGCAGCAAATGAAGTATTTTAAAATGCAAGATGAGTCAGTTCTCTTAAGAGTGCTATATTAAAGAAAATGATTCTGAATGCACGTGGCAGGGTGGAGTGCCACAAATTATGGTCTTCCACTGTGGAAATAAATAGCAAAACAGTAGRAACTGAACAGACTTCACTGTCTCAAAGCTTAGCATTTTTCATCTACCTTCCCACCTCTGTTAGATGCAGCAACTAAAAAGTGGGCCATGAGGCTGTTCAGACATAGAAAATTAAATAGAGCTTTGAAGACATCACTTTTAGTGTCTGTCAATTGTCTGTCATCTCTAACTAAAAAAAAGAAAAACAAAGGTGACCATTTTATATTTGGCAGCAGAACAGTCTGAAGGTTTCTAGGGTGTGTGTGTCAGCCTCCTGGGACAAAGTATTTCAATTTCTGTGCATTTAACCCTTTGCCTGCTGTGTTGCGAAGCATTTCCCACACAACTGCAGTACAGGTTCCCAGCGCTCTTTCTGTAACCTGATGAGCACAGACAAGGGCTGATGGAGCTCCAGGGCACTGACTAAAACTCACAGCTTCAATTAGCAGACCCATGGCTCTAGCTACTGAACTGCTGCTTATTCTTTGCAGTATTCACTCAAAGGGAAAAGGATTTGTGTGAGTCACTACCACTATTTTCTTTCATAGTTGAAATGAAATTTGTGTGTTCTCCCTCTTCTTTTGTTCAGCCTGGCTCCTCTGATTCTGGGTGGTGGGATCTGAAGAGTTTGGACTGCAAAGCGTGTTTGTGTTCACAAGTGCTGTAGAGAAAGCCTTCCTTATGAGGACCTTATAATGGGCTTGGGCTCAATGAGTGTGTTCCAGCACTGAGCACTGCAGAGACCCTGAATGGCTTTGCTGGAGTCACCTGTAAATTAATTTTACTGACTAACATATGCCCAGGGCCTCTCTCTGAGCCATGTGTTTACAGCTACTTTGGCCCTTTTTCCCCTATGTAAGAGGTTTGCCCACACTCACAGGGTTATAGATGGATTTTATTGACCCCAAGCTTCTSTCTCCCACCTGTTCCTATTTATAATGCTCAGGCTGTGGCTGGTGGGAATACACCCCTGTTCACCTGGGTTGTTGTGGTTTAACCCCAGCTGGTGACTAAGCCCCACCCAGCTGCCCACTCACTCCCCCTTGGTGGGATGGGGGAGAGAATTGGAAGAGTAAAAGTGAGAAAACTYGTGGGTTGAGATAAAGACAGTTTAATAGGTAAAGCAAAAGCCACGCACGGAAGCAAAGCAAAACAAGGAATTCATTCACCACTTCCCATGGGCAGGCAGGTGTTCAGCCATCTCCAGGCGGGRCTCCATCACATGTAACGGTTACTTGGGAAGACAAAATGCCATCACTCTGAACATTCCCCCCTTCCTTCTTCTTCCCCCAGCTTTATATGCTAAGCATGACATTATATGGTGTGGAATGTCATAGAATCGTTTAGGTTGGAAAAGACCTTTAAGATCATCAAGTCCAACTGTTAACCTAGCACTGCCAAGTCTAGCACTAACTCATGTCCCTAAGCACYATATTTACAGGCCTTTTAAATACCTCCAGGGATGGTGACTCAACCGCTTCCCTGGGCAGCCTGTTCCAATGCTTGACAAACCTTTTGGT
>JASVER010000117.1:675221-769976 GCA_030449065.1 Oceanodroma leucorhoa
CTATGAAGAAAATTAACTCTACCCCAGCCAAAACCAGCACACTAAATTAATTGGCCTAATTTAGAATTCTAACAGGTGGCTTTAAGCTGCTGTCTGAAAGAGGTGGGGGAGTGCCAGGGTGCAGTGACCTGCCAGCCAGGTCTGTGGGAACAGGGGCTCCCTCCGCCYGGCACAGGCAGAGGTTGTCCACCCTCAGCCCTGATACTGCAACACACTGTCTCGCTTTTATGGGTCTCCTCTGGAAACCTGCCTGCTGAACGGTAACTGAGCTGCCTTTCTAATTCTCTGCAAAATTTTCTAAAGCAACCTGTTAGTGCTGTGGACCCGCAGACATTGCTAGTAAACTGGGGTGGGGAGAAGGGGAGGGAGTTAATTTCACAATGTTTTCTCCTGAATGGTAACAACTGAATTAAATTCTAATATAAAAATGAACAAAGCGGTATGTTTATAGCTATAAGACTCCTGATGACAATGCCATCAAAACATTTTTCTTTTTTTCATCTCCTCTGGATTTTTTGACACACCTAGTGTGAGCTCTGAATCCAGGCTTATTTCAGCATGGGCTGGAATAATGTTACTGGTGGGGAAAAACAGAAATGTTTGTGCTGATATACGAAAAGCCTCATTTGTAGACTTGTTCCAACTTACCTCCCTTGTTACTTTCTATTGTTTGACGTTTGTTTCTTGCTTCTGAGATTTCTGTTGCTATTTCAAGATTTTCTGCAATGTGGACTCTGTCTTTGATCTTGTTTTGTTTATTCTCAGTGTTTTTGCAATCCAAGCAGAAGCAAATGGTATTTGGAAAACAGTAAGTTTGAACCTTTCAGYGATTGCTCATTGCTGCTAGAAATTCAGAACATACTTTTTTTTTTAATTTGGAATACTGCTGAATCTTGTACAATATATGAGAAGGAACTAGACTTTTTTTTTGAGTTTTTAATCTGTGAAGAAAACTACAGTATTAGTTGATAGACTCACTAAGTGAAGCAGTTTCAGCTGGCAGTGTCATCTGATGATTGTTACTGTTGCTCTTAATTCTGGGARCCTAAAATTAGATCACTAAATCCAGACCTGCATGTTTTAATGGTCTGGCCTGAGTTTGTTTGGGGGGATGCTATTGCAACAATAAAGGCTTTTATTTTAGCTGTACTGTAGAGCATTTAAATTTCTGACAGTGGTGCTACTAAGTAGGTTCCTAAATATGGATGTAGTAACCTATCAGTAGGCACCTACTTTCTAATGTCTTGAACAGAATTATCTCTCTCTCAATGTATCTGTTAGTTATTTCCATGTTGGCTAAGAAAACTTTGATGGTTTCTCATTCCAGTATTTTCTTTTCTGTAAAAGTTGTCAACAATCCTTAATTCCCTTTGAATGTAGCCTGGGAGATCGAGTTTTGTTAGTGTTCAGTAACTGTGTGCACTACAAAACTGTCCATGTCTGATAGTATGAAGCGGCCTGGGATCTCAGCAGAGCTAAGGTTCCAGTCATATAAAGTCTTACCAACWTACAATGTTTCAGTATTTATATATTGTTGTTATATATATTGTTATATGTTCTATCTTGTTGTATATATTGTTTTTATATATAATATATAATATTCCATATTATGAGCAGGCTCCCATGGTAACAGCCATGTTCCAGAGAAATCTGGAATGAAATTGTCCTGTAATTAAAAAGCATATTCTTTACTTTTTTCTGTAAAAGGACTAATTCCCTTTGGCAGCTGATAGATTGAACTGCATGTATTTTGGGGGATAAAATATCAAAAAAATAACCTGTAAAAAGGAAAGCCTTTCAGTCATCTCCCCACCCCCCTGCCCTGATGATAAAGCTTGGATACTTTTGCATTTGTTGGAATTCTTTTTTTTTTTTAAATTATTATTATTTGTGCTTGTTTTATTTGTGAGGAGTTTTGGTCTTGTTTTTTCTGGAAACTTCAGYGATAAGAACTGTTTGTGGTCGTTTGTTTATCTTGCAACAGACTGAAGGAAAAGGGCAGCATTATGCTTTTATTCCTTTAAGGAGTTGTGAGGGTGCCATGCATGACTTGAAAGGGTAGGTAAAAGTGGCTCAGAGGGAAATGAGGTTACAAATTATCATTTCCCCTTTAACCACTTGATCTTTGACTTGTGTTTGTTAAACCCTATTAAACATTAGTGTTGAAATGTGTTACAAGATGTTATTTGGCATAGATAGACATCATTTTTTTTAGTTAAATTGTGAGACTTGCCAGTGCAGAAAACTGAAAAAATAAAAGTAACACCAACTATATCTAAGTGAGAGAAAACAAGGAAGGGGAAAGGAGAGGGGAAGAAACACACACAGCCCTAAACCKTAAGGATAGGTGGCTAAAGTACCTCTTTCATCCTTTATTTAAGAAAGGAACTAGTAAGGGTTATGACCAAAGGTATTAAAATTCTTTGTGGGTCACTTACAACAGTTCATTCAACAACAAAGAAAAATCACCTTTCTGGAAACTGTTTCTTTGCTATCTTGCTGACATACTGCATCAAAACATGATTTTTCTGCAGAGGAAAGAATTTTGAAGGTAGAAAGGCAGAACTTCACCTTTGCAGCAGCTAAGCTAGCTTCCCAGGCCAGCTGTCACAAAACACTTATTTACAGTTAATTTAAGACGAAAAAAAAAAAAAAAGCTGCCTATGCTATGTTCAGTATTGACAATGTCAGCAGAGACTCCATGTTGTCAAAGTGGATGGAAGTCATGGTATCACAGAGCTGGGGCTAGCAGTGCCTGCTGGGCTTTGCCAAACCATGGTGGGGGGCAGTGCTTTGAAACAGGCTTAGCTGTGGCTTGGACCCTTGAAAGCAGCAGCTTGTTGGCATCACCGCCAAGCTCTTGTGGAGCAACTCCTTATGCATGTTACCTGAAACTACTGTACCTTTCTGTGGACAACTTTCATRTAATGTTATAAGTTGGTTTAAAGAAAATTGGCAAAGATTTAATGCTTAGATGTCTCAGGCTGATGCTTCCTATAACTGAAACCTGACTGCCTTAGAAGGAAAAGTCAGACAAGGTGAGTGTCTTACATGCACTTAAGGTGTGATGCCAGGCAACTTGGAGGTCTCTGGAAGAGGATCCCTGTGGGTTTGCAGGGTTTGTGAGGAAGCTGGTAGAGTGAGAGCTAGAGAGTTGAGATACTTGAGATTACTTTGCAGAGGAGCCACAGCAGGTGTGAGATGGAGTAGCTTTTAATCCATGGTTAACTCAATTGAGGTTGCAGTTTGTTCCAGCTGGGGGGAACAGACCTTGCTGTCTTTGTCCCCAGTTAAATACAAGAGCACTCCAGCCCTTTGACCATGACAGTCAAGTCTAGGCACTGTGTAAAACAACAGCCCCTTAGCCATGTCTGTATTAGCTGTGGGATAGCTAGTCTCAAACTAGTCTTTTCTTTTTTGCCTGGTTTTCCACAGAGCCCCTCTTGGGTTAAGTCAGATACTGAATGTACCAGTGAGCAGGCTAACATACAGTGTTAATACACYGCTTCATAGCGGTCTCAAATCAACCTCTATTTCTTGAAAGACATAGTTGTCTCTGTGTATGAATAACATCTATGATAAAAATCAGATTTTAATTCTTTTTTCTCATAATGGTTCCATAATGTATTTTTCCAGTCCTGCAAAAGCCTTATGTTTATAAAAATGATGCAAACTTTCCTCCCACACACATCTGGATTACTAAATTACTATGGTCTGGGGCCTTTCTTAAGACTGTGATATCTGTTCGTACTGGAAAATCCAGTCAAGATCAAGGCTGCGTAAGGTTAGCTGTTGAGCAAAGATGCAGTAAGATGTTGTCCTGCTGCTACAGAGCATGTGTTCTCCTGCAGTGTATGGGAATGATTTTGTAATGAGCTACAGCTGGGTCCCCTAGGCTCATCCAGCACAGGGACTGAATTATCTGTTTGGTTAAATACTTTTTAGACTTTATCAGATCGTATCTAACCACTGTTTCTATGAAAAGTTTGTTTACTGAATGAGGCTTCCTCCTCTGGTTGAAATGTTTATATTGGTGAAACTGTGAATATGGTTATGGATTTATAGCTCATAGCTAGTTCCTCTTTSCTGGTAGGAAGGACACAGAGAGAAAGGATTATAGCTTATCCCTATGCTGCCATAAGTCTCTTGATTCAGACTAGTAGCAGCACTGTAGGAGAACAGCACTGTAGCTTGCCAGAAATCATGAGGTATCCACATAGGAGCGATTCACTTGGTTCTGGCAGAATTGGTCTTGAAACCAAATTTTTATTCACCAGTTTTTATCCCGAAACAGTGACAATTTTAAACTAGGATAAAATGTGCAATTAAAATAYCACAGTATTTTGCTTATGAAACTCTGTGTGCTCCCCAGGATCCCTGACTCCTGCTGTGTGAAGCTGACGGGGGTTGGCAGTTTTGCTGCTGTTCATCAGYGGGGGTTACTAGTGAAACTAAAAGGAGCTTCGTGGGCTCCCCGGGGTTCCCTGGTGAGTGGGAGGCTGCCCTGGGAGTTGCAGGCTGGAGTCAGGCAGCTGGCAGCTCAGCTGGCTCTGAAACCTGCAGGTCCTTGCATCCAGCTCCTTACTGCTGAGGAGCCAGGTGAATGAACAGTTACAGGAACAGGCAGATTTCCAGCCCTGCCTCTGCCTGTGTTCTGTCAAAAAGAATTGCTTCTCTGAGACGTTAGCATTTGACAAATTGCAGTTTTATGACGGAATAAAGATCACTTWGAAAATTTGTCATGTATGGATTTTGATCTTCCTTGCATCTGACTTGGGAACAATCYGCTCTTTGGATGAACAGGCAAAACCTGCAAGTTTATCTCTGCCTGAGAAGCAATCCATAGCAACATGGCTTTTACTCATTAGGCCTTTTTAGTTTGAGTTTCATGCTATATTGACCACAGAGATGTAGCTCCTCGCTGTCTTGGAAAGCAGACAAGTCTCTCTTTGTGACTTACTGTGAGATCTTTGGCAGGCGTAGTCAGTGAAGGTATGCCATCTCTCTTGGACTTAACCTGCGATACCCTGTGCCTGTACAGCAGTGTGTCTGAGTTTGTTAATGCACGCAAGCAAGTGCGGATGCTTCTGACTTGCTACATGTATGGGAATAGGTGTAACCATAACTGTGCCTGCTTCCACAGGCTAAAAATGTTGTGATTTAATTTTTAATTTAATATTCTCTTTTAATTTCTGCTCTTTAAGAGGGGAGTATTTCGAAGTAAATGTCATTGTTCATATGCCTCTTTAAAGCATTGGTAATCTACATCTGCATACCTAAATTCTATTTGAACACTTTTGTAATCTGTGAGTGATAGTTCCTTATTTAATCAGCTAGTTTGCAACAAATGGCCTGGAAACAAAATATAATCCACTGGAGCTTCCTTTATAGCAAATCCTCCCTAAAATAAAATGAGACTAGCGGCAAGAAAAAATGTAAGTCCGTTTCCATCATCACTGTTTATGCTATACTTTTTTTTTAATGTTTGTATGTATGGAATTGTGTGAAGATAAATAGCTTAATTTTTGGTGAGAAGATTGCTGGGTTCCTGTAAAAGCTCTACATTTCTAGTAAGTCATTCAACTGACAGTGTTGTGTGTCAGTAGTTATGTACCTTTGTGTAGCTGTTCAAGGCTTTCGTAACCCCAAGGTCCCCTGGGTATTCTTTTGTAGTATAAAGGCTGGTTATTTTAACCTAAGTTGTCTTGGGCTTCTGTTCTTTGTCTTGATACAAAGTTTTCAGGAATTGCTGCAGATGTATATTTAAAGGGGAATATAAAAAACCAAAACCCAAACAAACAGAAAAACAAAACCAAACCTAAACCAGCATATTCTTGGTAGTTTTTCCCCAGATTTGCTGATTTTGCAAACATTTTTTAATGCTGATTTATTGAAGTTGATATCTGAACATCCATCTGATGTCTCTTGAATGTCTTGAGGAACACTGGAAGTGATCCCTTAGCAGCTGATCAACAAATTGGTAACTTTGTTCTATAACCCAGGAAATGACCTAATCTGTTCTCACATAGATGCGTCATCTCTCCAGTATGGACAAAAAGAACAACAAAAAAGATTATATTTTTCAGGGAAGGAGATGGACATTTTCTTTCTTGGAAAGCGGAGAGTTTTCTGTTGGAAACATGCCATCCTCCAACTGTGCTAGAACATTTTCTGTGCAAGAGGAAAGGAGGGCAGGTAAAAGACCACATCAGGACCTGAAATTAAGTTTTTTCTTGAAGACAGTTTAGTAATCAATCAGAATCACCAGCTGGTTAAATTTCAAGTTGTAAAATGAGGGGATAAAACAATGGAGTCCACCTCTTCATTTGGGACAGGTTTTTTTGATGGGAAACCAATGTCCTGTTTTCATTCCTGTGACAAATGGAAAAATCCAAATTTTGCTTTTTACACCTGGCTGCAGTGTTTCATCATGGTCATGTCCTTGAAAACTCAGCTTGCATTTGGAAGAAGGAAAAGTTTCACAACTGTTAAGAAACAGTTCCAGAGACAAAGCTTGCCTAAAACAAACTATCATGAAACATGATTTTTCTCCAGGACATTTGGATGTGAGAGTTAACCAGCTCTCGGCTTTTGGGCCTTTGGTCATAGCAATTTTCTGATAGTGTTTTGTGGAACAAATGGATAGCCTGTCCTATAGCCGCTTCAGACAAGGTACAGTTTCTAATTGTCACCTAATTATGTTGAGCATTTCTGCACTGTTAAGCAGAAATTAAATGTTAAGTAAGAATTTAAAGTGTATGTTCCTTGTGCAATATTTTTGCTATTTTAACAACAAAAGTTGTTTGAGAAACATCTTTTTAGAAGGCCATAAGAAGGAAAACCCCAAAGTATATTGTTAGCATTAATAAACTAGTAACGTACAGTATCCCTCTACTCTACAGTTAAGTCTCTATAGAGTTCTGCTCTGGATGTAATTTTTCAGAGCAAATTCATCCCATAAAATTAAAGACTGTCGGAGAAAATACTGTGATCTATAACTTTATTTAAGGTTATCATATCTCTGGGTATTCTATCTTTTTCCAACTGTAAGTGGTGGATAATAGAATCTGAGTGTCATGGACTTCTGTGGTGGATTTCTAGATGTGCAAATCAGCTGTATTTGCATCTGCAGGATTTCTGTTACATCTAATGCATTGTACTGCATTGCACATGTATTATCCAGCGTGTGTGATTATTTCTTTTCAGAAAATCCTATGCAAAGATCTCTTCCTGGTTTTATCTTTGGCATGGTTGGACAGTACAGCTTTGTTTTTGCAACTGTCAAGCTTTTTTCTCTCCTATATAACCTGACAGAGCTACAGTGGCAATTTCACACAAGGTAAATCTGGCAATATGTGAAGTACCTTTTGGTGAAAAGGGAAGGAGGGAGAGGAGGAGGGAGGAAGAAACCTGTCACTAATCAGGCTTAGTAATTTTTCTTTTTATAACTTAAACTAAGAAATGCTGGCAAAAGTAGTCCTTGGGAGTTGGCTTCCCCTGGTCTGGGAGGAGGGGTGTTGGCTAGGAAGTATGACACTTTGGGCTTTGGTTCTGACCCTGGTGGATCATCTAGACAAAACCAAATTGTCTTCCTTCTGTCCCTTCCCCTCTTTCCCACCCATGGTTATTACTGTGGGCTCTAAATGTAAGCTGTGCAGCTTGGAGGCCGACTGGTTTGCATGGTGCTTAGTGCAACAGAGATTGGTGCTGGTAGGAGCTAGAGGGCTCCATCTTATGCATAAAAATTTCCAGACAAACAACCCTACCCAATTAGTGYTCTTAAGACAGATACACAGGTTAAAATATTGTTTATAGGAGCATACTATAGCAGACGCAGGAGAAAAAAACCATACTACTTAATGAAGCTTTGACTATCCCATTGCAATGAAGTGTCATTCAATTAAAAAGAAATCCATTTAGAAATTTCCAGTGGGCTCAAAATACAATTCTGACTTCACAATTTCTAGCCAACAGAGCTTGTATAAATGCAGCCCTTTGACACAAAAACAACTTGAAATGTATTGAACTCCTTGAAGCTGGAGATTTCATTGTGTTAGTTACCCACTGTGTATATTGTGCTGAAAAAATTCAACACCTGGCATAGGAAGATTAAATCAGCCTGGTTTTCTTCTTAGAACATTCTCCAATCAGGCTCCTATTCAGCACACAACACTGTTCTGACATTACTGAAGTTCATAATGACGTATTTTTCTTGCTGCAACAGAGGAAGGTTTTTTAAAAATTACTTGCACAATTTATGGACCTTAATAAGGCCTTGAATGTTGTGAATCATAAAATTGTTGTCAAGTGATTTCTTTTAAAAGGCATGTAGTGGTCTGGATGTTTGTACAGAAATGACTAGTAATGGCAAATTGGTTACTGGTTCAGATTGTATACTCTTTTACTCAATGCTGAGCAGCTCAACTTAAGAGCATAGTGTCTCTAAATTGGAATTGGCTGTTCAACTCAACTGATATTAAATCTTTGGCTGGGAAATTGCTTGCTAAGGGGTTTGCCTCCCCCAATACCTTTTATTATGTGTGTAATTCTAATGACTCCTGATTTATGAAAGGCAATCCTAGAAGAAGAAATGAATTGGCTTGGCATTTGCAAAAATGGATCTTGGTGTGCAGGTGCAGTATTACTGAGGGATAAACGTAATGAGAAGAGTCTTCAAGTAAGAAAAGGGAGTCAAATGGATATTCACTGAAATACAGAATTAGGGGAACTGTTAAATTGTAATTCTAGGTTGGTTGGTTGCTCACTGTCCAGCTATCAAGGCAAATAGTAGGATCACAATCTTGAAATTCAGGAGCGCTGACTTTGGCCTGTTCAGGGACCTGCTTGACAGAATCCCATAGGATACAGTCCTGGAGAGAAGAGGGATCCAGGAGACCTGGATGATTTTCAAGAATTACCTGCTCCAAGCTCAGGAACGATCCATTCTGATTTTCAGGAAAACAAGCAAGGGTGGCAGGCGGCTTGCATGGATGAACAAGGAGCTCCTGACAGAACTTGAATATAAAAAGTAAGAATACAATACATGTAGTCTGTTGACTCAGGAGGAATACAGAAATACWGCCTGAGTGTGCAGAAATGAGATCAGGAAAGCCAAAGCCTGCATGGAGTTCATGCAATCTGGCAAGCAACTTGAGAGGGAATGAGAAGGGCTTCTACAAGTATATCGGAAGCAAAAGGAAAACTACGGACAATGTGGGCCTGGTACTGAATAGGGTGTCCTGATGACAAAGAATATGGAAAAGGTGAAGATACTTGATGCCTTTTTTGCCTTGGTCTTTACCGGAAAGATTTGCCCTCAGGAATCCCAGCCCCCTGTGTCTCCTGGGAAAGCCTGGAGCAAGGAAAGCCTTACCCTTGGTGGAGGAGGATCAGGTTAGGGAACGCTTAAACTGGACAAGCAGATGGGATCTRATGGGAATGCACCCGTGGGTGCTGAGGRAGCTGGCCCATGTCGTTATGAGGCTACTCTTGATTGCCTTTGAAAGGTTATGGAGTTTGAGTTGAAGTTCCTGTGAACGCCCATCTTCAAGAATGGCAAGCCGGAGGAYCCAGCAAACTACAGGCCCGTCACCCTCACCTTGATCCCTGGGAAAGAGATGGAGTAAATTCTCCTGGAAGCCATTTCTCAACACATCAAGGAAAAGAAGATCCAAGCTGGGTGGAGGGACTGATAGACACATTGCCCAGGGAGGGAGGCTGTGGCATCTCCATCCTTGGACTTACTCAAAATCCAGACACAGCCCTGAGCAGCCTGCTCTCATTGACCCTTCCACGCCAGAGGGCTTGGACTAGACAATCTCCAGAAGTCCCTTCCTACCTTTACAGTTCTGTGATTCTGTGTTTTAAATAATGAAATAGTTGAAGGAACTGATTTCCTCGTAGCCATTCCATGCACACAGAATAATCTTAAGTCAGTGAACAGTATTTATTACAGCTTAATTTGTTCACTTCAGAATTGAATGTGCTGAATTATATTTCTCTTGAATCATGTGTCTTGTCCTGGGTAGAAAACTGATAAATTCGCTRTTCTGCATAGATCCCGAAGAGTTTGCCAATTATTATTCCAGACTTAATTTTACTTCTGTCACTATTTTTAACAGCTCTTGTACTTCATTTCTGAGCTCAGGAGTTGCTGTCTTCTGTAATGACTGCACTAACAGTCTACAGTTTTGGTTTCTTGAAATAATTCTGAAAAGTTGCATTAGCAGAAAGGCTTACTACTTTGAATTCCAACATCTTAATGCATTTTCTCCTATAAATCTAAAAAAAMCCAATCTTTTGGGCTTTTTCGGTATGTGTAAAGATCGCAGTAAATACTGACACAGAGTACTTTTCATTCTCAAAGTGCTCTAAATTTGTTGGCTAATTAATATTCACAATACTCTTGGGGGATTCGTGTATTTAATTATCCTCATTTTATAAGCTCTGGGAATATGAAACAGTGGCACATGGGACCCAACAAGCCTTTGCTTTTTTTCCATTGCTGCCCCAGTACCAAAAAATTGATTTTCTGCATGACCCATCAGAAAGTGTGTAAGTGGAAAGAGAAATGACCTTGAACTGAGTCTTGATCTGCTTTAGCATCTAGCCTGCTCTCAAGCAGAAAGCTTTTTTCAGCCATGAACTCTTTACTTTTATTCCATGACACCAACACCATTGAAATTTTTCTTGGACAGGAGACAAATAGAACTTAATCGGTCCATTTCTCTTGAAAGTTGTTGCAAGTTTTTTCTTATGCTCTGTTTTGTAAGCTTTGCTTATGAACATATTGCAGTGAGTGACAAATGCAGACTAAAGTAACATTTTAATAATATTTTGTAAGAAATTAGAGTATGACATTTCAGTAGCATTTCTGTTTTGTGTCCCTTCCCAATCAATCATTTCTTTCCAGAGAGAGGAAAAAGCAGGTGGTTTTTTTTTTCCTCAGATTTTTTGGAAGGTTGATTAACTGTGCTAGAAGGATGAGGGGAATAAACTGTTACTGTTACTCTTCCATAAATTGAGGGCAAAAGTCATTGAACTACTTGGCTCCTGCACAGCAGCAGTGTACTTAATTCTTTCATAAGCATCCTTATTAACAAACGGCAGGGCTTCGTATAGTGATCCTTGATGATTCACTCAGCTTTTTAATACAGGAAAGAAAGTATTTTACAAGTCTTAATACAAATATAGATCAAGTAGTTAAACTGACTTGGGTCCCTCCTTTGTCATGAAGTGAGTCCCCTGGCTTGTTGTCTTGTATATTTAAAGAAAACACAAGGATTCAAATTTGTCTAGCTCCACCTCTCTAGATAATCTCCTGATTTGGCTATGGAGGAGATAACTGGTTGTTTTGTGGTCAGATATTCTTCACTTGTCAGGAGAAAGCAAATAAATATTTCATTACTAGGAACTGTTGCTTGCTCATATCAAACAGCTTACACTTGCTGGCTTTGAGCAAATAAGTTTTGTGGCACGTGGCAAGCCTGCTCAGGTGTTGTGTTCCTTCGGTGTTTCCAAGGCAGGGAGATACTCTTGCACAGTAACCCAGATGCCAGTGTTTACCAATGAAAGTATTCATTGATACCATGGCAAATATATATATATTGCCTAGATGCTTTCATTTTGCTTCTTGAGGAAAAATTAGGCTATGTTGGAAAGCCTGTATTATGCGAGAGGTAACTGCAGAATTCATGTCTCTCACTTTCTGACAAGTGCTGTTAATTTCAAGTGGTTTCTTGAATAAGGCTGACCTATCAAATGCTACTTTATTTTAGGTCTGTATGTCTGTGAATTAGCTACTGATGGACTTTCTCTGGTGGTTCGTGATAAATTTGTTATATTTAAAGTAATGCTATCAAGTTCAACGCCGGGCTCCCAATTTAAAGCAGAACTGTCTCTTGTCTTTCGTCATATGCAGACTAAAAGGTGTTGTGAATAATGTCCATGTGCTTCAACTTACTTCTGCAGTCTCCAAGATGGTTTTAGGCACTCATTACTATTAAAATAAGTCTGTTGGCAAGATTTAAATGGCAGTTTTACTTTAGTGATGTAGCTGTTTTTCCTGTATAGATGAATGGATTTGGTGCACAACAGTTGTGTGAATTGTGACTTCCATTGGAAAATGGTACCTTTAGAGGTATTCTAATGAAACTCTTGCCAGGAAATTTTTTTTTCAGCCGAAGTGACAACAAGGAAGAGGCAGAGTAGTTGATAGTCCAGTCATTTAACACGCTCTTCTAGCCTTAACTAGGGCACCAATTTGTACTGTTATCACCCACAACAGAGATAAGTACTCTTGTTGGCTGTTCAATTATGAGTCTGCTTTACACTTCATGTGAAGAACTAAATATTCCCCGAGATGTTCCCTGTCAGCCTGTTGCCTTCCTTGAACACTGAGCTTCTGCTCAGCCAGGGATTTCAGAGTGGCTGGCTCACATCCTGAGTGAGTGTGCCAACCAGTGAGCAGGTCAAGTAATCTGTTTGGGAAGAAGTGGGCTCTTGTTGTTTTTTTTTTCCTTCATTATTTGTTTGTTTTAACACAAACCTGGTTTTGTGTGGGTTTTTTTTTTTTTATAGACTTGATTTCATATGAAACCTGAGCAATAGGATTTTTTTTATCTGCAGGATGGAAAACCTGTTTTGTTCCCAGGTCTGTTTGTTATTTCACTTTCATTGAAGAAGAGGGGGCTTGTGAAATGCGTGTATGAATATCCTTGTTGAAGTGCTGCATGCTTCCATTCTAGGGCTGACCAAATTCGTTGTGCTGATGATAGCCRTACCTGCGTGTTAGTACAGATATTTGTGTGCAGAAGGGGGTCACAGCTGGGCATACTGACGCAGACTAAACCTCATCTTTTCTCCCTTTTTTATATGTCATTATTGGAAAAAAAGAGAAGAGGGCAGTAAAGGTCAGTAGAACATTATCAACAGAATATTTATAGGGGGGATAAGTAAATAACTTTATAATGTTATTTTTGAGTGATTGAACTGATACTGTAGTCTATTAAATAGAATAAGTTATTGGGGGGGGAAGTGGATTAAAGAGATATATCATAAAGAGCCATCTTCCCAAAATGATAAAAAAAMCCCCAGAAAACCCCAAAACTGAGTGCTGCACCTGTCAAGGGTGCTCATAAATGTCAGAGGTAATACTGATTTTAAATCAGCTGGTTATTCACAGTAGTTATGAGATCTTTCAGTTTTAAATAAAATATTGATTCATGCAAATGACAATATAACAGAGTTTGACATCCCAAAATATCCCCTCACACCCCACTTCAGCCTCCTCCCTCYATTTTCTCCCCCTACTTCGTTGCCCTATCTGCAGTAAAATACCAAACCACTATGCCTTGCCATCCCCTGTGGGCTAAAACTCCTATTGAGACTTGTGTGCAGACAGAGATAATAAAATTAACAAAGTAGCTCTGGCACTCTATCCCAGCACCTATTTGAACTTGCAATCAACCTTAGCTCTAGTACATTGTTGAGGCTATAGTAGGTAAATTCTGAGCATGTCTTGGTTGGTTAAGGAGGGAGTTCAGCTGATCTGAGAAGCTCTGCAGACAGAGATGTAAGTGAAGAGCTAAAGGYAGCAATTTTCTAGGAATGTTTATACAAGTAAAATGTTTGGTATCTTCAATTCTTGTTGGCTTGAATGGGAACCAAATTGTGCATTACCCTTTAGGACCTGACTTGRTGAGTGATGGTTTTGAAAAATGCTGAGGGTAGATGTCTGTCTCATTCTCCTGATTTGTACTGGAGTCAATGAAGTCAGCACTGAGGATCTTTGGAAAGAACAAATGAAAGTAGCAGAAGGAATTTCCTGGGTTAGCGAGCCTACTACTTTCAGATAGTGCCAACAACTATGTTGTACCTCTCATAAATGAAACTGTTTAAAATAAAATGTTTCYCGACTCCCTCCTCCTATCTACAAGTCTATTCACAAATGTTCTTCCTCTCATGATCTGAAGTTTTTCTGAATTCCAGACAGAATGTGTCCATGGGCATTTCTCATCATTGTTCTTCTGCTTAAACAGTTTTCTCCCTCGCCAAGCTCTGGCATTTATTGTTGAGATGCCTTCATTTTGCTAAGCTATAAAAGCAAGTCCTTCTAGTTGGTTTTCATGATTTCTTTTTAATTGTTCTCCTTCAGGCCTTTTTTTGGTTAAATGGAAAACCTGTACATAACATTCCAGATAAGGTGCCACCAGGGCCAGGTATGATGGCTTTTTAATTTTCTCCCTGACAACACCTCTTGTGATGTGCCCTCTGTCTCTTTCATAGCCGTGTCACTTGCCTTGGGAGCAAAGGAAAGATTGAGTCTGCCCCAACCTCATCAGAGCACTCCATGTGATGCTACGTGGGAAAAATATTGTCTAAGCTGGAGGAGAGGGTGCTTAGTAGAAACGCTTTTTTGGGAGTGACTGAAGGACATAACAAGAAACTGTGTTGAAAGAAGCTATACGGCTGGAGGGAGGTTGTTAGCAGAGTGCTTCGGGGACTGGTTTTGACATTGATCTTATTTATTATTTTCACTAATTACCAAAAAGTAGGATGAAAACAAGAATGTGCTAATGAAATTTGCTAATGGCTTGAAGTTGGAACTGCATAAGAGGAGACCATCCTACAGGATTGACTTTGAATAATGAAGAACTGGAGATGGAAAGGAATTAGTATTAAAATCGTATGAAATTACATGCTTGGAGGAAAAATAACGAGTATTCCTGGGATTCCTCATTCACTCCAGGAACAAAAAGTTTGAGGAAGGCTCAGCTGTATAGTTCAGTCAGAGGGTGGCTGTGCATCTTGTTTAAAGCGTAGAGAGGCCTGATCCTCCTGCCACTGGAGGGAGACAAGGACCAACGAGAACAAACACAAGTGAATGTCAGAGGGTGTGCAAATTCACGTGTAAGAGTTGGAAGCAAGTCTGACCCTCGTGATGTGGAGGATATTACCTTGGATAGATCCGTCTTTCTTCAGTTGCACCATGTTGAGATGGACAGAGTACAAGACAGTGAATGTCGCGTGGGAAGGGAAGATGCATGAYGTGTGTTAAGCTGCTGTTTTATTCAGGGCACATGTGGTTTTGAGGTAGTTAGTTTAAGAAAAAGGAAAAAAAATACAAACCACAACCAACTAATCACGAAATGCAGTTGTCTTTAATCAAAACAGTCCTGAGGATGATGATGGAAGCACCTCTTAAATAGCTGCTCTTAGTCTGTGCTCCCTGAAAAACTGCTATCRGTTTATTTTAAAAATATTCCTTATTTAATTGTAATGGAATTGTTCTGTATTACTGTTACAAAGCTGGTACTATTGCAGTTCAGCTAATAGGCTAATTTCTTTTTACATCTTTTTAATAGAAGATAAACTACAGGCAAGCCGAGACGACTCCATTAAAGACAAGGCGCATGTACAGTCATGAATAGAGAGAGATGTTAACAATAATACCAAAATTGAAGGAGAGGAAGTATTTGCAAAGAAAAGAGAATATTTTTTTTCTCTGCTCCAAACCAACAAAATTGCAATACTCCAAAATTTTCCTGCTCAAGAGCCAGGACACTAGACAGKAGCAGGACTGACAGACTGCAGATGCAATGATTGTTTTCTAAATGTGGGAAAAAACAGTTAGATGAATAAGGATAGATCAGACGGGTCCAAAAGTAGTGATTATTCCCACTGTTCTTTCCCACGCTATTAATCTGGATGCCATGTCTCCACTGTGGAAAATGCCATACAGCCAACACTGTCTTTCCAGCTAGCATATACAATGCTTGGTCACAGATATCTGTGGTGTATGAATTTCATAGTCTATTTTAAAAGGTAGGATTGGAGGAATTGGCTGTAAATCAAGAAGTTTCTATGCATTTTGCAAACCAACTTTTTCCTCTCATTTGCCAGAATAGTACTCCCTGACTGRAAACTCCCCCCTTGCTTTTTGTCCTCATTTCTTCCTCAGTTCTTTGCCCTTATGGTGGCTTCTTGGGGCCAGTGTCCTTACTAAAAACAGATTTCTTCTTTGTTGTAAAGCTCCTGGGGCTTATATGAACACTTGCCTGTTTTGGTAGAAGTCTCAGTGGTGCTATAGCAATCACATTCACAGGATTTAGCACCTTTTGTTGCAATTTAGCTCTGGTGATACTTATGTTAGTGTTTCACCTGAAGTCTGCAGTTATTTTACTCCCTCATGAATATGTTAATGAAATATTTCACACTCTTTAAAAAATATCTTTGCAGTCACAGAGCCAACTTTGCATCGTGGGGTGGTATTTAAATAACTTCATGGAAAATGTATAAGTCTAGGTTAAAAAAAAAAGGATAGTGAATAAATTCGGTGTGGCACGAATCTGACATCTGCATTGCAAAAAATATTCAGTGCAAGTAAATTATGCGTTTTTTTGTTACAACAGTTCAGAGAATATACTTTCAAATGTTATTTTAATTACTAACTTTATTCTACTGTTTCTAAATAAGCTTTCTACTTGGCAACTTACTACCTGAAATCTGACATTCTAAATGTTTCCTTATTTCCTGATATAAGATGGATCTTTTATGATCACTCTTGTATTCTAATTTTCCTCTGTCAATCCAATTGGTATTCAGCCTATTGTTTTCATTATACCCATAAAGACACAGGTGCATAATACTACTATAATTTTCTTCATGTCTTATCTTCTCACTTAATTTTCTTTGTGTATAGACTTTTCTGTAGTGATTATCTGTTGCCCACTTTATTGTTTATTTATGACATTTGAGTTGTTTTTATTTTAGATAATTCCTGGACATCCTATCAGATGAATAAGTATTGCATTGTTCTAAAGTTCATTTAAATCAGTATCCAGCATATAAATTGGAATATATTAGTACTGAATGTATAGAGAGTTAGAAGTAGCTTTTGTATTTGTAGTTTCTGCTGTTTTTGTGAACTATTAGAAACCTCATTAAAAAGCTTGACAATAAGAGCCATACAACCTACTTTCCAGATCAAAGTGTAGTTCAAAGAAATCTAAATGTGCATATGTATTTTAATTAATATTGTGTTTTTTCCAAAGCCCGCTCCAGTCATTAGGCATTTTTTTCAATTGGCATCAGTGAATTTGAACAAGGGTTTTTATTTTACAATACTTGTAGCATGCTGGGATGATTTAGGCAAACAAATACTAATCCATGATTTGACTCAGGGGTATTTTTTGCAACTCTTATGACCACTGAACTTCAGTATCACATGATCTGTACTATCAGCCCTCTGTGGGAAAGAACAACAGTTATTTCCATTGATACTAGGGGAACTGACAGCTGGGGAAYCTTGTTTCAGAGAAATGCTGTGATTTACCCAGGACTGACTCGGAAGTCCTCAGCAGAACAGGTCTCCCAGGTTCCAAGCTAATGCTCTGATTCATCTTTCTGTCCACTTTCTGCATCCTATCCTCTCCCTATCAGCACCTTGATAATGTGATTTAGCTGATCGGTGTTATTGGAGCCGTTGCTGGCTGTGTAGTTGTTCTTTAGCTCCATGAAAATGCAGGATGGGGAAGGGGAGTCTCTTCCCTGGTATTCCAGATTACTCATGGCCTCAGTGGGTCTGCAGGTAGTAGAAGGGAGARTACTGTAATGGAGACAGTTGGAGAGAGCTGAAGCCTAAACTGTAGTATTCAAATGTCAGGAGGAAATACTTCTCCATGTTCTAAAAATAAAGGAGATTTGCTTTAAAACARCAGCAACAACTTTGCCTCTTTCTGTGTACAATATAATAGCTTTTATATTCTAGCCGTAAAGTGATTGAGGTGTATTGCAAAACATCAGTTACTCCTTTCTCTGTGTGTGCACTCAAGGGTGCAAAGGGTTTGGTGCATTTGGKTGCAAAGGCACTCAAGGGTTTCAAAACTTAAGAAAAATAATTTATACTGTTCTTTCCCACTGCAATAGACTATGTTTGGTTCTCTAGAAGTCATTAAGATATGTACTTCAGATGCCATGGTTAATGGAACACCAAGGGAAGAGAGTTCAGTATAGCACCAGAGAGTTTGCTGTTGACTTGTCAGCCCCAGTAAGTCATTTAGACAGACGGGACATGAGACTGGGATTGTAACTTAATTGAGGGGTTATAACTGAGCCCTCCAGGGAACTGAAACTGTTTTTGTTCTGGTTGTAAATGTAATGTGGTAGATGTTCCTTGGTGGATTGTTTATAGTTTAAGCTCTTCCTAAAGATAGGCTGGGACAGAAATTGGCACTGTCACTTCATGATGTGAATCCCTCATGTCTCTTGTGTTATGAATAGRTTTCTGCAGGGCTCTGTCTTGGGGTGTCTTCAGCACTGAAGGGAAGGGTAAAACATTGATGAAAATTACTCTGTGAAATTTCCCTTGTATTAATGTTGGGGGTGAATGCTCTCCTCTTCAAGATGGGCATTGTTTYAAAATGTTAGCAGGTGCATTCAGGTTAAGCCTGATCAACTGGTGTATTCTATGCCAACACTCCCTCCCTCCCCTCCCCCCAGTGTAGGCAAGCCGTCAAGGGGTATGGACTTGTGCCCACAACCCTTGGCCACCTGTGGAATGACAATTCTTTGATTATACTCAGAAGATATTAATTTTAAAAGTTCTGCTTGAATGTAGATTCCAGGAAAAARAAATCACCTGGAGGTTAAAGAAAACTTAATTTTCAAGTAAAAGAACTGTAGTCTTAGACTGGGGTGTGAATAGCTTTATATTTGGATGCTTGAAAAAAAAATTATCTGTGTACAGGACTTGCGGTTACATGTTTGTTTGTCTTGCTTTAGTAACATACCACTTTAATTCTGTTGTTGTGGCATTGAAATGTGCCACTGTGGAAGAGCCATGAGAGATCTGGATGTTTTGGATCTTGGTGAGCTCTACCAGGATGCTTATATATAGTCAGACAAGAGCTCAGCCCATCCACAGTCTGAAACAACCGGTTGTGAGTCAGCCCCACTCAGACATTCGCTGTGTTGGCGAGGGGCTGTGGCTGAGGGACTGATTTTTGTTGAATAGCTAACTCTGTATTCTAAGAATGCACAGAGAGATATTATTTGTGAATAACAATTTCATATTTAACTTCTTTGTTTCTAGTCCTTTACTCTCTCTGAACAATGGTCATAATTCGAATACTTCTGTAATGTAGTTCAGCTTTTGTAAACCAACTGGTTGTGGGGAAAAGGTGTCTTAGTGGGTTGAGATGGAATCAGTTGTATATGTGAGAGGATGCTAGATAAACTGGCACAGCCCAGCCTAAAGGCATAGTGACTATTTGTATGCTAACAAAAGTCTCAGTTCATTTTGAGAGCTCCACAGTTCAGGCATCAATTGGATATGCATATCACAAAAGTTCAGGAATTGATTTCCTAAATGATGATATTCAGGGCATAATGATCATGTCTGCCTGTTATTATATGATCAAATATATTCCATGGAGGTGAATTATTTAATCTCTGTGGAAACATGGAATTTTCATGATACATTAGGATTGTAATGGGCACTTTTTTTTTGCAAAGGAATGAAATTGTTCCGTCTTCTAAACATATGATCTGTGATGCCTTGAAGGCTGCTTGGAGAGGTAGATAATTAGCTACCCCACTGCCTAGAGAAATAGCTTGGAGATTTTTAGAAGCCTTATGCAAATGGTTTGGGATATTATACAAAATTAGTTTCAGTTAGGCTCAAATTTATCTAATTTAATTTAATTATTGGGAAAAGTAAATCTGACTGAGGAAAAGAAGGAAACCTGACAGAAGGAGAAGGCAGTCCAAAAAATACACTGGCATATAGACCGCAACTATTAGATACTGATGGATTTATAGCTGCCATTCACGTTGTAGACATTCCCCTCTAAGGCATCAATAATGACTTTGTTTTATAAGACTCTATCAGAATGAATACCCTAGACCACAGGTGAAATAATTACTTAAAGGATTTAAACCCTGCTGCTGAATATGGCTGTATCCTGTTTTAGCGGACTGTGAACTCAGCTGGTAAATCTACAGCCTCCCGGGATGCTGAAGCCCCAGCTCAGTCTGCACATTTTGCTTGAAGTTTCAGGGAGTCTCTGGCATGGAGTGGACAGTTATCTGAAGGGGAAACTTGATGGTTTTACCCAGCCTGGTTGCCTGTGTGCATGAACTGTGGTGGTCTGGTTTATGCCTGTGTGATGTCTCCAGCAGCCTTTCTGTCCCCGACTTGGTTATGGGTGCATCAAATTGCTTCTTAATCCAGGGAAGATGGTTGGGAGATTAGAGGAACAGGTGGTGCACAGCTGATTGCTGATGGCTAACTGTTAGCTGCCTCTTCAATATGCAGGGCTCAGGCAGAGGGCAACAAGGAAAAGGAAATATATTGGAAGCAGCTCAGGCCTTACAGCTTGGCCTGTGGTGTGGTGGCTGAACTGAGACCAGAGAAACGGGGAACTGGCAGTTGTGTTGCCTGAGGTAGGTAGAAGACTGCCAAAGCAGGACTGTACAAGCAGGGAAGACTGTTGCATGGAGGATAAAATGGGGTATGCGGCATGTTGGGGTGCTGTGGATGGGTCAGTGGTGTCCATAAAGGAAGAAAGAAGTGCAGACGACTGCTGGGATGATGGGCAAGGGGGGTTATTACAGATGGACCTCTGATTCCAGCAGAGCTTGTAAGATTTATACCCACTCTTCATTAGCTGAATTTCTGCAACTTCAGTGAGCTCTTGTTTTGTATCAACATGCATGATGGTTTTGTAGAGCTATTTTAACAACTTCAGATGTGATATGACCACAGTAAGAGCAAATTCACTGAGCAGTCTGAATATGTGTTTCTGAAAAAGCTTCTTCAGGCAGCACTTGCTTCATTTGCTGCTTTTGGAACATATGCTGAAATTTTCATCTAGGATGCTTCCTTGTGAGCTCTTAATTTTGTTCTTGAGCAGTATTTTGTGGGCAACTTCAAGAATATAATTAGGAGCTTGATTAACTACAGTAATAGTTTTTTTTTAATGGCAAGTGACTATTTTAAGTGACAGTTCTTCCATGTACTTATCAGTAAAGGAGTCATGTTACTTCACAGGATGAATACAGTTTCAAAGAAACTCAAAAGCAGATTGAAATTGTTTAGGTAACCAGTGCAGGTACAGGAACATATATAGTACATTGTTACTGTAAGATACTTTGAGAATATTGTACTGAAGATACAGGCACAGTTTGTGATAATTTGTTATGTAGCTCTGAACACAGGGTTCTGTTGACCTGTAGTTAAATCACTTTTGAAATGCAAACTTCAAATGCTGTCCTGGAAGTTCTCCTTGGGCCTTACAGCTTGGGGGAAGGAGCTCAGAAAGATACATTGTGGGGCTGAGAAGTGTGGTGTTTTGTTTTGGACGTATCAGTATATGCTCAAACATTATTTCTAAAGGAATAAGCAGTTTAGGATTGTGTACAATTATGTATTTACAAGAAACTGTATTTTACAGTGTTTACTAGCTTTTTTGCATCTTCAGGCTGTTACTTCATTCCATCTATGCATAGCAGATGCTTGATGAGGGCACTCTTGTTTTCAGTTCTCTGTCACTGGGAAACCTTAGGCTAAACTGGTCAGTTGAAGAGAAGAGCCAGGAAAAAGCAGACACCTGGTTGGAAGCTAAAGGACAGGTTAACAATCTGTTAACATAAACCAAAACAAAAAACCCAACACTGATGCAAGAAGTTAGCYATTCCATTCTGGGACAGCAGAGCAGCCTTTTCTGCCCAAAACAATATTTGGCAGTACAAAAAGACTGCTTATATCTCACCCATGCATACTGGGATTCTGTACACTTGTGTGGGATCTATTCTGGAGATAATGAAAAAATAATAATTAAAAAACTTTTTTGCAGTTAAACTTCTAGTTGGAGAAAGACTTTGTTGTTATATTTTCCTTATATTATTTTAAAATAGATACCTATTGCTCTTTGCTTCAATGATAAGCTGTTGAAACTTGGGGCTATAACCTTTTCTTTACTAGAAATTCATCTTTCCATTTTACAGCATTTTGTTGTTATCGTGACGTTCCTCAGGAATGGCTCAGAAATCCTTTCTAGGACCTGCTGCTCTTACCGCATAATGAATGCTGTTCTTGGCCAAAATCTGTAGACAATGTTGAGCAGAAACCAAAAGTAGGTCAAACATTGGTGTTACCTTCCTTTGATTTCCATTTGAACACCAGGGATGTAATTTTTAAGTACAACTTAGGTTTCATACATACTGATCTGACCTTAGCTCTCTTAATTAGACTCATTTGCTTCATGTAGCAGTATCCTGATGACAAGATATCTTGAAATCTTTGAGTATCCACTATGTAACTAGCCACCTTCTTTGTAGTCGCCTCCAATACATGTGAAAATCACTAAAACAGGAGAGAAAAATCTGTCTTCAAATATGCAAGTGTTCATAAATTCTGCTTTCCAGTTTTCATTCATGTTTGCAGTATGGTGTTAAAGCTGGAAACCAAATGCAAAACTTAGGTGAAACCCATACTTCTGGGTCTCGTTTCGCCATTACTGGTAATTCACAATGTTCTAACTTCATAAAACTAGCTTTTAATTGTTAAAGGATGAAAAAAATGGTTTCAAAGTAAAGACTTGATATTGCTAATAAACTTAGGCCTGAGGGTGGATCTAGTACTTGCAAGACCTTGGTTGAAGGAAATGGAGAGAAACATGTTTTTTTCCACAATACMATTTTCATTATTGACTTTATCTCCCAGGTTAGAATGATAAATAATAAATCTTCTTTCAGCAGAGAATGAAAATATTATTCTTGCATGTAGATGTGTGCCAAAATGCTTTGTTAGTTACGGATGGGCCTTAATATGTGCTTAAATACTAAGAGAAATTCCTCAGTATTTGTGATAGCAACAGTGCCAGTAAAAATACAGACATAGGAACACATGCTGTTTGGCTTAGAGGCAAGAAGGAGCTAATGTTCTGTAAGCATCCAGGGGGAGAATATTTGKTTTTTTCCAAAGCATAGAAAAACACTGGCTAAAGGCAAATGAACTGCTAGACAGCAATGAATGGTCCTTTGTAAGCCAGCACTCTCTTTGCCTCACAAAAAGCAAAGGAAAATCTTCTCTGGATAATTTACCCTGACTTTAATAAATATCAAGTGTTCTCTTCCTTCAAGGCACATATTGACTTGCTAACCTTCTTCTAATCTGTCTTAATCTTTGTCAATATTTACCTCTTCATGCAATAAATACTGAGAAGTCAACAGAACCCAACTTCATCTCTATTTTTGAACTTGTGCCATTTCTTTGCCCATTTCMGTGAAATTCATATAGAGCTTGAGATGAAAAATTAAACTTGTTATATAACTGCTGTTATACAGTTTATAGTAATAAACTTGATGAACTGTTTAGACCTCTGGCTGTAAGCAGAACTCCCCCACTTCTTCTAAAGAGCTAGGAATATTAGATATTTTTGACCTTTGATACATATTTCTTATGAGACCAAATGTAGTATTGCTATACCGCTACCCAGTTGAATTCCATATKAAATTGAGTGTATTATATAATGTCTAATAAGGTTCCCTAGATGGCTGGTTCACTAGACAATCATGAAGCATCCTGTGCAAGCATGTACTTCTCTAGATGCTTACAAGCATATTTTCRGAAGAAAATGCTGGTATCTGTTCAGATCACTGATCTCCTATGATGCTTCCTGCTATACGTATGTTTTGCAGCTTCTGAGCCAAAACTGTGGAACAGTGAAAGGAATCTGAGAAACTACTGCTTTTGTTTGTCATTGACTTCAGTATCCAGTCACGCTGCTGACYGAGGTGGCAGGAAGGGGACCCTTCGTGGTGTCAAAACACAGCTTAAGCTCCTTGATTGCTATGCAGATACTGAATTGAGCAGTCCTGAGCTGTGGTGTGGGGCTGAGGAGAGTCTTTCACGTCTCTGTTCTGGCACTGAACAGTCTGAGTCAGATACCTCTAACGCCTGCTCCCTGTGAAGTCTGAATACATAGAGCTGCTACTGCTGCCTCTCTTGAGGGTTTTGAGGATGTAGGAGCTGTTGGGACATCTGCTGCCTGCACAGAGCTCAACTGAGCTGATCTTCCTGGATGAATKTCTTCTCTGTCCTTATTGCATCCTTAAACTTCCTTAAATAAACTTCCAAAAGTCTTGTGAAAATGAGATTTATTACAGGGTTGTTGCTCGGCGTGAAACATTTATTCCTTGAAAATGGCTTTCTTGATTGCAGACAAATTGRTTTTGAGCTAGATAATGTGTATTGGTGTGTAAGGCTTCCCTGTACGTGCCTTTTGCTCATGTGAATGTTAGCCTGAGTGCTTCATGTGACAAACGTACCAAGAGAAGTATAGTTCAGCTCTGAGAAGCAACTGCTYGGATATAGTGTGTGTGCATGGAGGGGGAAAGTCCAGTTTAAACAGAGAAATGGAAGTACTGATATAACTCCATGCTGGCTCTGGAGAAGTGAAATATGGGAGGGAGGGGAAAGAGTTGAAGCATACAAGAATGACTACTGAGAAGAAAGGGGAACTTGGATTGCGATCTACTCCCCCATTTGTGATCTACCCCCCATCTTAAATCCCTCAGTCATTATGTGGATGTCTGATGTCATACTGTTGTGGTTCATTGTCAGTGCTGAGTCACCCCAGAGTATGTGTATTTGGTGCTGATTAGCAAACTGCTGCAGACAGAAATTAACAAAGCTGTAATGATTTTCATGGTATTTAATAGAGCTAGTTGCATATTTTCCAGATGAATGTTTTCCCTTCAGAAAATCAAAACATTTCCTGGGAAAGCACTTATTTCACGGAAAACTTTTGGCAGCAGATTGTTGGAACACCTTGTTTCCCTTTGCATGTTTTCATGGCATAAAACTCAAAAGGATAGACTAGCCATGAAAAATTGTGCAGTTTCCTTTCTCTGCAGTTTGAGCCAAGAGAGACTTCAGACTGCAGAGATTTTATGTGACCAAGGAATCAGGGGAAAAATTGGGGTCTTCTGCAGAAGTACAGAGACGTCACGAGTTTGAGACTTGAATTATGTCTTGGGAGAGAACTGAGTTGAGATCCAGACCAACTTTGGTTGTTTAAGTAGCCCTGTTAATTAGCACAATATCCCGACATAGCTACATTCCTTGATACTCATTAGTAGGAAATTGTAAAATAAATTATAAAACCCAAAGGGCATTAAATGTCTCCTACCTCAGATRCTGAAAACAAGTACTGTGGTAGGAATAGGGATAGGCTATTCATGCTACTGCTTTCTCTTCCTCTGAAATTTCATGTCTTATTAAAAACCCTCCCAGTAGGGTTATTGGGCTGGAATTATACATTAAAAATGAAAACACAGTAGTTACACTCTTGCCTACAAAAGTAAATGGTTAGCATGACAGCATATTGTTTAGAGAAGTCAATTATACCTTAAAATAGGAGAAGGAAAAATTTTTAGCAATGTCTTTGAGACTGAGCCTCTGCTGAAATGCGTTGGATAAAAGAGCAGTGATGTAGGTGGGGGTACACAAGTATTTTGGTGTCTGCTGTTGTGAAGATTTGGGACTGACTGAATCAACCCCCTGTGAGGGTAGCAGTCCCATTATGTTTGTTACAGGTTGACTGGTGTAATTGTTTTTTTCTGAGGTTATCAGCATGTTCAATCAAAAAGCTAATATGCGCATTATTGCTTTGCTAGTTTTTAAGCCCTTTTCTCATTATAGGTATCAATCTTGATTAAAAGCTGTTCTCCAAATGTTTGGTTCCATTGACATGAAGTGATTCCTGCCTTCTCTGCTACTAGGGGGGAGGTATCTTCAGTCAGGTTAATTGCTGGTGCCTGATGCTAAATGCAAATACCAGAGCACTGCTTGAAGTGAAAACTCAAAACTGGAAAAAAAAAAAAGGCAGCTGTTAAAATATCCTTTCTTTCTGTATTTACCAGAACAGTGTGCTTTCCTTTGGCATTGCARTATGCCAAAGAAAATGTCATGAATACTGTTTTGAAGACAGATAATTTTCAGTTCTTCATCAGTGAATGTGTATTGTCTCAGTCCTTTACCAGAAGCAGGGGAGAGGAAGATAGTAGCAGACAGCAGTGGGTATAGAAATACACAACAATCAAAACACAATAACCCAGTGCCAAAAGGAGGAGTGATGTACAGTCATRTTGAGCTTAGACAAAACCAGAAGCCCTGCTATTGTAATCTGAAATGCGTGGGTGGACCCTTGTGTCAATGATCGTGATGATGTGCGCAGGCATAAATCTCCAGTCGGAGTTTGCAGGAACATCGCAGCCTTTTACAATAGATAACCTGTTAAAAAAAAAATACTTACTTAGAGACACATACATGTACAGATGTATTCTCTATCCAAAGCTTTATTTAGTTAGGGCTTTTTGATGATGCTTTGTTTATTGTAACTTTATCATGATAAAAGAAGACCTCTGCTAGGTTCAAGATGTCTTGAAGTCTATCTGCACACTACATCCCACAGTTTTACAGGCAAGAGAGAAGGATGAGATAATCAGCCGTGGTACCTATAAAGCCTAGGAATTATATACCAGATGGACTGGAGGGAGCTTTTTAAGGCTAGCAGTGGYGTGTGGCTTAAAAATTTCCAGGACTGTTTGGTGTGAAGCGTTCATAAACTTTAGTAAAGTGTCCCAATGGCAAATGATCCCTACTTAACATTTGGACTTTATTCCTTGTCTGAAATTATTTTGACTCTGTTTCTGGCTTTTGGATTTTGCTGTATACTTGTCTGTTGGATTGAGATCCTTCCACTACAGGTTTCTATGTTGTCTTGCAGGTAGTTAGAAGTCATCATTAAGTTACTCTTCTCAGTTAAATAGACTCTTTTTTTATTATTTTTTGCAGTAGGTTAATCATATTTTAATAATTTTCATGACTCTTCCCTGAATTTTTCCACAGTACTTTTCTAGGTCCAGAGTAAAACATGGAATCTTTTGTGACAAAAATGAATGCTTCATGAACTCAGTTTCAAATAACTCTAAATGAAATGTTTGGTTTGYTGGTTGCCTGTCTGGAGAACACTTTTGTCAATGCTTCCTCTCAGCAGGCAAAACCAAGGAAAAAAATGGAGGCTCAGTCACCTTGGAGGCTAAATGCCTTGGCTGTCTGTGCTCCGGTGTTGAATATATGTATCTGCCCTCAAGTCAGCCGTAGTCCCATGGCTACCTGCCTGGAAGCCTCTTGTCAGATGGAAATTGGCAACAACTTCCCCAACGTGTGGACAGGAACCCATCGCTCCAGTTTCCCTGGTGGATTTTTCCTTTATTAAATTCAATATGTCATGATAAATGGATTTTCTGTTGAGAGGTAGGAGGGGAATRGGGAAAATGACTCCAGCAGGGATTCCTAAAGGGGCTTTACTGAAAAGGGTGTCTCCCTTTCCAGGGGTTGTATTTCTTTCTGTGGCGTGCCTATGAGAACATGAGTTTAAGCCCAATTAATACAGCGCCAGAAAAAGCTTGAGTCCTAGAAATTGTCATGAGAGAATTCCTCTTCTCTCTTACCACAGAATCGAGCTTTGCTGCTGCTGCTCCAACYGACCAGCGTCTTGTCCCAGCAGAGCTCTCTTTCCTCGCCAGTTAGAGGGACTGTTCGTTGTGTAGGCACTTGTCAACATGAGTGAAGGCTTTCRGGCCTCTCGGACATTAGTTCAGAAAAATGCCTCACGTCCCTTAAAACAATGCAAGAACTCTTTAAGTCCTTTGCTGATTACTGTGTCTTGTAATCATAAAGGTCCTTGAGGCAAGGGTTATTTCTTGCAATGCTAGGCATCCAACTACTTACTTGGCTACTGTGATTTCRGATAGAAATGGGTGCCGAAGGCTAAAAGAATATTCCTTTTTAATATGGAGGGCTTATTTCAATCTAGCATATACCCRTTCTTTAAAATACAGTAAAGAAAAGACAAGTTTCAGATACATAATTTCACCTGTCTGCCATTGGTTATCCGTTGTCTGAGAAGCAGAGAAATTCTACAGCATGCATCTCAAACATGCACAAACTATTTACCTTCACCAAAAATTTAGCTAAAAGTAAGATAAATGAATATTGTCCTAAACTGAAATAACTTCTTTTTTACTGATATTCCAAATGAATTTAAACTGTCATCCTTAATTTGCTTTGTTCAACTCTAAATGGAGCTGCACCCGTAGTAATAAGGTGGGAAGGTAATAGTCACTCTTATTCTTTAGGGATTTTTCTTTCTTTTTAGGAATTCTCGTATGTYAATGAAGCAGATGCTCACTATTGATCTCCTTTTAAGAGYCAAATTAATYTATATTTAATTGAAGGCATGAATACTCTTTGTTTTGGTGAAGTCAGAAAGTAAACAGAGGTATGCTTGAACACMAATATTGATATAAAAATGCACTTAATCTTCTGCTTTGAAAAACTTTCAGAGATACCCTCTATTCCTACCATCCTGAATCCCATTAGAGGTAAACTCTTACAAGACAGGATAAACTTTTAAGGACATACCTGCTTCTTCAAGGTATTGCTCCTTAAATCTCATTTGTCATTTATCTTCYCATTTGAAGTGCTGTATGATAAATGACCTGGTGAAGATACAGTATTTGATGCCRTGCACCTCTCTATTTTTATGCCTTTAATAAAAATCGAGATTTTGCTAGGAAATGTGTTTCCTTTAATGACTTTCCTGATGTGTTTGGATTTCAAATGATGTTTTCATTTTGCCTAGTTCTGTGTGACATTATTCTGGTTCTTGTGAATGACATTTAAATGATTATTCTTAGGTAATGAATATAATTCTATTCAAAGAATTACTTTTAGAGAAACTTTCTCTAAAAGTAGCGTTAAAAAACCCCCACACAAAATAAAGGAAACTTTGGCTTTTTTTTGTGTCTAGTTTCCACTATGGAGCATGTCCTGGTTTTGGCTGGGATAGTTAATTTTCTATCTGGTAGCTGGTGTGGTGCTGTGTTTTGGGTTTGGTATGAGAATAATGTTGATAACACACTGATGCTTTAGTTGTTGCTAYAAGTAGGGCTTACACYGGTCAAGGACTTTTCAGCTTGCCATGTTCTGCCGGGTGCACGAGAAGCTGGGAGGGAGCATAGCCAGGACAGCTGACCCAACTGGCCAATGGGGTATTCCATACCATATGACATCATTCTCAGTATATAAACTAGGAGGCRTGGTCTGGGAAGGAGGGAATCGTGGCTTGGGAACGGGCTGGGCATTGGTCGGTGGGTGGGGAGCCAGTTGCATTGTACATTGCCTGCTTTGTATATTCTGTTATTGTCATTATTATTATTACTACTGCTCTACTTTGCTTTAAACTATTGAACTGTTTTTATCTCAACCTGTGGGTTTTCCTTTGCGTGCCCTCCCGATTCTCTCCCCCATCCTACTGGAGTGGGGGTGGTGAGGAGCGGCTGCGTGGTGTTTAGTTGCTGGCTGGGGTTAAACCAYGAAAGAGCATCAGAGGAATACAAAAGTCATCAGATGTCAGTCATCACACCAGTGACACTGTTTCCAATTTGATTTAGCTTCAGATTAATTGAAACAGGCAGTATTGATTGCTGCCACTAAAAGAACTGGAAGTTATTTCATATGACATAAGTCAAATGGGATGGTTTGGAAGATGAGTTCAACTCTTATGCAGACATGCTTATTTTCTGTTTGGTATTTGTCCTTGAAGGAAAGAATCCTATTTGCATTTGGAAGGAGATGCTTATTCATAGTTGAATGTGTTATGCATCATCCAATCTACTRCAGTTTATGAAGGCTTTCTAGTCCTCAGGTGGTTCTTGGATGACATCTTGAAAGATCATGTATTTGGGCTAGCAGTTTTTTCTTATCTCAGAACTACTTTTACCTACAGAAACCTACATCTTTCTACTTCTTCTGGAATTAAGCACCTCATATTCTGTCACTTGCTGCCTGCCAGAAATTGTAGGGGTCAGAAATAATCAAGAGCTTGTTTCTGAATCTTGCTTAATAGATTGGGCAACAAAGCCCACAGCATTAGTGCAGGTCAATGAATTGCTCTTGAAAAAATGGGAGCATCACCCAACAATATATTTAACTTAATTTGGTTCAATGAATAGCTGTTCCATTCCTTGGATCAAGCCTGAATCTTGCATATGGCAGCCAGGCAGTTCACTGATGCTTAGTTATCAGGCTCACCCTAAGTGATGCTTTTCACTAGTTTTATTTAGTGTTTGAGTCTAAATGACTAAGAAAAGCCTGAACTGGATTTTCACTCTCTTCTTGGAAATAAGGTCAAAGCATACATAGATACTGCAGGAAATTGACCCACAGGATTTTAATGAAAAACTTTATCTGCAAAGTTGGTCCCTGCTAGGAAAGTTGAAGTGGGAAGGAGACTTTTTTTCTGCTTGCCACACCACCCTCTGAAGAAATAACATCACATACCAGGGCAGTAGCACTGCTTTATTGCCAAAGCAGCRCTCAGGTGCTAGAGAAGAGGTCTTGTAAACCTGTGTCACAATGCCAYATGGTGACTCCCACTGGAACGAGGGACCCTGGCATGTGTGCGCACACCATCCGTCGCTTCCTTGTTCCACCAGTTTTCCACCAAATTCTGCCTCTGGTTCCTACAGTACTGTRGGAATGGGAGGAATGGCTCAAAATCCCATGTTAACTTCTGAGAAGGCAGTTCATGTTTAACTCTATATACTGCAGTCTACAAGCAGTCTGAGCACTTTGAGTTTCAGTTAAGTTACCTACAGGGGTGGGCTTTTCCTGGATGTAAGTGTGGCCTAAAGCATCATAATGTCCACACAGGGGTAGCTTTTGTGCCAAATGAAAARTAAATCAATATAAATTATTGATATTTGTTTACTGTGGCTGCTCCAAACTGTCAGTCTGTGCTGGAAAATKATATCCTGGGTTTTGGAAGTAAGCATAGGGACCTTGAGGGTTTGCCAAACAGTTGTCCCCTTAGGAGGAGGAGGAAGTTTGCATTTCTAGTAGTGTGCTTTCTGGTGCTTGATAAAGAGGTGTATTTCCACTTCCACTATGTTCAAACTTACGTTGTGTTCATCTTCTAGATGGATTTTTTTAGGAGTCATTGCAACTGGTATACAGTGATGTTCAGCACTGGCTGRTCTACATAGATGGCCATGTAACTTTCTATTGTAGACCGGAGTTTAAGTGAAGTTTTTGTCAAAGTTCGGAGTTTACCAGCCCCCTGCGGTGAGGACGACTGGGTCACTATTGTTCTCAAGCYGCCTGCAGATCTAACATGATGACCTTGCTTAAATCTGAAAGGATGTTTTTTGAAAATAAATGTTGTTAATTTTTTTTTTAAAGGCAGGCTAAATTCTGCTCCAGAATGTTTTCTGTAATCTGTGGTCTAGTTGTAAGCTACTCAAAACTSTGCTTTTCCCCCATAAATCTTTCTTGACTCTGTCTCAAAGTAGAACATCGTTTTATAAAATTTAATTTTTGGTTTAGGTATAGTAATGATCAAGTTGAATAATTTAAAAAAATCATTGCTTCCCAAACAAAGTTGCAGTCATATYCTCTTAACACATCCCCATTTCAAGGTAAAATAAGTGTGTGTGTGTCTTCCACCAAGGTGTTGACAGATGAGCTGCTGCAGTTGAAGTTACCTCTCCCAGGTGTCCGTCCTTCCCGGGAGGAGAGTCAGAGAGACAGAATGTGTCTGTGAGCCTCAGGCTGTTCAACACCGAGTCTGGCAGCCTTGCTCCAACCCATCAGAAGTGTAAAGCAAGCCGTCAGATTTTGCACGCAAGTGGGAGAAGTGAGAATACATTCCTTCCTGCTGACTATGCAGGCAGGGTGGCAACCTTTCCCTGCAGTGATAGCTAACTGTTGCTAGCATCTTTCACTGCCATAGACAAGTGTGTATCAAAGACCTAAACACTTTTCATATATTTAAAGYTCCACCTGTCTTGAGAGTGTGCTCTGCCTAGGGTTGGATCAAGGTCTTTGACATCTACTCCGAGGTGATAGCGTTTCATTCATGGCAGTGTTCTTGGACACTTATACAATATTAAACTGAAAGCTCGTATTAATGCAGAATGAAAGTTTCATACCTTAAGTGCGTAGAAGTCAGGAGAGAGAGTTAACTATCTCATCGCAATATCAATTCACCTACTTATATAATTTTTCTAGATTACTCGGAAAACAGCTATTTTATGTAAGAACGCACAAGATGTGTCAAATACAATAGTTAATGTCAAAYATTGAGTTAATGAGGCCTTAATTTTTATGTCCTTATTTCTATGTAGCTRAAACTTTCTGCCTTTAAAGTGACTTCAAGGCTTTTTTCTTTTCTTAATTTGGATAGATTATTAGAGAATCTACCTTCTTATCCACTGAAAAGTGGATGCTTTCTGCTTGACAAATCAGGTTGGAATACAGAGATGGTGCTTCTAGTAGTGAAATTGCTGTCTGAAGAAAGCAAACATTCTTAAAAACACCAAAACCGGACCCTTAAAAAAAAMCAAAACCCACCCTACTACTTCCCAGACAAGGCATAAACCCTCTTCCTTTCTCCTTCCCAAAAAATCTTTCATCTTTAGTACCTGTTACTGCCTATTACTTAACTGACAGCTTGCTAACAGTAATCAGGAGCCTTCTTTCCCCTTCCCCTCACCAGTATATTTGGAAAAATGATCAAGATAATGTACTAAAAGGTTTGAAAAGCATTCCAGTATAGAAACCAAACTAACTACATTCTCCTTTGCTGTTTGAAGCTGCACATCTGCATCCTTTCTAGAGCTGGCTAGATCATTGCTACTTTGAAGGACTGATTTGCTGCAAACCCCTCTCCTTRCTTTTCAGATTAAGTGACTCATGTCACAGCTTTTGATTGAGAGGTCTGTTTCGGTGATTACATGAGAGTAGTAGTCTAGTGCTTCTAATCCRTTTAAATCACTTGTAAATGACTTGCCTTCATTTTCTCTCTTGCTTCTGCTATTGTGTGGTACCTTCTTACTCATATGTCAAGGTGAGCTATTTCCTCATGCCTAAAGAATGGGCTCACATAATCCCAAAAAGTATGAGGAAAACATGGCACTTAACATAAGTAACTGTTGAAACTTTATTATAGGRTGTATATGGATTTCCGTTAGACAAACAGCTCATCTACCAAGTTGAAAAAAAACCCTTAATTCTCTTCACCTGAGTTATCATGCAATTGTATCAGATCCAGAGGACAACTATTGACAGGAATTACAGGGCTGTCTTGATCTTCACAATGGGACCTTCAGCAATGATTCTCTTGTCAGATACTGTTTTCTGGTCCCTGCAGTGTCTGAATTGGTTGTCGGACTGCGCAATATTTTCCGTGTTCTCTAGGCATTAAGTCTCTTGGAGATGAAACCATCCTTCTTTCTCTGTGCTTGCTGAGCATGAAGTTGCAGGGGTGGTTAGACAGTACAGCTGAGATGATACAGTGGGCTGGGGCCACTAAAGTGGGGCAGACTGTTCCTCCTTTCGCCTTTTCCACCATTCCCCTCCCTTGGGCCCTCCTCTGGGSTGTGTGGTCTTGTGTACTCCTTGCATCAGCTCTAGCTCTTTTATGACCTTGCCATAAGCTAGTTGAACTCCCTACCCAAGAAGAAAGATGGTCATTGCATTTCTTGGATTAGTTTCCTGATGGATTAATGAGGTGAATTCTCTTACCACACAGTTACAAAAACTAATTAGAGTTGTGAATAATTTTCCAATAGTAAAAGTAGTAGAGGCATCCTCCTTCCAAATTTCTTTCATCTCTGTATGTGTAAGTAACAGAGATAATGGCTTCTGTTCTATGAGCAATACTAAGGTACTCAGTAATTTTTTTTTTTATGGTGAAGCTCTCTTTTTTTGCAGCATCTGTAAAATAATATTTTTGCAGCTTGTTACCATGAAATCAGAGACAGGGTTTTACTTTCCCCTTTATGAGCTACATACCTTAACCTCAGATAATTGCTTGTGCCTGTTATTAGCAGACTAATAGATGACCGTAACATTGATTTTAATAGTCCGTTTATACCCTGTGTGGACCCTGGGACACTAAAAAGTCTAAGATCTTTGAGCATAGAAAAGAAAAATATAAGTCAATTTAATTGTATTAGATGAAAACTGCGAAGTATAGAACAAAATCAATCTTAGCAGCATCAGGAAGTTGTTGTTTACTTGGTGTAGCTTAAATTTATCTTTCATATAGTTGTCTGCATTAAGATAGAAATTTTATTTTGAAAATGTTTTCATTCTTTTGATACCTTTATTTTGAACAGATACTAAGGAAGAAGATCAGAGTTCCCCAAAGGGAAATTTAAAACCACCTAAGTGCATCTGAGTCAGCAGAACTTTTTGGTTTCCCATTTGCTTTTTTTCTGTGTTATAATGGAAAGTTAATTCAAAAGGAAAAAAGAAACAGGATTCTGAAACTGTTAGAACAATTTGTTAAATTGGTATATGGTTCTACCTTATTATCTCAGTCCTCTGACCTCTGGGACAGGCATATTTTCCCCATTTCTAGTGTCATTTGAGGCAACAGGAGATGCTTGAGAATTATCGGGACTTGGCTCACCTCAACTGGAAAGGAGCTTGGAGTTGGTAAGCAGGAGTATGACTCTATGTGTTAATGCAACTGCCGTCAGGAACAGATGCAGCCTCTGCAGGAATGGGCAGGCTGACCAGCCCTAATCACATCAGCTGCCACGGGGATGGGATGCCTGTCTGTCTTGCCTCCCTCCCCCACCAAGTGCTGGGGATACAGCAACATCCCTGGGGATAAATCTGCACTTGTTGGACAGAATCGACAATACTGTTCAACTTTAGGAACTGTTGCAGCACATTAGCACTTGGTATCTCTGCTTCAGTCTTATTCAGGTAGATTCTAACTGACTTTGTTAATCAGTGACAAAATATATAGGTTTTCTCCTCTTTTGAGTTGTGTTGGTACTTAAAAATAAATAAATAAAATTCACTTCTTGATGCTACCCTGATTTCTGTTGACAAGTATACTTGTTAATGTTGTACGTTTTAAAGAAGCTTCCTTGTTTAAAGGCTAAAAGGTTAACAACTGAACCCAGATTGTCTCCAGTGAATCAAGCTCAATTTTCTTGAGCTTATTGAAAGCAATCTGCTCCAAAGAGGCTAATTAGAATGAAGAATACAGCATGTCTGGGCAATACTGTCTATGTGTTCTCATATATATTATGCATTTCCTTCCTGCAATTTTGTGAAATCATGTAGTTGTGTCTAGCTCACTTTCCCTTTTGGTGGTGGCGGTGGGGAAATCAAAACACATTCCCCTCCAAAATGTCTAATTGGACCTGGTGTGATACAACAACAAGGATACTCTGATACTGGTAGCTAAGTAACTTTGCTAATAAAAATGGTACTGTCAGATTCATCAGCTTCCTGTGGTTGAATTGATGGCTATTGGCTGGCTTAGATGACACAAAGGATGCAAAAAACCACCTTTATTTAATTAAGAATGCTTAGTTGAGGCTTGTAATGTTAAGCAAGTAAGTGTGCTTTCCATCTGTGTTTTTATTTATATTTAAAGTCACATTTGTCTTACTCTGGTAGATTGTTTTGAACTTGAGAGTGGTAATTGAGGAGCCATCGTTGTCATGTTTTGTTCCATGCAGGAGGGAAATGTTTCTTCATTATATAGAAGATGACAGCATCACCTCAGACCTGGATGTAGATGACCTTGAATTTATTAACAGTTGAATTGAAAGGTCTGATTTTTAGACTCATCTGTGTTGTGTGGGCTGTGSATTTGCAGGTCTAAGTTTTGACAGCCGTTTCAAATTATTTGCTTAAGTCCTGAAAGCCTTATTTTGTGGAAACTATGATAGAACATGTTACAGTTTTGAACTTGCTTGATATCCTTTAGGCAGTGGGTCTGGGGAACTGGTGGTGGATCAGATCTGATGTGGAATTCACCTGAATCTGAGCCCTTAAGCTTTTGCTTTTGAGAAAGCATTGATACTGGAATATCTACCACCCATTCCTCATACTGTTGACCTGAGACCTGAGAAGTTGCTACTTCTGTGAAGAATACTAAGGATGTTGGCAATAATTGTGTCTATCAGGTAGACAATGCCTAGATATTATTGAAGACAGGTGGGTGGCACATCCCCCATATATAAGGAAGTGGCTGTCTTTCAACAACTACTTTAATGTTTCAGAAGCTTTCCTAAATCCTTCTTTGCCTTCCTTAGAGCTGTGTTTTAAGATAATCCAATTCGGTTTTTAAGCCCCAAAATGTTACAGCTAAAAATAGATGCTGAGAAACACGGTTTTATTGTTTGTTTGTTTCCTTTAAAAAAAAAAAGGGCAGCACAAAATATCAAGGGGGTGGAGGAAGAAATACTTCCAACAGCTTGATCCGCCTTCTCTTTGTGTGAGATAGTGAATGTGAAAATCTGAGAGTGATTAATCAATGTGAACTTTCCAGATTGATCATTGTTAAAGTGCACCTGTGCCAAGCAACATTGTGCTGATTCTCGGCAAAAAAAATACAACATATTCATTAACCACCTCTGGTTTTTGTGCCTCATTTGCAGAGCAGGGGCCAGGGAGAGGCGGGGTTTTGGTTCATGCTGAGCCAGTGCTGTACAAAGCAAGCAGAGGCTTTGGCTAAAGATCTAACTGCGCTCTTGGCTTTTTCCCCTTCGTTGCTTAAACTTATAATGAGAATGGAGGCTATACCGGAGCACTGATGGTCGTTTACCCAGTCCTATGTACTACCCTGTTCCTGTAAACGTCTTTTTAAGCAAGTTTAGTAGGTGGTAGCTTGTGCATAACTAGGAACGCATTTAGTGGCATGGAGTTTTGGAGTCTATCTTCTAGTATATTGGAGAAGAATCTGGCTGCACAAGCGATTACTGGAAGGAGGGGAGGTCTTGAAACACACAGGCATGTGTGGAGCTGATGTCCTCCTCCTTGGCTATGAGGTGCCTGAGAATTCCTTCTCCCCAGCGGTGATTAGTGTCTGCTGAGCAGTCTCGCTTGTGGTCGGTGTGCATGCGTCTCAGCTTTGCTTGCTGGCTGGTGTATACAGCTGTCAGATTTATTTACGTATTAGCCTTGTCTAAACAGATGTGGTCATATGAAGTAGTTTTTTTTTGTGGAAACTCATTTTTCTGACAGAATTTTACCTGTGTTAATAAGGAATAGGAGAAAAAAATTAAATGAAATGTGAAAATTCCCAAACAAAAACTGGCAAACTTAAACACGTTCATTTTTATTTTTGTTTTTAATATATTGTCATCTCTGCTGCTACAGATGTAGGAACACTTTATTTTACATGCTTTTGTGTCAAACTGTTTAATAGAAAAAAAAAAAAGATTCTCCAAACAGTACTAATTAGAAATTGCCCTAGAGGATGTTGAAAATAATGGAATATCCGTATACTGGCATCAATAACAGTAATATATAATTATATAGTACTACTTATTTGTCATGAAATAATGAAAATCCCTGCCAAATGTGGAAGAAATAATTGGAGGTTCTGATGTAGTACTTCTGAAAGTTCAGCACAGTTTTCTGTTCGGAACTGCCATTTCGTGCATTCGCAGGAATGAAAACTGTTATTTGTTTGTTTCGAAATTTCCCAGAAAGCAGAAATTCAGAATTTTGGTCAGCTTTCATACTCTGATAGTTAAAACAACCTTTTCTAGAACAGGAAAGCTATTCATAATCTGTGTATTCTTATGTTTGAAATATTAGACTTCTGGCTAGATAATACAATCAAGGATTTGAAGGAACTTATATTCCAATGGTGTATATGGCTACCAACCAGCACTGAAATTCTCTGACTGTAGGGTAGGGTGTTCATTTGCTTTTTTTTTTGTCTTTAGAGTTTAGGCTGACTTGGGTATTTTTCACAACTGTGTTTAAAAATAGGAAAGAGATACTGGGGTGTGACTGCCTAATAGAATTCAGGAGCTGCACCTGGAGTACAAATGAATAATAAAATGAAGATAAGGATTTGTTAAATCCTGCAGAGACTCAAGGAAAATTACAATCCATGTCTCCCACAGGTCCTATGCTTTTTAGCTGTCCACCTCATACATTGTAGAGGCTGTGTTGTACCCATTTCTCCTAGCTTGTATGTTGAGGCTGGCTTTTAACTACAGGTGTTTACAATGCCAGCAGCTCTGTAAGCTTGGCCAAGTGAAATATTTTGAATGCTCAATGCACATATGCAGCCTTGACTGTTAGTAGACAGCTGCAGTGACRCACACAAAGTCAAACAAATGGAACCACTGTGGAACTTTAAAAATATCCCCCTCCCTAAGCCCAAGGCCCCGTACCCCAACCATTAGACAAAGCTATCAAAAACCAGCATAACAAGAAAAACTGTAATCATTTCACATATGGATTTGTAATATGAGTTATTGATCTTGATAATACTGATAATATTGATAATGAACTGGAATGGCAACTTATGGTATTGCAGACCTCGTCTATGAAGTGCTACTTGCCATTAAAATAAATAGGTGCTAAATTGATGAGTGTCAGAARGCTCAGATGAATCTGGAACACCTCGTGATGATACAGTACCATCCAAACTATTTTACTAATCCTGTCATCCACCAACATGTCAATCATATTGATGATGCATATACATTATTGCTGGTACTCCTGCCACCCTGCTGCAGGTATGGGAGGGTAAGAAATGGTTGTTTCATACAGTATTGTAACAACCATAGAGTGATAGATAACTGTCAACATGAACTGTGTAGGGACATGAGGCATGCAGGAGAACAAACTATTAAACGATGTGTTTGTGTTTCAGCCTTTTGGGTTTTTTTTAAGGGCATCATTGCTCCTTGGAGGCTGCTTCCTCATGGCGAAAGGGAGAAGACAGCTGGAAACTTAAACCTCTGTGCTAGGAGGTAGAACTAATGCAGTTGTGTTAGAAGGTATTACCAAGCTGGTGTTCCTGACTTTGGATTCCACCAGTTCATGCTGTTGTTGGTTTGCCCCTGCTGTAGACTGCAGCAGAGTTGGGAATAAACAGAACTGGCCTAAGTCAAAGTATTGTAGCTTGGGATACTGAACATGGAAGTTGAGAGAAATGAGGTCTTGATAAAGAGATGCAGTACTCCCAATACCAGTCTCTTAAGACTGCACTGTGCTTCAGGACCCACTGGGCCCTGGTAGGGTTTCTACCTCTTCCCAGCTCTACCTCTTCCCAACCTTAACCTGAGAAAGGTTAAGGTTTTAAACTCTCCTGTTGGCCTAGACCAGCCAATCATGTTCAGTCATGGGTATGCACTGGACCTGACTATGTAGTCTGTAGATTACAAAATTAATGCCTGATGTGTTTTGAGAGCTACTTTGCTTCCCTTTTCACCTTCCCCCACAAGACACTTGCATTCTGTTCTCTTGTGATGMCCCAGGATTTAGGCACTGGGAACCAAAATAAATTAATATAATGCAGGGCCATCTGACAAGGAATTGAGGACTGCAGTTTTAGAAAGAGTATCTTACCRCAGGAACTCAAAAGCACTCAAATTGCTGCTACTTAACATGCCTTGAGGTACTTCATACCTTATCTGAACTTGATGCTTTTAATGAGACAATGTTCCAGCAGTATTTTATGTTGGGTAATGTTTCTTGCCCAGTCTTTCTTGCAAATCCTTGCTTATGATGCTGACTGACTTCCCTAGTCAGAACAAAATCTTGGTCTTAAACACAGCCTGCATTTCTACTCGAGGTGAGAAACTCCAAAACTGCCACCATGKTTTTTTTCCACCCATGCCCCTTTCAGGTTCTTGTGCTACTTATTGCATGAGATGAGTCAGTGTTTGAAATGCAGTCAAAATTCCAGATTTTCAGCCTTGATGGCTGTCAGATAGACTTTTAATCAGGTGTCTGAAAACCAGGCAGCTGCCTGGAATGCTGTGTAGCAGGGGAGGCTTAGAGCTAGCGTTCATTGCAAAGAACAAAGTAGAATATATAATCTAATAGAAATTCCACAGTCCTCCCCCCTGCCCCGTGCAAAGGCAACAGTATGGTCTCTTCTGTGTTGCTTAGTGTTCCTCCCTGGGATGCCTGCCAACAGCCCCCTGCATCCTTGCTGCCCAGCTCCTTGTTATGGCTTTGAAGAAGCTGTATGTGTTTATCACTAGCCATCACTTCGTGAAATAAACTGCTTTCAGAACTGTCATGTAAAAGCTGAGGTTTTAACTACTGCTTTCAACTGTCCTTATTTCACAGCTAAAAATGCCTTAATGGAAACAAAAAGTTACTGTATTAAAAATACATTTTCTTCTAAAGAAGGGGGAATTGAGATGCCATCTGTACTACTTCTGGCTCCCATTCAGCTCCTTCAAATGAATGCCAAATTAACAGCAGCATTTCTCCCTCYCCACTTCCTTCTCCATCCCCATAGCTCTTTCTCTAAGGTTCATCCAGAATCCTTGGGAAAGTAGGGAAYATCACCTCTGCAAAAACTTCAGTGGGAATTTTTCATTTATTCTGTGTTTATTCTCTGTGRCTGTTACAGCCGTAGTGTTTTGTTCCTGAGGTCTGACTTCCCTTCCCTGCAGGGAGGTTGCTGCTGGCCTGGGAAGATTGGGCAGAAAGTTGTGTCGGTTCCTGCTTGCGATGCTGTTTGCAGTTACTGGTCTCAGGCACCACTGGCTAAGATCCATGGGCATCCCCTGACAGCGGTCTCCACATTTCCCTCATCTCTAGGATCTTCCTTTATTTCCCCAGGCCAGGATCTTCACCTTCTTCTTTCTGGGCCCCCTTCTTCTTTCCGAGAACCACTTCTTCCTTTCAGGGACCCATCTCTTGGCACGAGCTCTTTTTTCTGGAAAACAAGCTCCCAGTTTCTCCAGTCTAAATAGTGTATATGCAGAAGCATGGCAGGTGATCAGTCTCGTAATTGGTGGGTCCATCTCATGTCTCTTTATTAGTTGGAGGATTCAAGATGTGYCACTTCTGTTTAATTCAGGGGTTATCAAATTTCCAAGCAGCCCATACTGGTTGCAGCTAGCAAGTAGCAGGCTCCTGCTTGAGAATTCAGGAGTTCTATTTTGGGCATTCAGCCATGCACTTGCACAGTTACCTGCTGCCTGTTCGTGTTCACAATTTCAGCTGTTTTTTGCAGTGACTGCAGGTGTTTAACTCTCCCCCTGTACCATGTGGGATGCAATGCCGTCCTTGGACTGGGCACCAAAAGGAACAGAACCTCATGTCTTAAAGGCATATTTTTTCATGTTTAATAATTTTGATAATGTATGTGGGTTTTGCATAGGGCAGAAGATGTTTTTGAGGTGGAGATAGAGTGCTGAGGTACGCTGGCTCTGTTTTGAAGAGCAAATTTAGTTAGTGTTTGTTTCATCAATCTAGTTATCGGTGCAGTGTTTTCCAAATGGATTAGCAAGGCTAACACAAAGACAATTGCTCATGCTAGTGCATAATATACAATTCTGAGTAGCTGGGGTTGCTGCCTGTACCTTTTTTATAACAATAGCATTAGCTAAAACTCTCCTGAAAGCCTTAAAAATTCTCTGCTCATTTCCCTTTTGAATAAAAACACTTTCTATGGTTTTTTTGCTAATTAATTTGGGGATAGGGTAGGGAAAATATTTTGATGTGACTGGGGAGGGCTGCTAGTGCTTGTGCCACTGCTTAGGTGGGAGGCTTTTTTTTCTTTCTTTCTTTTTCCTTTTTTTTTTTTTTTTTCTCTTTAGGAAGAGGCTTAAAGCCATTCAAAAGAGAGTGCAGCTCTGAATTCTCCTATGGAGACTTGTTTCATAGCCAGATTCCTATGACAGAAAATGCTTTGCCCCAACTCTCATGCAGCTTGGTCTGGGCTTTGTGATCAGCATTGTCCCAAAGAAGCACAACTGTTTAGGAAATTTATAGATAGCAATTTGGTCTCCAGTGTAGCAGAGGCTCATCTGTTAATTGCTTTGAAGATTAAAGTCAAGACCTTGAACTGGCATCTGAAACTGACTTTAGAGATAAGCCCCAGCCGTGAACTTCCGTCATCTCCTTCCCAAAGCCTTTGGTATTTAGAGGATAATAGGTAAGCAGGATATCCAGGACAGCATCTAACTGATGTAAAAGATGTGTTTTATGGAGACTTAAATTGTTCTGGGGGCAAAGCCAGTTSTTCTATCTAGATCTGTTATCCAGGGATCTCTCCAGAGAAGATGTCAGCAAAGAAAAAATGTGTGAACATTAGGCCAGGTAGCCACACTGAAATGACAAGAAGTCAGTCAAGTACTGCTAACATCCACTGTGTAAATAACAGCCACTCCAGTTTGCTGATTGAATTGATATGATGATTTTTTTTTTTTTAATTTCAGATGAATCTAAAGGAACATTTTCCTAGGTGTGGTGTTATTTCTTTCTGRTGAAACAATGCTCTCTTTCTCTCTTCTGGTGCTGCGCTACTACTCTGCTCGCTCCCTCCCCCCCCCCAGTCCAGTTTGGATTGAGTTGAAATCCTTTGCTTAATTAAGYGAAACATCTTATTCTGAGGTTGTTTAACCATTTTGTCATAACCTCTTTTTTTCAAGGCAGTTTCATTTCAAAATGTTTCTTTTTTTCCACATTAAAAACGTTGAAGGTAAATGCTTCTGGCAAGTTAAACAAATTGTTTAGAGATGTTTAGAAATAACTGAATTCCCTAGTAGTTTTGGTTCAATCACTCAAAGTGTCATTCTTCATCAAGAGCATTTCCATTAGTCAAGTAYGATGCAAGCAAATAGAGATGTTTTCTCAGAGATACTCTACTGTCAGCATGTTAGAGGCTGATTTGAATACAGCGTTTAAGTGAGCCCTGTGGATGGCGTTTGTTTTTACGGTGCTTGAGAGCAGTGCCTAAGGAATAGTTGTTGCACTTGGCCAACTAAAAGGACAAAATTGCAGRCATTCCATGCACTGCAGAGACCTTCTGAGGAAGATAGCGACGACAGATTTAATTAGGAGGGGATACATTTCAGAGGAAAAGAACGTAAGAACAGAGGAAAAGAACGATGAAGTTGAAGGGTGAGGGAGATGGGGGTGAGGAGTAGAGAACGAGAAAGTAATTAGTGAAATCTAAAATGGAAATGAATTGAAGATACTGCATGACAGGTAATGGGAGACAGTCTGAAAAAATGACCATCAGTAAGAAGTCTGATTGAAAAGTAATAAGTATGTTTTTACAAAAAAACCCATCAGACAAAAACCAAAACAAAAAGCCCCAGTCTTTCCCGTATTTCCTTTCCTAGGATTGCCTTTCTTGAAGTTCATTTTTCCTGTTAACACTGGTGAGGTATTCCAGTGTGGGCTATGGTTTGCTTGTCTCATGAACTTGGGTTACACAGTCTGTCCTCTTTGCACTGCCTGGCCTGGGGTATCAAACAGTGGAGTTATCTTTCTTGGTGCTTCCCTGCTGGTTATATGGTATAGGTGSTTGTGGATGGATGACTATTGTAACTGGCAGTATTGCTCAGCTCGGGGAAGTGCAGGAGCCCAAGGGAGAACACTTCAGGCAGCCACAGGCCCTTCCAAGCTGCAGCCAAGGRTAAAGGTATTAAGGAGATGTGGAAATAGGTATGGGGCCCTGAGTTCTGTTTCAGGAGATCGTGATGGCACCTGGAGATGGAAGAAAATAGCCTTTCCACCCTTCCATTTTATGCAGGAGCAAAAGAAGGGAGGAGTAAGAAAAAGAAAYTACTTCCCTGAGTTTCAGAGCTCTTACTCAGATGCTCTGTAGCGTTCTGAAAATGATGCTGGGAGAGATCAGTGTTCCCCTTTTGCCCAATGAGCAAACCCCTCTGTTCTTTCTCTCTTTCTTCCCTGCCCCCCTCACTCCCACTGTTTATTGTGCTATATAAAGTGGATGTTGTTCTCTCTGCTACATCCTAGCCCTGCAGCTGGTGCTCTATTTTGAGAAGCAAGAAGATGAAAAGAGGATCCTATGATTTGGTTCAAATTGCAATCCCTCTTACCAGCTCAACTGGGGCTCTCCAAAACAGGAATGGTGCCTTCCTTCTCTTTGTTTATTATTAGATGTAAATATACTGATCCTGTAGGTAATGGCTATCCTGTGACTTATGAACCAAGCACAAATGGGATTCTGGTTAACTTCAGGGAGTTGCAGATAATTTTTGCTATTTGTTTTCTTTGTAGCAAAGACTGGCTACCAAGCACTTGCATAAATTGTGTGAAGAGAAATACAGGGCAACCCTATAGAGCATGGTATTGCTTCTTTGCTCAGTTTTTATCATAAGAGAATCTTAAAACTTAAGCTTCAATAATTATTGCTTGCAGGTAGCAGAGATGTATCAGTGCTCTTTCGCTACCCATGTTAAAATTGTCCCTTCTGCAAAAGCAATCGGCAATCCCTGTTTTATTTACAAAAATAAGTCTCTTCAGCTTTAGAGGAAGGTGGACATGGGTAACTGCTGGTTTATGTTGTGAACTAATGTCCCAACGAGACACACACACAAGGATTTATTGGTTACTCTGTTTATCTTAGTATTTATTTTAAAACTAATTTGGCTGATTTTTGAAAGGTAAGATGAGCTTCCTTTGCATGCATGAAGAAAATACTGTTTCTACCTGAGCCCATGCCACAAAAATGTGCCTGAAAAAATCACAGCCGTGTTTATTTCTCTGCAAAATTGAGGCACTAATGATCTTGAATTCTACAGCTCAAAATGCTACATATCATACTGTTACAATAATCTCCCCCTAGAGCCTGTAAAAGCAAGGCATCCTAGGACAATTACAGGTAAAATGATAACCTCACTGCATGTCAGATACACAACATGAATAAGGAAAATCTTTGTTGATGCTGTGACCAGCATTCTGCAAGTATGACAAATATGTATGTATCTTCAGCAAATTTATTATAGAAGTCATAGCTGATGAAGAAAATTTTCAAATGTTTCAGACAATAGCAGCTTTAAAGAAATATAAGCAGCATAATTTTTTTTGGAGGAGTGTGATGTGTGTCTGAACTAAATTTGCACCATATAAGTTTACAGATAGTCCTAATTCAGGTGAGATTTTCAAAGTCAGCTTTGAAAGTTGCAGCTTCAAGCTTCAGTACATGTTGTCTTGTCATGATTTCYTAGTGCAGTGGTACCTGTGGGAATGGGGATAATCTTACATTTTCACCTAGGGAAAATTCTTTGTGACTTCTTTTAATTTTTAAAAAATTTCTAAATAGCAGAGTGTTGTATTTTAAGAATTAAAATTTAAAACAAGTTATCGATTGGGTAAGTTTTSAAAGGATTGACTGGACTGTTTCTCTGTCATTGATCATCCATAGCTTTGAGGTACACAAACCAACAACTTCTTTCTAGTTTGAGCAAAACTGTGATGCCAGCTGAGGTTTTCCCTCAGTACGGGCTGTGGTCTTTTATTCACATATTGAGGATTCTTTGTTGGGTCAGGTCTTGAGATGTTTTTGTCACCTGCAGCTCTCATTGACCTAAGAGAGATCAGTAGGTAATACAGTAGCCTGTGGTATCAGCCTGTTGGAACTGAGCAGAGTTTAGTAAATATCCTTTGAAATCCTGTTTGAAGGCAGCTGTTATTTGGAAGGCTTAAAATACTTGTTACAGATAGCTTGTGACATTCCCATCCATCTTGTCTGCGATCAAAATAAATTAAGAATTGTAAACAAAGCAGAAGCATTCAAAGAGAAGACCTCAATAATACTGTACTGATTTCTCTTTTCTATCCCTTTTCTGTCTTCAGGCTATAAAACTCCTTAAAATTGAGTAAGTCTTTAAAAATCAAGTAAGTTTTAACAGAAGAAAAATATTTTTGTTTTTGAAACAATGGCAGTATATTGGGGAAAAAATTTTATTCTACMCTGATTAGAGAGAACTGCACACTTATCCCAATTTTAACAGAAGAAAAATATTTTTGTTTTTGAAACAACAGTGGCAATATATTGGGGGAAAAATAATTTTATTCTGCACTGGTTAGAGAGAACTTCACACTTATCCCAATCTGTATAAATTCGAGAGATTAATTACAGGTGTAAAAGTTGCATTGATTTTCCCCTCCCCAAAGTTACAGGGTGCTTGAATCTGTGATTCTGACTAATGCCTATCTATGATACTGGGCCAGTTTCTGCCAATGTAAATTTGTATAGATGCATTGATTTATAGGAGTATCGTCAGCAAAGAATGTAGGCCATTATGAGTGATAGGGCTATGACATGGATTATATATTTGTTACTAACTTAACTACTATATCCTATATAAAAATTCACCGATTATTTAACCAAAGCAAGGAAAAGGAATCATTCTTTCTCTACTTGCTGGAAATTTGCAATGGGTCAGTCACCCAAGTCAACCCCCAATTTTCTCACTTTGGTAACGAAATGTTTGGATACTCTCCAAACGTTGTTGGAAGCTGGTTGATCTGCATCATTGAACTGGAAGATCTGAATCTTAAAACAGTCCTTCTGTTTTTATCAAGTGTTGAGACTAAGCATTAAAATGAGAAGGTAAAAAAGCAAATATCAAAGACAAGAGTAGTTGTTTGATGCTCTCAGATATCAAAAAAGCTGTTGCTGGGTTAGGCTTTGAGTGAGCTCTTGTCTGAAGGAGCAGACCAGATCTATCAAAGGGTCGCTTTGTGTCATTTCTGAGTTGGTGACATTAGGCTGTTTTGGAGGAGAGTTGATGAGAATATTGATAACTGTTTACTTTCTTTAAAATTGGACCATAACAATTCATACCAGAACAATAATGAGCACTAATTCACCAACTACCACCAGATGTTTAAAGATCTATTTATTATCTGTTAGTTTTCTATAATGATGCTCACTATTTCAGGCTAGTTCTTGAAGCAGGTGCTGTTGATTAACTCCTTTTCAGGCATAATTTTATTTTGAAGTTTTGATCATCAATAACTGATTTCAGCTGAAACCCCTCTCCACTCCCCCCCTCCACTCCCCCCCTGCCGAAGTTAGCCCTAGACCACTGGATAGTCAGAATTAAGAGGGGTGAGCTGCASACCTTGCTGAATGCTGTGGTTTGTGGGCTTTTTGAGAATCTACATTGTGCTAATTGCATAAGGGTAAAGAGTAGTTATGATGAACTGCTTTGTCGAAGAGTGCCCTAGTAGGTTCACATTAATTTTTGAGACTGACTTTTAAATGTAATTTGGGACCTTTGAGAGCAAGAAAAAGGCTCAAACTGAGTTTTCACAGATCATCATGCAGCTCTGGCTACCTAATAAGGTAACCTGAGAGAACAGCTCTGGAGAGGACAAGTCCTCAAGAGATCAGCAATGCTGGGATTGTAGTACTTAAACATAAGCAGCATGACTTAACCTGAGRTTATAGCTGCATCAGGAGAGGAAGAGTTTCTCTTTTTCATAGCTTAGACTTTTCAGGTCCCCATCCGTTTGTTCAGTACTTTGGCTGGGTTGATAAGCATGGCTTTTCCTGAATTTCCTTCACTTTGGAGTGGAGAAAACTCAATGCCTTATAAAGATCCTGAAAGGGACCAACTAGGTGTCTGGGAGGAAAGGAGGCATTTTCAACCAACCTCTCTTTGGAGATATCAGCTGTACACAGGGCAGTTTGACAGATGAGTAGGGAACGAATAAGTAGGAATGGAATTGGTACACTTCCTTGCTGTGTGAATTGCCACAGTTCATCACAGGTAGCTGCCAAATTTCTCCTTAGTTTAATGACCCAGTAGACATCAAGTAGGAGCAAATCTGTGGTTCTTGCYGAATGTTTCACTCGGCTCTGGATTAGAGACCCATGTCATTCAGAACTGTGATTGYTGTTTGCCCCCTAATTGTAGCTGGTGTGGCTTGCTTTAGTTTGCCTTAATTGAGGTTGGCTTTAATTTCTTGAATAATAAAGTTCTTTCATAAATGGAGATGTAATAATAAATCAAAAAAGTTGTCACAATATATCTGACTTTCTCGAACTTACTAAATGCATTAATAAAGATGAAGAYRACTAAATGCAAATATAAAACTGAGWTTACTATTCTTTTGCAATGTGAAAAATGTCATTTGAATTGCCCTTTCAGACCATGAGGGAAATGATTAACCCCATGGGAACAAATTGKCAAATAAATGCAGATGAGGAGGGGRTACAGGAAGGGATCAAGGGAGTTGAGGGGGTTTGTTTTCTTTTTYGTTTGGGGTTTTTTTGTAAACTTYTTGAACACAGCATTCAAMGTAATTGGACTTTCTTTGGCTAGTTTTACTATATACCATTTCATTTCCCCTTTCATGAGGAAAGAGAGAAGAGGACATTTCCATAATACTGGGACAGATTTAGCTTACAAAGTACAAATCAGTATGTCCTGTTAGACAGTTGAGGACCTTTCTAATTACTAGCATTTTGCCTTCTAATGTTAATTGGACAGACCTTCATGAAGCTATATAGGTGGGTGGGGAGCCTTCCCCCCCATGGTATATGTGACACATTGCAGTGTACTTTGAGAGTCACGCCTGCATAGGCCGTGCTTGAATAACAACAGTATCTGTCCTTTTCAGGACGTTATTGGTTTCATTACAGTTCAGGATAGGAACCTGCCTATCTTCCATAATATTTTTGAATCTGGCAGTATAATTTAACAGCAAACATCTAAATGTAGTTAAGAATGGGCATGGGGGGGAACCATAATGAGTTGCAAAATGCCYGAGTTTGTTTTGGTTTGACTGGTATACTTTGTCCTGCAGCTCTGGCCTGCTCCCTAGCCTTTCCATAATTACCTGTGATAGTTGCATACTGTTTTCTGTCATCACCCTCTGTTTACAGGAGAGAACCTATAGCTGGCTTCTCAGCATTGCTTTGTTTCCTGTTGCTTGGTCTTTCCAATGTCTTTTTGGAGGTTCTGTGACATCTTAGTAAAAGCACAGTTGATTTGTGCTCCCTACTTTTCCCTGTCGTCTTTGTCTTTGCTATGTATTGTAATTCTTTCCCAGTGCCCAAGTATCTCAGCTTAATTTTTCCCAAGAGAAAATAAATTTGGCCTACTTCTCTTTTTTTGATGCCTACGTTGACATACTTTAAACATTCCCAGTTTTTTTTATATCTTTGTTCTTTAAATCAAGTGTATTTTATTTATTCCCTGTTAGGCACTTTAATCCCTAATAGCCTTGAAGACTTAGGCTGATGTGGATTCAGATTGCAGTTGCCCTTCCTGAATCTCATCTTGAATTCTTTTCTTGATGATGAGAACCCCCCAATATCACCTGTCTTTCCATGGGAAGGTTTCTTTTTATTGCTCAAGTTCTGGGAATAATTCAGCTTGTGTTTTTCTCCCAGTCTCCTACACCATTAAATGAATTATGGTTCCCCAGGAGAACCTGTGAGCGTGTTGTGTTTTGGTTCTGGGAGGGAAGGATGAAGATGCAGTCAGAATATCTGAGCTGTGGGTTTTTTTTTTTTCTCAAATAACCACAGTTTGGCATCAGACTTAAAACATGTTTTCCAGAAAGCTTGCGAGTGTTTGTTAAGCCTCCATAAAATCACTTYTTATGATTTAAATGATAAAACAGCATCCTGCTCATATCAGAGGTTAGGTCCTTATCATCTTCTGTTTGTTTTGGATGTAAACTTATGTTGCCTACTTTAGGTTTAAAATTTCTCAGGGCAGGGAGAGACTGCTTGTATTCTAAGAGTCACGCASTGCAATGAATGTTATGCATATATGTTATGTCACTGTGCAAGTATTTTTTCTAAATAGAAGCCTACTGGCATACAATATTTTCTTTTCTCATATTTTAGCATCAAATAAAACCACCATTGGATTTGGTATCTATTCATATTTGACCTGCATAGCTCTAGYTATCATCCTGAGCTTGTTTCAATTATAAATGCTTTCCTGCATATAAAAAATAAGAAACTTGGAAGAGATAGTTCTTGCATAGTCACAACCAGGAGCAGGAATAATGAGGCAACGTAATGAGCAGAATTTCCAGTTCTGTAAAGGTCTGGAGACAGAGGTTTGTGCAGCATTTACCCAAGATGTCAGCCRTATGTATTGAACAGGTTTATTTTAATACCTGGCCAGTGGAGCCAGCTGGACACAACCGTGGCAGGACAGCACRTGAGATGAAGCGTGGCTCTTTGCAGCCTTCCTCGCCTCCTCCTTCCCTTCTGAAATCCTGAAAACTAGCAACGAGGTCTACTAGGAAAAGGAAAGGCCACACTGAAGAACTGTGCACCATGAAACTTCTCCAGAGCTGCCTCTAGTTCTGTTTCCTCACCAAAGTTTCTATTGCTCTTATAGCTGTTGAGATCACATTTGATGGCCCTTGTGAAAATGTTACCATTTCCCAGCAGGTGCAGCGGTTTATAAACCTCCCAGGATATGGGATTTGAAAGAGATAAAATGTTGAATCCAAAATGCTGCCCTTTCTGGAGCTGTAGGTGTTGCTGGTATGTCATTCAAACCTTTTATTTGATCTCATATAAGCTGACTGTTTCCTAGAAACAAATGAACAAGCCAACCTCTACCTAACATACCTGTTTAAAAGTTCATCTTTAGRCTCTAATATTGTAACGGTGTCCTGAAGTTTCCTTTTTGTTCTAGTAGGCATCTTTTTATACTGGCTTATGACATTCAGATTGACTTAGTTGAGCTAGGGGAACTTTTGAGTAYTAATTGAAACAGTCTGAAAGGAAAATTGAGTGTTTCTCTGAGAAATTCAAAGCAGAAAGAGTTGTTAAATTATTAAATGGGGGGAAAATATAATTTTTTCCCCTAGGAAGTCTTGAACTAACCTGAAATTTTATTGAATTACTAACACTTTTTTGTATCCTTGTTTTAACTGAAAATGCTCAAATACTAATAATGCTTCTCTGGCTTACAAAACAGGAAATAAAATGATACATGCTGTGATAGAGGACTAAATTTTTTTACTTTAAAATGTTTCTTGTATGAAGGCATGTTTTGGTTGGGAGTGTGCATGTTTCCAGGATTGACACTTTCCTGTGGAAAAATACTCATTTAGACAAAATGGATGTTGGCAGGCAGATTATTTGACAGCTGTAGGTACAACTCTCAAATGATTATGAAAGATTTGAAGTACAGGAATGGTGAACATAATTTGAAAATTGACCAAAGTTACTTGTTCCTGTTATGCCTGTACAAAGACTCTGTCTAGTATATGATGCTCTTGAAATGCGGTCCCTGTTTCCTGCCTGTRTGTCCCCACGGCTCACCGTCAGAGCCTGCGCCTCAGTCTTCTCTGTGAATGTGTAGCATGTTGCAGGTGATGCAGCTAAGAGCAGCCTACATCATCATACCAAGCCAGGTACACCTCAGTTGTCTTTGCTGACCTCTTGAGCATAATTCTTTTGAGGCTGTTAAAAGTTTGACCTGTTTTAGGAACATACAACCTTGGGAGTGGATAGGTGTTCTAAGGAGGGAGAYACCTTGGCTTTCGCAGCAGGTTGTGCCACAAATGGGAAAGGCAGCTATGTTAGCGCTGGCTGCGTGACATGCAGGTAGAGCATATGTATTTTCATGGCAATCGTGCTGTCCCTTACACAGTGCTCTCATTAAGTGTAATGAGGCTCATCTAAAAGTCTTAATAATCCTTCAATATATTATTAAATCACAATTACTCATGAACAATGCCAGTGTATGTGCTTGAGGTCAATGTAGCATGCAAGTGATTTAATTAGTGCATCATGTCCGGTTGTATTCACTTATATTGTTTTAATTAGAATGATAATTGAGAATCGAGTATGTATGTTTTGTSTTGCAGTTGCAGCGCCTAAACCTATTTGTTGCTGCTGTAATTACTCCTTACCCTACATCTTCTACCACCCCTCATTTATGTATTTATTACTGAATTAAGAAAATTTAAAAAGGAGATACAGCTATTGCATAAAGCTTATTTGTTTCAGTCTGACTAGGTCACATAATGAAGTARCTGATCATCAGAGATGGCTGTGAGATGGAGTCTTGTCTGTAATCTCCAGTCGTTCTCTGCCATGTTGGATCTTTGGTCCTGATTAACCCATGMAAAAGCAAGGAGACACCTTTTGTGTCTTTCAGTCACTTTGCATGCTTTTTCTGACTCTCAACTCATCATGTCATCATGTACTCTAAATACCAGCTGTGATCTTATTAACCACATTAGRTGCAGTATCTTGGAGAGTTTTGCCATTACCAAGTTGACTTGAATGTTCTGAGAAAGTAGAATGGARAATAAAAATGCAATTTTTATTGAAGTCAGATTTGCAAATAGATGCAGTCCGACTCGGAGTTTGCATTTAACATTTGAACACACAAAAACTAATAATAATTTCTGTTGCAGTGGAACATCTGTTAGATAATCAGAGCTTGAATTAATGGGGAACTCAAAGCAATTAGCTAAAGGTTACAAACTAATTAGTATAATAATATTATTAATCTACCCCTTCTATAGCTTAAATTGCAGCCAGATTCTATAATATAAAAAACATTATTTTAAGGGACCCCAGAATCTTGGTTTGGAGAACAAAATTAATCAATGGAAAGCATTCCTGCAAAGTTTGAGAAATTACATTTAACTGGTCTAGGAATATACTTTAAATTAAAATAAAATTTAAATTAAAAMCAAACAAAACCCTTTTCATTTTGGATTTTAATTGGATTTCATTTTGTCTCACATGAGGTCGAAAAGGTTTATTTTCACACTTTGTACCATCCATATAGTGAAATCTCCTTGGAAACATGCAGCAGCTTTAATTGAAGAAGGTTCGTTATAACTGAAATAAATTGTTAATTTTGTTGTCGATAATACTGAGAGAGACCAGCTTACTTTCTTGAATTCACTGGCTGCTACGGACGCATTCCTGCTCTCACTCAGGTARAAGAACATTTTGGATGTTTTTTGCTATTTCGGAGTATCATGTGGCTATTGATTTCAAAAGGGGACAGTTTGTTTGTGTGTGTTTTTTTTTTAAGATGATCAGTATGTAGACGTTGAAAATTCAGAAGCCTGTCTGAGAGCTGAGGGATTTTGGTGGGCGGGTGGAAATGTGGTGGGCGTACTGACAAGCTCCTTCAGTTACRAGGATCTTGTTCCTTCAAAGGCTGTGCTACCTGGAAATAAACCGTTCTCTGAGAAATTGAGCTAATAAAGTCAAATTTCTTATGGATTTCTTTTTTTGGGTTGTGGTTGAAGTCTCTAGTYTAACAGAAAGTTAACTTGTAGCTTTCCCACGGCTAGGCGATTTGTAATCTTTCTTGTGTGAATTCTCTAATGGCAAATAAGTTGAGCTCACTCTTTAGTCTTTCCTTGGGCAAGGGCAGTAATCATGCTTCTCATTTATCTGCTTGCTTGTTTTCCRAAAGTGTGAAGAAACTCAGTATCTTCAAGACAGTTACTGTTCTATTAAAAATAAAGGGTCAGGGGTTCAAAAATCTGATGAAGGGAGGGAAGAGACGGTGCATATATGTACGTATGTCACATGATTACATAAGCTTTGTTTCCTTAAAGGCAYACTGAAAGCCTCAGTGTTATGTTGGCAGTAACAGCTAATACAGCTCTTCCTTGAACTGCTGTATTAATGTCCTGTGTTGTTAGATTCATTGCTCTTGGGTTCCAGTACAGGTCGATGTACTGGTTTAGTGAGGGATGAGCAAATCTTTTCGTCATAGGGGATGAAAGGTCCCAGTAAAAGTTTCCTTTTGGTTTTGTGTATTTGAAATAAATAAAGTGTGTTTTTAACGAAGAAACCATTTAATAATGATTTGCAAGAGTTCTGGAATAAAAGTACCCMGCATTGTCTTCCAGCAACCCAGTGAAATCCATCATGGCAGCTTTTGCTGTACACATTTTTTTAAATTTTTTTTTTTTTTACCTCTAAGAATACTTTAACACTAGTACACTGGTAAGGAAACACATGTAAGAAAATGGACAACTGTACTTCATGCACATTGCTGTATTTATTTCTTTGTCATCAAATTCCATTCCTTCACCTGTCCTGCYCCCAAACCTGCAGCTGTGCATGGCAGGCTTGTGCTCAGTGCAAATCTCTTGTTGGTCACTTTGCAAGCTTGCTGTGGTTATTTGATACAGGCCATAGAACTGACTGGGCTGTTCAATTAGCCRACTTTTGAAATATCTGCTAAGTCTCCATCCATAACTTCTAAATAGCTTATTTAACTTGTCTGGAAAAAAAACAGTTTTGGCACCTTTGTAGAGAGCTCTGTGTTTATTAATAGTCTCCCTCCTGGTTTTTTCTTTTTTGTTTGTTTGTATTTTTCATGGAGGGATGCCCTGGTCCCATCTGTGCAGCAGTTACTGCTGCATTAGCTCTCTCACTTTTAACAAAATTGTGTTACCCTTTTAGCATCTGAACAGGAAACACAACCTCCTTAAAAAAGGAGGAGGATTGGGATACTTTCATAAGCTTTCTTACAAAGTTTGGTTAATGTAAAGCACTGTAAGTCATTTGGGATGTAGCCTGCTGGAAACTTGGAGGCACCTTCCGRTCTTTTCAGCATCTTTCAGAATCTTTTCCTTTTTGAGTGGAGGTTGCTAATCCTTTATTTAGCTGTAGGTAGAAGTCCCTCAAAATCAAGGCTGATGCACCCTGGTGGTGTTACTGGCTTTGGTTACACCTCTCCTGTCACCAGGCAGCCCACCCTGRGACACGGACCACCTCCTCAGTTGGACCTTGCCCTCCCTCCCTGGAGAGACAGAGCTGCTCAATATCYGGAGCTGTTATTCTGGCATGCTTCGTACACACAAAAAATAGTTCAAAGCAATCCTTAAAGCAGYAGAAAATTATTCTGGTTTTATTCCTTAGAGCACTCCCATTACACATGCACGCGCACATGCGCGTGGAGTTTTGCATTTTCTCACTGCYCCAGGCCCCCCATATGTGTTTGCTGCCTGCCTCACTGACACCCTCTCGTGTGAGTCAGCAGTCTGGGAGGGAAGGACGGGCATGACAACCATTTTTCTTGCTCCTGTTCAGAAAAGAAGCCTGCTTCTGTGACACAGAGGATAAAGCTGCTTTCCCCAGCCCTTTCTAAAACATACACATTGTGCTCAGTGTGATATTTGCTTCTTATTGGCACCATTCAGTGTTTTGTTCCAGTGCCCTTCCAATTATTACTGTATATTAATTTTGATTAGACAGGAGGCTGCTTTGTGAGTCTTGACTTCCTGCCAGTACAATCAAGTGTGAGCCATGGGAATGAAAAGCAAATGTTACTTTCAAAGCCTTGTGAAGAATATATTACTTACAATTCACAGTAAATATATATAATTTTAAAAAGAATAAATGTCTTTGGTAGACCAGGAATTGAGATAAGGCATCTACCCTCCTGAAAGGGGGGAGAATATCTGAAAATAGATGCTGTATCTGTATTTTGTTTATGTGTATATTTTCAATATTCAGCCTTTGTATTCTTTTAATTTTTAATCGGCTGTTTATTTAATGGATCAATAGCTGCTATATAAATTAGAGGAGTAGAACCAATGTCAGCTAGAAAAAATAGGAATGGCATAGGTTCCTAAACACCTTATTGCAAAATATACCACAAGGAATTCAGGCAGGAATTTGTTCAAGCAAGTTCTGTGGTCTGTGCTATTGAGAATGGGTGAGCACAGTGTCCACCCCTCCCCAGTCTCATCTGTGAGTCTAGGAATTCTGCAAGTTTAACTCTCYGAGCTCACAAAAAGGGAATTGCAGTATTTGCACAGAGCTTTTGGGGGTGGGGTCCGAAAAAGGAGTTTTGAATTTCATTTCCTTTTTCTTGCTCTGCTTATTTTTCTGGCCGAAGTAATTGTCCTTCTTAGTCCCCTTGTTCCCCTCACTCCCTTCTTTGGCTGGTGACTACTGAGTTGTCATCATACATTACTTACTGTTGAGAGGATAACTCCTATGGCCCTGCTGTACATAGCTCAGTCAGCAGCAGGTGCTGGAAGAGCAAAGCATGTCAATATTTCATGCATTTAAAATCAAACACATTGACTCACATATGGCTGCTCCAAGGAGCGCTATACGTAAGTCGTCTTTCTTTACGTAGGTATGCTAAACTGCTATCACTAATGTACCACCAGCCTGGCGATATAAATATGATTGTAAACAAGCAGTATGCTAAAGAAGCATTATCTAGGTTATGAAATGAAGTACCTGAAAATTAGAAAATACCAGATTTATGATTGGAGACTGAACAGGATTTTTTATGTATCCCTATGACAGGACAATCACGTGTGGAATTACAGAATGTGTAAGGGGTGCGCACAAAGGGGGGAATGGTTTAGTATGGACGCTTCTTATTTGTTTACTCCTGATTTTACAGCTGTAATACTATTTTAACTTAGCCTTTTGTATATAGTTTAAGTCTATTGGAATTAGAACATCATACACTTGTTTTTACTGTTTTTCACTGCTTAATTACTGCCATCTCCTTGAAATCTTCCTTCACAAGATGAACTTGAGCTCTGAATTTTTAATATTGCAGGATGGATCTCCAAGAGTTGAGCTACAGAAATAACTGCTCTAACTGGGCAGGGTGAGAAGGCTTGCGGGTGAGATGGGGGGTTGTTGGGTCATCAGCTACGTTCAGTCGAGGAGAAGTAGCTGAGATATCTAGTTGCTTTCTTCCATATATTGCGCACTAAAATTTTAAGCACAGTCCTCTTCTCTCTGGGTCTGCCAACACAGACCTTGGCTTAACAGGTTTACGTACCCTTGTTGTTCTTTAACTTGCTACCAGAAAGAGGACCACTCAAATGAAAGGGAAAGAATCACTTTTTAAGTCTACCTCACTGCCAAACTGAAAACCAGGAAAAGGCATCTCTGGCTAATGAATTTCAGATTTTCAAGTCTTCTGCATTAGAACTTAACYAAGCAACAACAAAAAACCTCCTCATAAGAGACCTTAGGCAGACTGCTTAGAAACTTCATATTTAGGAAATGTTAACAGCTTCTCCAAAAAAMCAAACACCCCCACCCCACCCTCAAAAAAACCCCACCAAACCTTTTTTATTAATCATACAGCAAAGATTAACCTGCTGCAAAAAAAAAGAAACTGGACTTTGGGAACTTAGAAGCCAGTTTTTAGTTTTTAATTTTGTTACTCTTGGGCTGAGACAGTTACTGCAGAAATCTGTGAATGTTTAGCAATGCTGGGGAGAGATGAAAGCACAGTACATTGACATTTTTGTCCTCAAATTATTCTAGCTGATTATTTGTACTATTGATGGGCATGTAGTTGAGGTTTAACTATCTACTGAGCATRGAGGTGATACTGCAGAGCACAAGGAAAGTGAAACAAGTGGAAATGTACTGTATGAAAATCTTTCCTCTAGGAAATTAAATTCTCTATATGATTTAATTTTTCTGGGCTGGAATTTTGTCTCTAATATCAGTTTTATAACTACAAAAATAAAATTACTTTGGTGTTCCTGTTTTTAAACTGATTGAAAAGAATTAAACTTGATGTCTTATTTAATGGGGATGATATGTTATTGCCTTTTTATTGAAAAAAGAACTCCCACTATGTTTTTAAGTTACCATATACTAATGGCAATTCCTACATGCAAACTGGAATAGTTTTTTTTAATTGTAATTTCCACACTATCCATTGTAAAACACTGMAGAAATCTCAAATCAGTCTTGCTCAGGAAATAACTCTGCCAGTTAACGTAGTAGTTGCAAAGTAAAAGATATATCAAGTCTGACAGTTTTTTGATACTTTTTTTGGAATTTTTCCTAATTTTGAACAAAATTACTTAGTCTCCTCTTACTTTCTCCCCTCTTCCCATTCCCTCTTTTGATCTGTCTGGCTTCAGGAGGTTTGGGAGTTTGAATACTTACCCTGAGGGACGCTTACTGCAACACAAATCATGTTGATGAAACAAAACGTCTCTGCTTTGATTATATTACAAAACTACAGCAGATGAAAACAGAAGCCAGGTAATCCTCTGTACTATGGACTGAGAGAAGGCAGCAAAGGCTAGACCTTGCAAATTAATGTAATAAGCAGAAAGCAAACAAAAACGAACAAAGCAATAGAGGCTTTATAGGAATGCTGTGCTTTCGGAGATATTTTTAAAGGCATATTTTAAGGAAATTTTATTTATYTCAGCTCTTTGTTTCCTGAACAATGGGTGTCAGTGTTATCTCTGCCTAGATAACACTGTCACGTGAAAGCTCCCATCTGTAGATCCCACCCAATTTCAAAACCTACAAATGTATTTAATCTCTCAAAATCCTTTCACAGAACCAGGGAACATCAACTCTCTGTCACCAGCCTGCTCTTGACTTTTGAAAGAGATTTATTTTACCACCATGGATAGGAGCAGTGTGTCTGATGTTAGATATTCGCAGGTATATTGAACAAACTCTGCAGTGTGTAAGATTTTCTTTTAATTTCCTCTAAGTAACAAGTGCCTGTGTAAAGGGAATAAGCAATGAAATGCCTGACTTTGTTGCTAATCCTTTGTCTTATTAGCAGTTGCCCACCAGTACCAAGGTATTCCCACCCCTCTACAACCCCCCATGCCTTTTTCTAACTTGCTGAATTGTAGTATTTTAATTTTATAAACAGGGTTTTCAAAAATAAATGCTTGATATATGGTTGAGAGGTGTTTGTGCAACTGTGCGTACATTTTCATACATGCAGAGATCCAGGAATTTAATGTGGTTTTCTTGATGTGTGACAGTATTGATCCCAGGACTTCCAGAACTACCTGTGCAGCTTGGGCTGAAGGAATGAATCTCTGGGAAAATAAACAAATAGGTAACAAATAAGTAAATGTTTACTTATTTATATTTGTTTTCCCAGAGATTCTTCGTATATACGTATGCATGCATATACATATATACACACAATATGAAGAATTTGACTTTTTTTTTCTTAAGGCACAGATGTGGAGTAGAGAAGTAGAGAGAAATCCTATTCCTGCACTGGCTAATATTTTCATTTACAGTGGAAGTGGAGTGGCTGAGAGATTATGGGCCTGACCTGTATTGTCCTCATTCACTGCACTTATCTTTTGTCTTCCTTATGGCAAAACGCTGATTCTTTTTAGCATTAAGTGATTGTTGTCTATGCAAAAACAAGCAAACAAACCCCAAACCTGATAGAAATTTTTATGGTAGTAAGACAGATATCATCATCCCACTGTAGCTTTCTGAGGCCAACCCTRTGCAACCATTCTTTTCCTGGGGTGGACTAGCAAGAAGCTAACATCATGTTTCTGGCTGTATTTTAATGGAAATTTTCAGCCATGTTTAACTAACACAGCTGAGGTAACCTAACAGAATAATATATTCTTTTTGCCCATTGATTGCGTTCACTGAGGCTACATACTCTGGAAATAACAATATATTCTGAAGTTTTATCAAGTGCTAGGCTGGTAGTGCTGGTGTTACCTGTTTGTCTATGCTGTATAGAATGATGAATGGGTGTTTTAAACTTTCCGAGTCTAAATGTAGGGCACTGTGAAGCAAGACCCACAAAGTATATCTCATATAGGAAATGTGAATGTGGTGGGTCAATTAGCTTTCCTTTATCATAGAACTGGGGACTTGGAAGGAGTTACTTCATCTGTTTCTCTGCCTTAAATGTGGATCAGCTGGGAAGGGTGAACAGCTGGGCTTCTCAAATTATAAATTCACCTTCCTGTGTGCTTTATCTAGGAGCTATGCTCAGTGCAKGATCTAAAATATGCTGACAGGATTGAGCCACTTATCAAAATTATTTCTGAAGGAGGATTTGTACTTTTGTATACCATAGCTCAGTGGTTACAGCACATGCCCAGAATGTGGGAGACCTGCTTTCTCCAAYGGCTGCTGGCTTGAAGATGCCTTCACCAGGTTCCTGATAGCTTACACTTAGACTCTGAAACCCTGGAAAAGGCCAACTTCTAAGATGCCTCCTTCTCAATAGTATGTCATAGTAACTGCTTTAAATGGCTTTGCATGAGCAAGTTCTGAATCCAAACCCTTCAAAACAAAATTCAGTTTCATCTAAGGATACTGAGCTGCTTCAAAACAATCTCAAATACCAGAAGCAGACCTTAACTAAGCAAGTCAGAGTGCTCCATGGCTGTGACCCTACTGTTTCTTGCATTGACCTAAAGCTGCTTCAAATATTGCAGTGTGGTAATCTTTATGAGACAGGCTGGTSTCTCATGTGTTGCATGATCTAAGGTTAGGACTTTCCTTCAAGTTTCTGCTGGAAGGTTAGAAGCTGTAATGCTGTCCTTTTGTGTGTATAATCTGTTGAGACTCCACTGTGCCATGTCCCTAAAAAGTAAAGGACTTTTTAATCAGAATTGGTAACTGTGCGCAGCACAAGTCAGCATAAGTAAATCTTTAATGAAAATTGCAGATGGTTTGCTCTACCAGTGGATATGAATTTTCTCTCTGAAGGATTCACTGAAAGCTATTTGAAAACCACCTGATTAAATGAGAAAGGAGAACCTTTAGAACAATTTAAAATTAATTTAACAAACAGCCTAGAGCTTGACCTCATTTGACAGCCAGTCTCATCCAGACCATTGACCTTGTGACTTGCAGTCACAGTCTGTCTCTTTCTGCTGCCACCAACTCCCTTCCAAAAGGTGGATGCCTTTCTAAGAAACTGTCTCGAACTAACCAGCTGGGATCCTGTTAGCCTWGAAATCTGCAACTAGCAGTCAGCTCAGTTCTCTGGAAGTCATGTGCCGACTTTCTCTTCTGCTTCATTTAAGAGGTTTAGCTCTAATTCTTTGTGTCCTACATGCCTGTGTTTTCTCAGTATGCCTGTACTGTGCAAGTRAGGGTCATGCAGAAGTGCCTGAGATGGATCGAGCCAAAGCAGCAAAGTCCCTTTGGATCTGTGCAGTGATCTGCCAGATTCCAAAATGGTCCTGAAATAGGTATATCTACTTTTTCATGTTGGCACTTTTCAGTAGTGCTTCTTTGCTTGGGACATTGCACCACAAGGGTACGGTTGCATTGTTTTAGRAACTAGAATGGTCTGAACTAGCTCCAGTGTCTGTGCTATGATCTTGCTTTGCAGTTTAAGTCTGCTATTTATGATCTGGTTAAAACCACCTGTTCACGGCAGTCCTATGGGCTAGCCCCCCTAATTATACTTTAAAAGGAATAGTGGTAAACTTAAGCCCTGATTTCTCTAAACTTCTCTCACTTGRATCTAGAACTACCCACGACTGTGCGTGCAAACGAATATATAGGGAAAATTTTTCAAGTCCCTTCTAATAATCAGGATTTACTGGGGCCACACTGTGGCTGTGGAGCTGAGGGACAGCCCAGGGATCAGGCTGTTCTGCTGCGGTGCTGTTGCTCTGACTGCTGGGTGCATGAGGGCCGATCTCATTTTTGGTTCTCGGAATACTGCAATGAAAAGTTTATCCTCAAAATGACAGGTCTCTAAAATATTAAAATCTTTCTATGTTCCCTGCTGTCCTCAGCTCACCCAGCCAGCTGGCAGAGAAAAACTGAAGGAAAATTTTAGACRCTCTTCCTCTTCACTAAGGAAGGATTTATGTAAGTGCATATTGGCACATATTCATGTATGAGCACATATACAAGGGCTTGCTGAAAATACACTTGCTGTATTAGTTGATAAAAGCTCCTGGGAGTTTAGATTTGTTTTTCTGTCTCTGTAKGAATATTAGAAATACCGGCTCTTCAGTGCTACAGTTAGGTGTTTMTAAGGTTATCATTTTGTGTGCAACAACACTTAGCTTGAAAAGATCCACTAATTTCATTTTTTTTAACAAAAGGCRATTGAAGCAAGGGCTATAAATTACTTAAAAAAGCAACTAGATTTTTTCTTTTTACAGATACAGATGATGTTCAGGAAGTCTGTATTATTCAGTACCATGCTCCACAGCTCTTACTAATTATGAAAGATAAGTGTTACACTGCTTGCAGTAGTGTGATTAGCCTACATACTTATTTTCAGACAGCTCAAGTCTCATTTTCCAAAGTGMCTTTTATTAGATGCATAGGGTGATTAATCTCATTGTTTCTCATGAGATGTGGACTCTTAAGTTAGTGATAACTATAGCAGAATATAGAGAGAAGAAGTGTTTATCTGGGGGTAGGAGGGATGGGGGGAATACAGGGCTAGGAATCCTRATCCGGAAGGGAGCAGTGAATTTAGAGAGGAAATTGGAAAGTGTCAGGAACTCCATGTGGTACCCGYGCTCAGGACTGCATGAAGTGTGACAGGACATTGTAGAAGACACTGTGCAAGTACAGGACAGATGTGATGTGGAGACAGATGGAGCAGTTGCAGTGAAGAYAAACACAGCAAAGTATATAATTAAATCTGAGATTGGAAAAAGATGAGGAAGAAATGATATAGTTAGAAGTCCACAGAGGCAGCACAGTAAATTCTGCTGTCCGTGATGGTTTAAAGAAATTGAGTTGCATCAATATCCAAAATAGGAATAAAGAACAGATTTATAAAAGTCTTGACTGGATTTCATGTAAGAAATTCAGAGAAGTTATCTGAGGATAGGATGCTGTATTCACACTTACAATTACTACAGATTGTTGTTACTAAAAACAAGGAGGTGTTTGGGATATGTGCATATGTGATATATTTTGATGAAGCTTCTGACTGCTATAAACTAATTTTACTTTGTGCCTCATTGTTTATACTGTCTATTGATAATACAATTCTACTTTTTGAAGGATTCTGGGAGGAAACTTTTCCCTAGGTGCATACACATTATTTCACTGTTACTCTTGGTCCTTTCTCTTGCGAATGTGAAGAATAGTCTCTTCCTCATGGGTTAGGACCTTTCTCTCTATGAGTTTCAATATCTTTTCCTTGTCATACCTTCTGGCAAATTTAAAGGGAGGCAAATTGGATATAACAGAGATTGAGTTCTTTTTATAACCTTTTAAATAATTAAGTCCCCTCTACATCTGTACTGTCCAAGAAAGCCTAATCCTCTCTCTCAATTAATGAACCAAGTATTCCTTCAAGAGTCTTTCCTCATAACAGTTTTGGCAATAGACTTGTGTTCTTTCCTGAACTATATTTTCATAGGTTATACCAGGTGAGTGTCTAATTAGTATAATTTAAGCTTGCATAGTAAGAGATTTATTTGGATTTTTCTTTCCTTAGAAATAATGCACCAAGAAATGTCTTTCCTTGTTTGCTTATTTTGAAACCAGTAGAAAAATTTCAGTTTTAATTACAGGCCTTATTTCAATGCCACATAATAAATGTGTTTAACTGCTGACCATTGAAATGGTTATTGGATGTCAGGGACAGAAAGTCAATCAGCTATTTTAGTAGGAGCCGCAGGAGACAACCTTCAATATATTTGAATTATGTATTTCAAATATTACTTTTTCACGTAGGACATTATTGCAACATGAATCTTTTTTATTAAAATAAAAAATCTAGTCTTTATAAAAGCATAACATTTTTTTAAGACTGAAAAAAAAGTGAGACTCTTTGAATAGGTGACAGCATTTATAGCAAGGAAAGCAGATGTGATTCATGTATGAAAGCTCACTGTGAAAACAGAGCTTTCTCCAAGGTCGTCTTATAAGTGAGAGGGGCTTCAATGCAAGTCTTATAACATTAAAGGAAAATATTCAGCTGGAGAGAAGTCATTTATCAGGACATGACACTTGTAATTCTGCTTTCCCCAAAGTACYGACTTTCTGGTGAAAATTGTCATGTTTCATTCTTTTCCAGGGGCTGCCATAGAAAGAAGCCAGCAGAGTGCTATACTTTTGTACTTGATTTAAATGCATAATATGCCAAGTATTTTACTACTTCATCATTACAAAATTATTTCTGGATCTATTTGATTTTCTTTTCTTTTTCTGAATAAGTTGAGCACAGAAATAGCATTGATGGACATTGTGCTGCTTTGTATTATCATTTTTATTTTAGGGTATGGGTGATGTTTTGTGTGTGTATGTATTAGGCTTTCATTAGGCTTAATAGAGACCAATCAGTTCAGCTAGATTACCATGACTCTTAGGAGATTTCCAGTGCAGTGAGAAGCTGTCCTGTCTGAAGATCCCACATATTTCCTGAATCTTGTCTTATACCATGMAGAAAACACAACTCTACAGCTTTGTTCTTGATAAATATGGTCTGTACAAAGCAATTAGCTAGTGGGAGGGCAAGATCATCTTTGCAGATATAAAGACATAAATAGGTGATAGACAATAGAGAATACTAAGAGAAAAAAGAAAATTCAAGGGTGAGGTGGAAAGGAGGCACCGCTTTGCTTAAGGCAATGATTTACAAATGGAGGGAGTGCACAGTGACGAGGAGGAAACCTGTCTTCAAATTCTTCAGAGCTGGGAGGTAAAAAGCATTCCAAGTCAAAACAGAGAGTATTATGACTGGAAAAAGGTGAACGTTCCTCCCATCTTCAGAAAAGCAAGAATGACTACAGTTCAATTGGCCTCACCTCTATGCCATGAAATGTTATGGAGGAAGTCCTTAGAGAAGCCACCTCCAGGTGCATGATGGACCAGCTGTCTGGGAACAGCTAGCATGGATTTACCAAGGGCAAACTGTACCTGACCAACATGACTGCTTTCTGTGGTGGGATGACTGGCTCTGCGAACAAGGCAAGAGCGATGAACTCTGTATACCTTGACTTTGGCAAGACTTTTGTTGTGGTTTCTCATAGTATTCTTGTAGTCAAACTGAGGAAGCGTGGGCTGTAAGTGTGGACTACAACACAGCCAAGAAACTGGCTGACTCATCAGCCTCGGAGTGGAGTGGTAGTGGTTCAAAGCCTAACTGGTGGTCAGTTATGAGTATTATTCCTGAAGGGTTGATACTGGAATGTGGTTTAATGTTTTCAGCAGCAGCCTGGACAATAAGCTAGAACACACTTCAGCAAGTTCACAGGTGACTCCAAACTGGGGAGAGTGGCCAACTTAAGCACAGGCAGGGCAGGGCTGCCCTTCAGAGGATCCTTGACAGGCAGCAGAAACAGGTGAACAGGAACGTTGTGAAGTTCAGCAAAGGTAAATGCATTCCTGCATGTAGGATGGGATAACCCCCTGCAGCAGCACAGGCTGGGGACCAGCTGGCTGACAAGTAGCATTGCAGAAAAGGACCTGGGAGTCACAGTGGACTTGAATCCACAGCACTTCTTTGTGAGGAGAAAGCTAACTGCATACTAGTCTGGGTTGATGAAAGTGATTGTTTCCCTCTTTGCTACTCACAAAACAGTATCTGGAGAATTCTGTCCAGTTCTTCCCAGCCCCCTCCAGTACAAGACAGAGTTGACAAACTGGTGCAAGTTTTGTGGAGGGTGACCCAAGTAACTAGGACTGAAACATATGAAGAAATGCTGAGTGAGTTCGACTTGTTCAGCCAGGAGAGAAGACGAAGGGGAGATCTTACTGCTCTCTATAACTATCTAAAATTAGATTGTAGAGAAGGTGGAGTCAGGCTCTTCTCAGCAATGTATGATGTAACTCCAAGCAAGACATGACAATCACAAGTTGCAGTAGGGGAAACTGAGACTGGATATAAGGGTAAAAAAACCAAAAAAAACCTCCAAACAACAAACCACTGTGAGTCTGGTTAAGTACTGGAGTAGGGCCCAGAGAGTTWGTGAAATCTTCATACTTGGAGTTTTGACAGAACTTGACTAGACAATGTCCTGAGCAACTCAATCTAACATTGAAGCTGGCTTTGCTTCCAGCAGAAGGTTGAATTGGATGTCTCYAGATGTCTCCTCCAATCTAAAATTATTCTGTGATTCTCTGAGCCATCTTAGTACAGTACTTTCAATAATCCCAAAAAAGCCTGATTGTTGAGTTTTGTCATGCCCATCCACTGCATGTATTTCTCGGTATTCACCAGGAAAACGATATTAGAGGCAGGTAATCACTTCAACATTCAAYGTGCATGGTGAACAACATCATTATCAGCAATGGCATCATTAAAAATGTAAAAAGCCTTGCTAATTACTGACCATTRTTAAAGATTCGTATAGCCTAAATACTTTCCCAGAATTTTAAGAACCTGCCTCTTCAATTAAAAAAATGCATCAGAGCACAGAGAATGATCAAGTGCAGAAAAGTACAGTTGAAAATGGACATTCTTACTTGTTTGAAAAAGTCACCTAATCAATGGGATTGTTAACATAATATATAATCAAGTAGCAGGGAGTGTTCAGCAGCTTCCCTGTGCATGAAAGTTGTGAATAGAATTTACTTGTTCCTCGACTGAAATCAAAGTGTTTCTTTAATGATTTTCTTTAACCACCTTGACTCATATTTCAGCCACACTGTTGTATGAACTCTGAGCTGTTACAAGCAATCAGCCTAAGGAAATGTTTGCTGAAGTCTGTAGAGAACTCTTCAAGAAGCAAACGAGGTGCATTTCATATGTGTATATAAAGTTGCTTTTGTTCAGAGTTCAGAAAAGCTTCTTAAAAACTAAAGGGTAACACTTAAAGCTATCAAATCGAGGAATATCAGTTGAGGAAATATATTGATGAATATTTACTCTTTGTGCTGTATCGTTGCAGTATTTAAGAGCCCCGTAAGGAAATTGTAATGGAGAGCATCTTCTGTTGAAACCCATTAAGCTTTGGTTCAGCGATGGCCCTCTTGATAAATGCGGCTGTTCTCAATCCATGGCTCTGGTGCTGCCTTTGTAGATAATCTTACGGTATAATAAGATATATATTCATTTATGTCACGTTAAATCCTAYCCTCGGACTAAGCTCTCTGGAACCAATTCTGCTGATTTTTGCATAATGCTGCCACTGACTTGCGTGGGACTTCTGGATCCACATTAAATATAGGATTGGTACTGAAAGGACCTTTATGTTATTTCTGTAAAGCACTCTTTTCTGTAATGCCTACAAGAGATAATAGCAATGCTGCCTGCTTTATTTGTTGTGCTAAGCAACAGAGGTTTGTTTTGTTTTGGTTTTTTTTTGAGTGCCCTGTTTTTCCAACATTGAAGTCAGAAAAACTTAACAGTGGCTTCAGTGGATGTTTGATCTATGAAGTCCTATTGATTCTCTAGTGTAAGCATTCTGATAGCTGTGAAGTGAATGGATGCTGTGGTGCTAAGGATTAAGGATTTGGAACTGAAGGAGTTCTAGGGCAAGGAGTGTGCTTTTTATCGCTTTTTACTGTAAGTGGCAGATGTGGTCACAAGTAGGAATTACTATTATTTCAGTGTATCCACCCTGAAGTCTGTCACTGGATGCAGGAGGTATTTGCAAGGAAAAGATTGATGCATACAACAGGTATGGCTGTGAGAGGAAACCATTTTATAACAGGGAGTTAGCAACCTTGTGGCTGTCTGCCTTTTGCAAAGTAGTTATCAGAGCTTTTAGATGAGAGATTTTCAGATATGGAAATGGAACTGGATACTAGTAGAGTATATCACTTGGCATTAGGAGATGCCTCTTTGCCTCTGAAAGCCACATCTCAGTGAGGTTTTAACTTTATCGTACCTTGCCTTTATTGTGAACTTGTCCAGCAAATGTTAACACTATTCAGAGTTTTGTTTAGTCAAAATGCTTCTCCTCAATATTGGATGTATGAGCGAGCGTATATAGGTAGTTCAGTATTCATTTCTGAATTGAAAAGTAAACTGCAGCAGTCTCWGTCTTCAGTGTGCAAGCTCTGAAGGGCAGAGAAGCCTCTCGTTATGTAAAGAAAAACACAGTTTTTGGCTATTGTAATTAGATTGTTAGGCAAAAGCATCATAAAATGTAATGTAGATTTTTGTTAAATGCTAAAGTACTTTTAAAATGCCACCAAAAAGTTCTTTCTACTTGTTCTCCAATTAAAAGTTATTACTTTCCAGTTTTAGCTTGTTTGTGAAGTAAATTCCTTGGAACCTTACGGTTTCATTCTATTAAATTCATCTAGACTCYTCCATAACGTGAACGAAAGAAGACCCCAAGGGGCCTGAACTTACTCTGGGCTGCTATTTTTACCTTATCAGAGACTTTGTGAGTGTTATGTACCGAGAATGAAATCTGTCAAACAGTTCGGAAAAACGTGGCTAATTTAGCAATGTTAGATAAAACTCCTTTCACTTTTTCCTCTGAGAGTAATAGCCTATATTTTCAGCACAATTGGCCTTTGGCAACTGTTGTAACATGGGAGGGTATTTTTGGAAGAGGAAGGAAATAAAAAAGGATGAAACCACAGGGAATTGCAGAGGAGACAGAATGCTGAAGAACAGGGCTGCTAAGGAAGAAATGCTTTACAACARATTCCTGGACTGTAGATTTTTATTTTTCACATCTTCTCAATATGGGTTCAAAATAGGTCAGTCAGACGGAAATATGCATGCTTTATCTTACATACGTACACACAGATAATACAGATATTAAAAGGTATGTGTCTATACACAAACACTCAAAGAATGGATACAAGTACACTGTAAGAATATACTCTAACCTTTAAATGAACAGACTGTCATGAAGTTTTGCATCCTATTTCTCTCTTCATATTTGCTGTCTGAACAACCTTTAAAAGATGATTTCATAGTCATCTGAGTCCTTCTTTACACAGGAAGTGCAGGTGCACTTGTCCATTCAGGGAAACTTTTAACTGGTCACCAAGACCTGGCTTATCCCAAGAAGTAAATGCATGTACTGTTTTTATGGACTACTGTTTCYAATCTGGTCACGGATTTATTTATATTTTTTTTAAATGGCCACACCATGTTTAATACTTTGAATAATGAATATGCTTATAGAAATAGCCATCTGCTCTTAGATGTTCTGGAAGTTGGAAAAGGCTGTATTATTATTTGTCCAGTAAAGTATTTATCATAAAATATTTCTTAACTTACTAGTTAAACAGTAATAAGWAGTGACTGTCAAATGGATTATTAATAGATTCAACAATCTATACTAGGAAATTCATATAGTACATTGTCCTTAATGAGGGAGGGATTGGATTGAATAAGGCAAATTTTATAATTATTTCTTGAAAGTTGGTTTGACAGAAGTTAATTTCTTATTTGCTGTGAACTTGTCGTTTAACCCGGCAGGCAGCCAAATGCCACAAAGCCGCTCGCTCACTCCCCCCCCCCCCCCCCGGGGGAACGGGGGAAAATTGGGAAAAAAAAATTCGCGGGTTGAGATAAAGACAGTTTAATAGAACAGAAAAGGAAGGAATAATAACAACAACAATGGTAATAATACAATAATGATACAATATAGAAAGTGAGTGATGCACAATGCAGTTGCTCACCACCCGCCGAGAAAATGGCCAAAACAATCGCCCCTTCCTGGACAGCCCCCCCSATTCATATACTGGGCATGACGTCACATGGTATGGAATGCCCCGTTGGCCAGCTGGGCCAGCTGTCCTGGMTGTGCTCCCTCCCAGCCTCTTGTGCGCCTGGCAGAGCATGGGAAGCTGAAAAGTCCTTGAGAAGTAGATTACCTAGCGACAACTAAAAACATCAGTGTGTTATCAACATTCTTCTTATACTAAATCCAAAACATAGCACTAGGAAGAAATTTAGCTCTATCTGAGCCGAAACAAGGACAGAACTTCTGCACTGAAAAATAGCAGCTTTTGCATTTGTAGCCATGTTTTAATTCTGTTTTGAGGTTTCCCAAAAGACATCTTAGAGACTCCTGCTATTCTTGTACATTAAACAGCAGACTTGAAATGATAGCTACATCTGTACTTTTCTTCTTTTTTTGTTGGAGGGATTCAACTGTGTAATCATGGAGTACTTGAACATTGACTTGGCTATAAAATGGAAAACTTACTGGGAGAATTATTCCATTTTGTGGACTTCCAGTCTCCTTTATTTTTCAAAGCACTGTTGTTTTTATGATAAACTTATTTTCTCCCAGAGAAAAAGTGAAAGGCCTTAATGGATATCTTGAAATTTTCATGAACCATCCCTTTAAGTGAAGTAATTTTTAATGATCTGCTGCTAAGCTTGTCATTGTGTAAGGAGAATCATATCAGGTGGATAGACCAATTCCATCCATGGGCAATTCTGATGGACTCCAGTCTTGTCAGTGTATGATTTTCCACTTTTGTTTCTTTGTCCAGAATTTACGCTTAAAACAGCATACAGTATAAGTGCCCTGGATAATAGGCAGGTGTGATACAAAACTGATTCATTTTCTTTTAACAGTTGGTGTTTCATTGTCAGGCTTCGGTGTTGGCACTGGAGATGCCTTGTAAACCCAAATTTAAGTATGCCATTGCAGGGTAATGACATGAATCTCGTGCTGGTCATTTCCTAGTTGCATTTTACTGTATAGGTGCATCTTAAAGATATTTTTACTACTTAAATTGGTACCATCTTCATAAGTACATAGTGACGCCAGCACAGCAGCAAAATCTATCCAAATGTTGGTTATGGTAATCTCCCAACCAAAAGTAAATCTGTCTCACTAAGTCTTTCTGTAAATTATGATAAAAGACCTGTAGATCTGGCACTCAAGGACATGGTTTAGTGGTGGACTTGGCACTGTTAGGTTTACGGTTGGCCTCGATGATCTTAAAGGTCTTTTCCAACCTAAATGATTCTATGGTTATATCTCTTGAAAAAGGAATCACCTTCACATTTTTTTCCCTTTTATTTTCCCTGGAGAGATATACCAATCATAAAGTGGAAGTCAAAGGTTTATGGAATTTAGGTTTGTTTCTGTTTTTTTCCACTCAGCTTTGAAGTTCATAACAGTGCAGACTAGTGTAGAACATGAACAAATAGGAAACAGATGAGCAAATAAAGAGAAAGGAATTAGTCTTTTTGGTGTTATGGAGTATGCAAGTAGGACGTCTTGAATTTCTAGCTCAGTTATGAACTTCTGGCATAATTCAGTTTTGTGTATGTTTCCTGATCTTCAAAAATATGGATAATCTGATTTCATAAGATTAAACCCTATTAATATTTGAACAGAATGTTAATAAAGAATTAAATTCTGCTCTCAGTTCTATCAACATGAGTCCAAAATAACTCTCTTGATTTCTTACAATATTTGTCCAATAAAGCAGTAGTACAAAGAATTGAAGGTAATTTATGGTGCACTGCTTTTGAGCTGTTCGGAAGTACTTTCCTGTAAGATTAGGTTATTTTGTTTCCATCTCACTGAATAGTTATTAACTGCACTTCAGTTTACACCAAAGTTTTCTATGAACAGTGATTAGATTGAACTTTCAACCAGAATGGGTCTTCCTAGTTCCATACCCAGCAACTGTGGCTGAATTTGGAAATTAGTTCAAGTCTGCAGAATGGCAATTTAGTGATGTATCTTCTGAGACATTCTTCCTGCTTCTCTGCAGAAAAGAGGTATAGGATTTGACTTGCATGCTACATGTAAACCTGGCCTGATGCCAGATAAGTTTGGATCCTTCAAATTACTTTCATGTTAGCATTAAACTGCTCTTAGGCTTTTATAAGAGTAGTAAAGGTCTCCCAATAAAAACAAAACCAAACCTAAAAAACCCCAAACCAACCAAAAACCCTGGGAGACATCTTTTCTAGGCTTTTTGCTTTTTATTTTCCTTTTCTTTGTTATCAGAAGCAAGACATCCTACCTCATTAGTCAACAGCACCTAAGTGTCTCCAAGTCTGTAGGCTGCCCCTGGAGTTCCACTGACTAATTTCTTGCCGTCTTGATTTACTAGTAGGTCTCAGGCCTTTTTCCTTAACGTTACTCATTCTGCAAGGTTCAGTTATAGAATTAGGTAGAGTTGAAAAACTACAGGAGTTACTTACAAACAAATGACTTTGTAGAGTTGGGCCCATTTTCCAAGTAAGAAAATGAACCTGCGTGGCGGCCCAGTGCTGGCAGCTCTGAGAAACACTGGCTTTTTGCACATTCACTGTTGGTTGACCTCTGTCTCAACTGAGGTTAACAACATTAATGACTGACTTTGGAATCAGTATCGTATGATTTAGGGAATCTCTGTCTTAGTCTACAAGTTGTGAGCAGTATGCCCTCATAAAGGCAATGTGCATTCACAGGTTATTCTACACCATCTGCACAATTGGCCACTTGTCTTCGTTATGGATCAAAGGCATTTTTACAATGTAAATATTAAATATGTAATAACAAAGAATTTCATAGCCTAGGCAAACTAAAAAATGTGAACTGAATTTTTGCTATAATGAGTGACAGACATCTCTTAAAGTTGGACTAGGACCATCATGACTTAAACCAGACTACTCTGTTTAGTGATTAGAGGCAGCATTATTGTCTTCAGTAAGAGATAACGATGTTAAGTATCATTAGTGCAGAGCTGGTTTTCAGTAAGAAATCCTAGTGTAGTGAGGTGAAGTGATATTTGCATATGACCTTCACCAAAATCTGCTGACAAAATCACCTGCTATTTCTAGCTATTAAAATAAATTCAAAATAATGATAAATATGAATTGTAACATGTTTCTGATGTGTTCTAGCTATCTGTCATAATTACGTGTTGGATGGAATTTCACTCATCTGGTCTCTACACTACTATCTGAGTCTGATTTTGAAACTGGGTGATGGCTTAGTAAAGTTTCTCTAGATTAGCAGAAGTAAATTTCGTCCCCAAAAGAGCCAATAAACTGGTTTTTGCTGCTTATTAGAGAATGTCCTAGTAGTTAACTTCCCGGGGCTTTGCCTGAGGCTGAAGTGGTTTCTAACAGTCCATCATTAACTTCTATGACAACCAGGAGTAGGCTGTGATTGTCAGAATTAGTCATGACATACTGTAGGCCTCCTACTGTCATTCTAAAAAATGCGGTTACACCAGATTTTGCACCATTGCTAAGGGAGCGGGTATGAGAATGAATGTGGAACTAGTTTATTTTACATACTCTTGAAGGCAACTTTATGCTGTATTTGTTTCAGCCCCTCCTTAATGTCTTAAATGTCTACTAGTGGAATCAATCATCCATTCTTCACTATCAATGTCGCGTTGTCTTGCACGCATCACAAGTGCTCCCATTTTTACCTGCAGCCATGTGCAAATYGCTAGAGGGGAGCCAGAATCTGCCAACAAACCTGATGAACTGGAAACAGTCATAAGTATAGGATGAATTGTTGATCTCCTATTGAAAAGAAAATATAGATATGCAGCTTTAGCTTCTCAAATTTTAAAATAAATTTTTAAGCATGTGCTGCTAATAACACATTTCATATAAATTGCTCCAGCTACTAGTAACTTAGGCATTGACTGTGTTGTATGTTGTAACCAGGACAGAGGGTTAGCATCATATACCTGAGGACTCACTCTCTTCTCTGGAATGAGTTCATAAAAAAACTCCAGTGCCCTCCTTTCCATACCTGCCTCCAAACCCCAAACACAATACCTCTGGTTATCCAGATGTTTATATTACCAATAGGTAACTATGTCTCCAATGTGGTAAATCATATCATGTCACATCAAAAATACAGATCTGGTGTCAATCATTTGAATGGGAATCTTGCCTGAGAAAATGTCTTCATAACTGTATTTATACTGTGACTTACTATCTTTTACTTCTCTATTGTATAAGAAGGAAACCTATACTTTGCTAGGCTGACTTCATTACATAATAAGCAGAATGTTCACACACAATTTGAAAAAAAATTTTTTAATTTCTGTGAATAAATGTTCGTATTTCAGTGTTTTACTTCAAGTTAAGAATTTCCTACAGGCAGAAAACTTACTACTTCTGTTTCTATATTTAGTCATGATTGATAGGAAGATGATGCCTTTCTACTCTGCTAGGATGCAAAACTTTGTAGTTATTAATTTGTTTGGTCCAGTCATGTATGCTGAACGGAAAATACCTGAATGATAAAGAAGCTCTTGTATGATAAACTGAGGGACAAAGCATGCATTTGAGGAAAACAGAAGTAACACTTCAAGGGCAAACCAAAATAAAACTTCGAGTGATGTGCAACTGATGTCAATTAACTGGAAATTATAAAGAGCAAACAGATCATGATGGTATATAGCATCATAAATCAATGGCTCTTTCTGGGAAGATATGATGAGCTAATGCAGGTGTAAAGAGATGACTTGACGGCAGCCAAAAGTTCAGCAGGCACCATTTTCCTATCTGTGTATGTAACAAGTGCTGAAAAATCRACTGCTTATCCACGGGAATTTTTAGCCATATTTGTAACTGTAGTGCATGAAATTGCCAGTTGCGAATTACCTTAAATTTCAAAAAGCAACACAACAATAACATAGGGAATCAAAGGACTTGAAAGAACCTTGAGATGTCATCTAATCCATCCTTTTGTCCCCAAAGAGGATCAAGACTACTTAAAATTGTTCCTGAATGATGTTTATCTAATGTTTTTTAAGACCCAAACCTTTCTAGCTAGAGATTCCATAGTCTTAGGCAATCTCTACAATATGTAACCATCCTACTGCTACAAAGTTCTTCCCCCCCGCCTGCTTTCACTGTAATTTAAATTCTTCACTTGCCCTATCTGCAATTAGGACAAGGAGACCAATTTATTCTCATTCCTTTCAGMTGTGCTTATTACATTATACCTCTTTTCAGCCTTCTCTTGTCTAGATTAAGTAACTACTCTTCCTTCCCCTTTCCATATAGATCATATTTTGCAGACCTCTCACTTTCTCATCGAGCTCTCCTGGACTTTGTCCAACTGGACTCAGCTGAGATCTTACCAGCTTCACAATAAGCAAGATGATTACTGTGTAYGACTTGCCAACAATACTCTTATTTATGCATCTCGAGAGAAGGTTTGGCTTTTTCTTAAAAGCACAACATTCTTGCCTTATGCTAGCTTGTAATCCATAGTCACTGAGATCCTCTCTATCCCTTCTGCAAAACAGTTACTAAACCACTTTTCCTTTCCTATATTTGCATAGTTTATTTTTGTAAACAGTTGTCTTTATTGATTAGTATCTTGTAATTTTAAATAACTTCTCCARCTTGCCCATATTTTTGAACAGCAACCATGCTTCAAACATGCKTAAATCTCTTCTACGCTGATGTCATTTGCATGTTTAATGAGCATACTTCTTGTTGCATCATACAAATTTGATTAATGATTATCTTCAGTAGTACAGGACCAAGACTAGTCTCTTGTGGAGTTTCATCTTGCTGTACTTTCTGGTTTAAGGCTGAGCCACYGATAAGTCTTCAGAGCATGGTTTTCTGTCAGATATTAATCAGATTTTAAGTTTCATTTAACCCATATTTTTTTAGCCACATAATATAAAAGTGTTATGTGAGAAAGTGTCAAAAATTTTAATGGCCAAGTGGTGTTTACTGGTTCTCCCTATCTTGCCCTCYATTCAGACATTTCTATCCACATGTGTACATATACAATAAGATGGTATTACGCATTTATAGAGAAATAGCATAAAAGGGAAGGTAGTGTTCCAAGCAGAGCTTTCTKCTCAAAGGGGACTTCTGGTATTGGTTTGTTGGTGGGGGAAAGCAGTTCTGATAGCATATTAGAAATGCTGTTTTATTTTTCAAGAAGTAAGCTGAGGGTAGTAGAAGTTCACATCATAGTGCTGTGTGAAGGGGGGCAGCAACCTGATCAATAACAGGAGTGTCGCTTTCACGAAAGAGATCTCTCTCTGTTTTTTTGTGTGTATTTGGAGATCGAACAAAAGAGTGAAAAGTTGTGGGTTAGATCTAGAAACAATATCCTTTCCAGTAAGTGCAACTAAAGATACATAATCGACAAAATTTAAAAAGCTCTGTTTTTTTAAGCTTGGAACAGTTTTAACAAATACGAAGTAAGATAGCTGGTTGTGCAGAAAGAAAGTGTCTGAGAGATGCAGTATGACGGGTTAGAGACTTTTCACCTTTGTCCCTTTAGAAATAGTATGGCTCRCACCCTGCACATATTGACCATGTGGTGTCACGGGCTTCAAGCAGCGCTGGACAGACGTGATCGCATGTGTGTAGCTGCTCAGAAGTGGCCCCAGGGAGGGGACATTTGGCCATGTTTGCTGCCTGCTCACGGCTGCTGACCCACTCGGGGGTTGCTTCTTGGCTTCTCTGGGAGAACTCCAAGGGAACACACACACACACCACCACCACCCCCCCAGATGCATGTAAACTTGCTCCAAGTTCAAGTATTTGCCCTTTGTCTGCATCCTAAAGTCTGATCTTGGTCTAGGAGCCCCTACCGATCCCCTGTGTATTTATAATGATATATCACCATAGCTGGGCAGGGGAGGCTTCCTGAGCCATTTTGCAAGGAAAAATGGGGCTTGTAAGTTCGTGACACACAGAGTGTCTTAATAAATGTTGGGAAGGTGGAGCTCTAACCGTAGAAGTATGCCTTCTCCAAGCCTTCTCATAGAGATCTAAATGTAGGTAACATCTTCACAGCAACCTGTCCCTCACTAGAATTTCTGTTCTAGATGTGCTGCAGTTTGTACAGGTTTCTGTTAAATCAACACACAATGTAGAGGAGAATGTATAAAAAGAAAAACAGAGAGAAAAGTCCATAAAATCTCTATAATATTTTTATGAAATATACAGTGAGATTATTTGCAATAGATAACTATAGTTATGAAATCCATTATTCTTATCCGTTTTCATTCAAGAAGTACTTAACCAGGCACCAAATATTTATGAGTTTTTCTAATCTAGTACTTTTGAAGGCACAAATACTACCATGCCCTTTCAAATTGAACGTCATAGCAGGGAATATGTCCAATGATCAATATTTCGTTGGGAGAAATCATTCCAAAAGTGCAAAATTACTTTTATAACAACTGTGATCAAGATAAGAGTGCTCTTGCTTATGTGGCACTATCCAATTTTAAAAATTAAATGCAARAATTATAAAACCTAGCCTTTCTAGATGCAGAATATCACTTTGCTACTGTTCTAAAGTGCTGTAGCAAAGGTAGTAACATGAGCCAAGTTCYCTGCTAGTAGTAGTACTATGTAGGTAATGTACAATAATGGGCTATTATCTAGCTTCATGCAATATGCAGCTGGGTAAATCAGGTTGTTTATAAGGTACTTTTTAYACAGAGCCAAATTTCCCTCTCTGCTATGGGCAGGAGCGTAATTTGGTAGAAGTAACTTGGCTGTACCAGGTGATGGGTAATGGTGTGTGGGGAGGATTTTCCTGAGGATGCATTAAGATGGCATTGGAAAAATCTGCTGCTGTTTCTCTCTGTAACACTCTCTTTCTGAAGAGAAGGCTATCCATGGGCAGGGGGATTGTATGTTTAAAGTGTATGTTGGCTTTTTTCCTTTTCCTAGTCAGGTGAGCATGTCTCGCATATATTCTGGTCATGCGGACTCTACTTGTTTTAGACTTGATGTGTAACAAACTGTAGGGAAATTGAGTATGGCACTTTGCGCTGTCTGATGCCATCCAGGAAGTTGTAGGATGGGATCCTATTTCTGAAACTGGCAATAAAGCTTGAAGCAGTTAGCGTGGGGTTAGATCACGGTGATTAAACCCTAATATTGAGAGAAGGAAGTGATGTTGTTGGCCTCTGGCTATTGGGGAACCCATCTCAAATTGTGTTATTTCTGACTGGCAGAATCCCTGGTGTGAGTGTACCTTGTCTTTATTATTATTGATTATCATTATTTTTATTTTAAGAAGTACAATTTCTTTCCATGCTGGAGCAAAATGCAATTTTGAGACCTCAACACTTCTTTCAAAGTAGAATTGAGCTAGAATTTCCCACTACACAATTTGCTATGAAATTGCAGAGGGATTTATATTTGGTAAGAACTAGCCTTTACATGGTGTTTAAAAGAAAGCTTTTTTTGCCTTTGATCCATGTCTGTATTCCCCAGACTTATCCACAAGGGGGACATAGTTCTAAACAAATACACAGCTCATAGTTATTTTTGAATATGCATATTCCTAACCCTTCTTAATTTAAATGATTCTCTTGGAATGTCTTGGGACAACCTCAAGACTGTGGAGACTGTCACTGAGGAAACTCTTTGACAGGAAGACAGAAAAATGCACTGGGGTTTGTTTGTTTTTTTTTTTTTTTTTTTCTTTTGGGGAGCTTTCTTTTTTGTTTATGGATGAAGATCTAAGTCCTGGGGGAAAATACTTTGCTCACCTGAATGTCATCATTGACTTCAGATTACTCACATATACAGGTGCTGAAGAGATCATTATGATTTTCTTTTTTAAAGAACATTACTTTAGCCTTCTTAAGAATGGATTGACATTTCTCCATTTGCTTCAGACATAGCTGAAGCTATCTGGTAATTAATCTAGAGGCTGTGGTAATGAGCATTCCCCCTCCCTATGTGTCTCTATCTCTCCTAGTGATTAGTACTGTGTGAAACAAAAATTTGAATTAGAGGAAAACAATATATGGGTTTATTGAACAACTTGGCTTGACTTCCGTACTCTAGAAATACAGTTTTCAGTCTGCATTACAGCTATGTTCTAGGGCTCCTATAAAAATGAGATGTGTAACTGGGGCTGAGTTCACTGCGGGTTCTACRATGCTTTCTACCCTTCTGGTATGAAAAACCAATCCTACATGCAAGTAGACCCTCCTGAAAGGGAAGGAAGGCAAGCTATTTTATGACAAATTTTGAGTGGGACCCTTCACTTGCCRTTGTCGGGCTAAGCTTGAATTTTGGAAAGGAAATTTGGTATTTGGTTGAGCAGAATTGCCTTGACTACTGACTAAAGAAAGAGGCCCCACCTGCAGTRCTGYGTCCAGCTCTGGAGCCCTCAGCACAAGAAAGACATGGACCTGTTGGAYGGGGTCCAGAGAAGGGCCACRAAAATGATCAGGAGGATGGAACGCCTCTCCTATGAAGAAAGGCTGAGAGAGTTGGGGTTGTTCAGCCTGGAGAAGAGAAGGCTTTGGGGAGACCTTATTTTGCGGCCTTTCAATACTTAAAGGGGGTTTATAAGAAAGGTAGCGACAAACTTTTTAGCAGGGCCTGTTGTGACAGGAGAAGGGGGAATGGTTTTAAACTAAAAGAGGGTAGATTTAGACTAGATATAAGGGAGAAATTTTTTACAGAGGGTGGTGAGACACTGGAACATGTTGCCCAGAGAGGTGGTAGATGCCCCATCCCTGGAAACATTCAAGGTCAGGCTATACGGGGTTCTGAGCAACCTGATCGAGTTAAAGATGTCCCTGCTCATTGCAGGGGTTTGGACTAGATGACCTTTAAAGGTCCCTACCGACCCAAACCATTTCWTGATTCTATGAAAGGAAAAACTCACTGTGGCCTGTTTTTTCAGCCACTAGCAAGATTTGCCTTTTCTTATATGGTGTTTATACCAAATATCTTTGTATGCTTGGTATTTRAAGTGTAATTCTGCTTATATAGATATCCAGTATCAGAAATGAAAGAGCAAGATATTATCTCTCTTTTCACCTAGCTGTAAACATTATATTGATTAACATAATTTTCCAGAAAAAATTGCTGTGAGTTTACCTAAAATTACTCCCTGAGCCCACTCAGATGACTCAGACATCATATCATCCACAGGAGACCAAATTAGATTGTCATAAATAACGTGTTTCACATTTATGTTTATTTCTCAGCATCTTATTTGAAATTGTTCTTGTGAATGAGTGACCTTTTTTCTCTATATGTTTGAAGCTTGCTTTATTAGTTGATTTTCTACTTAAAAGTCCCAAATGTTTAAATACAGTTTTCCATTATCCTCAGCAGGGAAAAAGTGGTATTTAGAGATTTCTAGCCATGTGAGATTTCAAGAGATTATATAGCCCAACACTTAAGTTCTGGAAGTACCAATGTGTTTAAAATTGACACCACCCCGGCAAAGGTCTGTTAAATCTAGTCCCAAAATCCCTATGGGTAAAAATCCATAGAGTACCAAGTATCTTTTTTAATCCTTTGTAATCCTTGCAGTTGAAAAGCTTTTCCCAGAAGCTAACCTACCTTATCTGCTCAAAATTTAGCTAATCTTCTATTGTCCTGTCTCCCCACTAGACATGGGAATGACTGGTTACCTTTCTTTTCAAAGCAACCCTTTGCGTTCTGTCATTGTATCTTTTCTCCTGTGATCCTCTTCAGTTTTCTTTTCTTTCCTCACAGATCTTATGTTTCATGTAGCTCCCCTCTGCTCTCTCATTTGGCTTCATCCTTCTCAAATCTGAAAGCAGSATTGCAACTGAAATCTCAACAGCACTGAAGAGAATAAATAATTACCATCCTTATCTTGCATAGGGTGTTTCTGTTAATACATCTCAAAGTGCTGTCTGCCTTTATGTATCATCCTAGAAATGAGTCAATGGTCTGTGATCCTCTAACGATTCAAATCCTTTTCTTCAAAACAGTTGCCTACCCTGGTTTCTCAGTTCTGCACTTGGTTTAGCCTTAATAAATGCAGTACTTTGTGTTTGTCTTTACAGATYTTTYTTTTTTTTCCTTGCTGACATTGGATTATTTTTTCTTTCTTTCAAAGTAAYAGCAAACCATTCTGGTTTGAGGTCATCTGTATGCTTTGTGTATACTCTCTACTCCATGACCTAACTTCTTGATGAAAATAATAGAACTGAGCTTCTGCAGGGTCTGAGCTCTCTTCCAGCACTCTTCCAGYTTGACACACAACTGCTGACAAATAATCTGTGTTTTAATTTTGGCCCTTTATTACCACCAGTAAGTGCTCTGCAGCATAAACAATTTCAAGCTGGCAGCAGCGAATCTTAAGTTTGTCATCTGTGACACCTGGTGCAGTCTTTCAAGACAGCGTTCTCTATGAAGGTACATTTTGTAGTCAARCTGAATGACTTGATCAAAATCTCTATCATCAATGGTTTATTTGTTTTGAAAAAGTGTCACTGGCAATCTGAAGACAATAAGACAGCCTAGATGTACCTCAAGGGATTATATGTTTGCCACGTGTCTGTGTAAAGCAGAGATTTGGCTTATTCAAATGCTTCTCCTATCCCATGTACTAAAGAGACTTTGACCACTTTGGTTTTCCTAGCTCRATGATGGACGCGGTTACAACATGAAGAATGTAAGAACAGCTATGCCAGGTCAGGCAATGTGCCCCTCTAGTCCACTGTCCTGTCTCCAAGAGTGGTCAGTAGCAGTGCCTTCATAAAAGCACAAGAACAGAGCAAGCATACAGTAATGGTTGYTCCTCCTCACCTCTTTTCCCCAGGTAATCTCTCAGCTTCTGATGGTTTATGATCTCAAGAACTTTCTTAAGCAGAGGTAACATCTTTGTATAGAAAACTATTCCTGCTTTTGTGCAGCTGATTTGCTTGATTCAAATGCACAGTCTCACATTTATCTGGATTAATCTTTCCTCATTTTGCTTCAGTCTTTGCTAGACTGATCAGAACAATAGGCAGGATGCAGAAGTTTGACATTTCCAAAGTAGGCAGTGTCAAAAATCTTCCCTCCCTGTGAATCTTTGCTCTATGCACTACATACTGCAGTCTCAAACTTTGCCTATTGATCTGGCCTGGCTTGTTTAATCTGAGCACAGGGACAGCAGTATTGATGAGGAGAATATGAAATATTTCCCCCATATATGGCAGCTGCACCAGTAATTACACTCCCTTTCATCAAAATATATCTGAATACTGTCACTGTAAATCCTGATTCATTGTCAAATGATTTCCTTGTTACTGTTGCTGCTTTCCTCCCACCTTTTAGCAACAGCTGTAAGGGAGTGGTTTTTATTGGATTAATTTTAGACACTCCTTTGAACTTGTTTTTCCTCAGTTCCAGACCTTTTTGAATAGAATCTGTCATGTATTTTACACTGAACTTAGCATGCAAGCCTGGACTATCTGTGAAGAACTTTTTTTTTTTTTTTTTAAGTTCCTCTGGGGAATTAGTAGTGAGACAGGGTGGCAAAGGCTTGTCTCTAGCTGCTCCCACCATTACGACCACATGGGCAGAATCTTCCTTGCAGAGCTACCACCCAGGCAAAGGGAAGCAGACTGCCTTCTAGCACAGCTATCTGCCATCTCTGACTGACGTAGCCTAAGCTAAATTCTAACATTTTGCAGGTATTGCTTTGCTGGTGGGGATGTGGGGGTTGGTTTTGTTTTTTTGTTTTTTCCCTAGTTTGTTTTTTTCCCTGCAGGCTTGTAGCTCATAAACCTATCCTAACAAAAGTTTATAATAAGGACCTGGTATAAAACTCCCCATGTTGATTACAAAATTACTTTCAGGTTATTGCATCTAATCACATTTTTTGCTTGTTAGTTTTCCGCTATATTAGCTAATTGAACAGGCCCACTGAGTGGTCAGAGAAGTGGTAGAACCAGAGCAAAAGGAAGGGAAGGGAAGCAAAGCAAAGTGTGACAGGGGAGAAAGGGAGGGAGCTGCCTGCTCCAATACCTGCTTGTGGTAGCAATAAAACTAAACGGGCTTTGCAATCTTGTCAAACTGCACCCTAAAATATGCTGATTTACATGTTGGTTTTCCCAGTCACTGGAAATAATGATCTTCCAGGGAGTATTAAGCCACAGTGAACTTTAAGCCAATTTACTTCTGAATGAGAGCATTCCCATAGGTAAGTAAGGTGCTTTAGCTTCTGCACGTTAATTTCACGCCTTTAAACTCGTAACTTCTCAGTGGTCCCYCGTGTTGATCTGTCCCAGCTATGTTATTGTTTTCATTATTTTGAATTTAAAAATAAAGGGGAATCTGCAAAATGCAAACGCAGCTAGCAAAGTGCTTGAAAAGTTYGCAGCACTTACGGTATCTCATCTTCCTCAGTGTCTAGGCGCTGTGTCTAAGCTGAACTCTTAACACAGCAGCGGCAGATCACTGCCATCACGCTTTCTCTAGACAAATGTACATTTCTGCTCAGCACGGACATGCATTACAGTATCTACACAGGTTATTTTGACTTGATGCCAGGCACCCTCTTTTACAATAGCGTTCCAAGGTAAATTACTCTGAGGGTAACATGACAACAGCACTCAAAATGCGGTGCTGACCAGAGGTGTGGATTGTGCTCCTACTCTGCTTCTCTGCAGTGTACCCGAGTGGAAGGAGGTGGGGGTAGTGGCAGCGGGTACTGAACCATGGTGACAGATTTGACAGGTGCAGAAGCAAGAAGCTTAAGCTTTGAGACTAAGGCTCTGTGTCCCAGCCATCTGGGAGGCAGCTCCTTTTCCTTGGCTTTGCTGGTGGGTGTTGCCACTCCGACTGCTAGGGCATGGTCTGCTGCCTGCGGGAGTGTGCGGGCTCTTCATCTGCTATTAGGTTGCAAGTATCTGCTTGCTACCATATGGCTGCATTAAAAAGAGACAGAGAGGAGAATAAGCTGAGAAGCAACTGTAAAAATTCTGTTCAATGCTATTCCATGGTGAGAGGGCTGCTGGCTCACCCTCCTCTTCCCCCAAGTCATTACAGTTACAGGTTTAAAAAGATACACCTGCATCCATTCAGCCCCTATGATTTCCACACCGAGCTGCTCGAAGCAGAGAGACACTTCTCTGCTTGATGCTCTGAAATCCTGTATAATTCAGGGTGCTTGGATAAAGGACCAGTTGTATTTTTATTTTTTTTTCCCCCCTCTGCTATTGGGAACAGGAGGCTAAGGGTAGAATTAAGTGAGATGGGATTTGCTTTGATGGAGATGTTTTGGAAAAGTTGCCAAGCTTGCTGGATTGATCTGATGAGGAAACTGGGGCTCTTCTGTCCTCTGCAAGAGGCTAATTCCATCACACCACAATAGGAGAGAATCATGTAGCAGCACCACCAACAACAGAAAGAGGATATTTTGCAGTACAATAATTGTCTGTATGGCTGAAGAAGAACAAATGCTTTCCTGGCTCCCCATGGAACTAATAAAGAAAGGCAGGTTGAGGAGCCTGGGATAATTATTTAGTAATCTTAAATATTTATGAGCTACAGAATGTGCTACATGCAATTTAAGAGGGACTTGACAATTGCAGCATACATCATCTTGTTTCACAAGGGCTAAAAATACTTAATCTTACTCCTTTAAAATAAAAGCATTAATTCTAAATATGTCTTAAGCTAAGAACGAAGCTGTAAACTGCAAGAGGAAGGAAAAGAAGTTGTTTTTTTTTTTTTTCCCATTGCAAAGGTGCAGGTTGGGGAAAACACTGCAGGATAAAAGTTTYGTTGAGAGGATTTTATGTGAGCTTTCTGGGAGTGGTGATGGTGATAGGGGGTGTTGTCCTCGGTATTAAACAGTTTGCCATTGGCTTCACCAAGATCTGGGGAATTTTGCTGTGTTTAGTAGGCTGGAAAAGAGACAGACTTTCCAACTTTGTTTTGGTGACAGTAAAATCATTGCTGCAAACCAAAGGACCAGTTATGGTGCGCTAAACTCTCCCCATGCCATCTCTTTACTGTAGTCTGGAGYCACAAATCCAGAACACAGAGTCTCTTCTCTCACTTTATCTGGCTTTCACATGGGATTCTGTTCCATGTGTGACTTGCTGATGCATAGTCAGTAGTGGATATTTTAGGAAATTTAAAGAGATATTCATCTTGAGAGACAGGTTCCATTGGCCACTGAATTCAGACAAAGTAGGACCCAAGTTTTCTAGAACATATTGGTATATTTTAGGCAGTAAATTTAAGTAAGTGCTTGAACAGACTTTCTGAATTTGGAATGTCACAATTTCTGTCTGCATCTGATTCTCCAAATTAGTAGCAGTAGTAATAATAAAACCCCAGTTACGTGGTCTTATGCTAGGTAGAAGAATACTCTATTTATTCAGTTCATTTTGGTGAGAGCAACACTGTTGTGGAAGAGACCTATAATGTCTTTGTTTCTGGCTTCTCCACAACTTGTATAGTAGACAAGTTTGCAAGCATGAATGGATTTGGTCTTATGTATTTTTTGCCGTTTGCAACTCTCTGTGCAATCCGTATGCTTGAAAATGTTTCAGTAATGCTTTTGGCAGCCTACTTAAGTTTTGGCTGTTAATTTTGGCAGTTGTCTTTATCCATTGTGATAGCTTAAGAGTGGCCAGGATTAGAGCTACCAGGCATTTGGGTTTCCTCAGACATATCTTACTTTTCTGCCAGGAAATTTTGTCTAGGAGGAATCTGAATACCTTGGTATTAGGATAGGATGCATCTTCATATGTGCACCCAAAGTAAATCTACTTGCTTTATGATACATGGGATTCAGCGTGCACATGCAGATTAAATGTACAGAAGTATGTCCAGGAAGCCAAACACTTTCAGACCATCTTTGCTGAACAGATGTGCATTTGCTACTCAGCGTCGCAGGACATGTGCAAGCTGTGCGTGCAGCATGAGCACTGAGGAGCTGCCTGGTGCTAGAATTCCCTGGCTGACTGCACAGAGTCAGCACGTGCACAGATTTATGCTCAGAAATCCATGGTCATGTTCTGAAGACAGTCTCTGTTATTACATCAGCTATGACTTATACRTACTGAACAATCTGCGTTGGAAGTGATCAAGGAAAACAAATGTTCTCCTCCCTAGCATCTAAAATACTTGATATCTTTCATGCATAATGTAAAGTGTCATATGCAACAGCAGAAATTTAAGGGTTTTAATTTATTGGAATGAAAATSTATACAGTGTACTGTAAAGGGAAGGACATTGATTTTGATGCAGTGTAAATTGTATAGGTGGGCTGAATATACTATAGATTGAACATCTCAGAGCAGGGAGCCTGGCAGGTTATGTTGCAGCTCACTTTTCATTGCTGCAAAGTGGAGGGTTTCAAACAGGACACTTGCTTGGGTTTATGCCTGCTGCATGCCATGGTACATGCTCTCGTCTTTCTGGCTCAGTGGCAGCAGCAATAGCGGAATCTGGAGCTTGCTGCAAAAAAGAGAGAGAGAGAAAAAAGATGGGGGAAAGGGAAGCATGCTTTCCAATTAGATAATGGCAAATATAGTCCTTGTACTTGTGGAAGGTCAGAAAGGTAACAGCTGAAGGAGTCAAATAATAGACAAATTGATGATGGTAACTAAGAAAATATAAAGGGACCCAATCTCTCTCTTACTGATAAAGCTGTCTGAGGTGCAGTAGATCAATTTAGCCATGGCTGTTGTTAGGAAATTGCTTTTGTTTGATGTTCCACAAGCAGATCATGCAGTTTCCTAGGAAACATCTTTTTCCACTTAAAATCTAATTTTCTTACRTTGCTAGAACTGATGAGTCACCCTGCCCGACTTCTCCTTACTTCCCCTTACCTATTAAAATATACTCACTGGGTGGAAATCCAGGGATTTGTTAGTCCTTATCACCTGGCTGTTTGATTAACTCTTCTGGTTCCTCCCTATTATCAGACAGTGTACTTGGTGTGGCAAGACAGAAGYTACAGGATAGAAGATGATCAAAATCTGAAAGACATCATGTATCCCTTAATGGGATATGCCTCCTAAACGGGGAAGAATTCCCATACAGAATAATTTTTCCATTATGTCCAACTATGAAATGGTCTGTATTCCATTGCCAGTAGCATGCCACCATATTATTATTACTGTTTTGTTAATTTTTACCGTATTCAGCTGATTGCTAAGTTTAAGCTCATGTATAAATGCCAGTTGCACCCAGTTATTGCAGGAAAATAGATGGATTTTGTTACATATTGCAAACCATGGTCAAAATCTAAAAGCCTCAGTTCTTGGTTGTGATGCTGAATTTTAGGTTCATGTAATGAATGGCACTTATGCTGAATGGAAAGTTGCCAGAGAAAGAAGCAATAATTATTCATGGCTGTGGTCAAAGGAACAGAGGTCTAAGAACAGGTTGGCAGCTGGAGTTTTCAGTGACTGGTGGAATTAACTCCAGCTCCCTGATAAAAAGCAAAATGTTATAATTTACAATTACCTGTTGTTTGGGCTATATATAAAATCCTTGTAGTTTGCAGATGCCTAATGAGCCCCTGTGGCTACATCATTAATAAAAGGTTGGTCCAGCAGAACACAGCTTCCATGAAAATTCTCTGTGGGCTACATTTCTTATTCTCTTTCCATATGCAGTTGTGCCAGAATCAGTATTCCTGCCACTTCCCAGTGCCTCTGATGCCTCAGTTGTCAGTATACCACTGATGTGCCAAACACATAGTTACTAACATGATGAAGCTTCAGCTGCTGACAAACAGCCCTTTCTGTTTAAAGGGCAGTATCTGCATGGTTAAGAGSATGGCTCGGTGTGACTCTACTATCCCAATAAGAGGAAGAGTAAAATAATTCCCCATCCTAACTTTATTTTAAAACTTATAAGACTTTTTGTTTTAAGATTTTKGTGTATTTAGTTATCATTTTATTATGTACTTGTATCTTACTGTATATCTATTTGTACTCTGTTAGCACATGGCTTGTTCAGCTGCAGCTGGTGAGTGGGTGGCCTTATCGTATAAAGCTATGTATAATGCTTAAAAAATTTGGTAGGCTTGTCACTTGCATTGGCTTGCACTGGTTTTTGTTTATATTTCCTAAATACTGAAAGTTAGAAGGATGGATTTCAAACAGCAAAGTTTCAAACTATGGTTTGAAAGCAGCTTCTCTAAATATCATTAGATTATAAAGTCTGTTGAAATGGTACTTACATATCTGCAATCTTGTAGACCCTTTAGAGCTGTTTGCAAATAATGAGCCTTTTAATGAAGAGCTCTGCAGCTTCATTTCAGATGATTAATTGAATTAAAATAGGCCTTTCAAGCTATATTTCAAGTTACTGATGATAGTTCTGAGGGTTTAAGAGGCTAGGAGACTGAGTTTCAGCAGGACATAGGAGGCTACAGAACTTCACCTGGCACAAGCAGCAGCAAGGTTCAAGCCATAAGCTTCTGGTTCGACTGCTGTGTTTGTACCTGAAAGACATGCAATATCGACAGAAAGATGTTATGTGACCTAGAATTCACTGAGTGTAAGTTGTTCTGGTATGAAAGAACTGTATAGATTACTTGTTCTCTTTGAAACTTGCAAATGTGAAAGATGACCTTCATTCAGAGTTTGGACTCTTGGAAAATTTTGTGTTGAAATGTGTTGGTGGCTTTGATTTTATTTTTTTTTTTAAATGAGTTATTGGCAAGGAGACACCAGAGAGGCAGGGGAATAATAATAAGGACATGCTTTGATATTGTCATTGCTAAGTGAAGTATTTRCCAAACATAAATATTCACCCAGGCTCTGCAACTCCCCCTTGATGAGGCAAATACATTTAGCCGTATTCAAGTCATTGATTGCAGGCAGTTGCTGAGGCCTTTTCCYGTGGATTAGCTTTCTGTGTTATGCTACAATAAACTTAGCATAACCTTCCCACTCTTTTGAACAAGAAAACAGGATGGGTYAAAACTCTGGCAACAGAATCCACTGCTTCCTAGTAAAATGATGAAACTAAAGGGAATTTAGAAGGAACTGGCTGCTGCACTCCTCTTGCATTCTGCTGGTGATGTATAAGTGCACTTCCCTCTCTTTCATTCCTGTCTCGAGCCCTCTGTCCCCTCCTCGATTAATAAATGTGGTATACCACTGTGTGCTGCCTACATACCATCTGGTTCAGGTGTGTGTTGCTTCAGAGGCTGGCTGCATCTGGGCACAACATAAAATGCCAGTCTGATATCTTTTATCCTGGTCAATGGCTCTTCATAGTCTAAAAGTGAAGTAAGTTGAATTATAGGATATATTTACTGATTGCTAGAAATGTGCTGAATGGCTCAGTAGAACATTTCTAGCAGGGAACAAAGGCTTTTTACTGACCTGYGGGTCACCAGAGCAATTCACAGTCAAAACTACTGATCCACTGCGGATGCTGAGTCCCCAGATTACAATTTGTTGTCAAGGAACAGAGCACAGAAAGGAGGATAATTTATAAAACTTGTGCAAAACTCAGCACTTCTTGGTTCTCCAGTTCATGCAAACTTTTTCCTTGTTTCAATTCACGTGGGTCAACCCTGGGTGTTAAGATCAAAATGATACAGTTGATTTTTCTCCTCGTTCCTCAGAGAAAAATTGTTCTTTGTTTGCTTCATTTGTTATCAAACCATTTCATGAGCTTCAGATTTATGTTACAAGACATGCAGGAGCCCCCAGCTTCTGCAAGTTTGGGAATAGTCATGCAATTGTTGACTGATAACACACACCGTGAATACGTGGGTGTAATTTATATGTATAGAACATCTAAATCCTGTTAAGCCGATGCAGTCTATTGATGAAAATTCTCACCGTTCATCCCTGTCTTTTTGTCTACTCTGTTGGCAGGAAATCATTTAACCTAACACTAATGTAGCTCATGCCATCTGTGTATAATCTTTACCTATCTCACATTTGTGTAGTGAGAAGTAATTTGTGTCCAGAGACACTTTGAGATTCTCGAAGTAAAGCCAGACTTTGCTCTTATGTATGCAGTATTGCTGTTGGAGAAAAATGGAACTATACTCAGTGTGCTAATGATATAATTATGGGGTCTGTCTTCCAGGAGTAGAAGGAAGATATTAGTTATCATAATGTGCATGAACTTGGGCTTCAATGCAAAATTTATAAAGAAGATACAAATGGATCATTTCTACTAAATAGGGTAGGTCTTGGTGAATAATAGTATGGAGAAATAGGCTCAATAAATGTAACCTTTACACTCATGGAAGTGCTCGTTTTGGAGGAAGATTGCAACTTCTTTAATTTTTTTTTTTTGTTTGTAAAGGTTTTTGCAGTATTGCTGGTTTTAAGTATTTGAAAGGTAGTTATTGAAGTTTGATCTCTAGTTAGGGGTAGCAACAGATCACATACTGTTGTTTCTACTTCCTGACTATATCAGCAGAATCCTTGTAATCGGTGAAATGCCTTAGGAATGCTACTGGATAACAGAAAGAATAGAGGGTTTGAAAAATTGTCAAGCAATTTGTCAGTCCTGAGTGACCAGATCTTTCCTGAAGCATTGCGCTTCAGGAATAATTTGTCTCCTTTCTGATACATTGGTTGCACACAGAGTTTAAAATTTACCTTGTCATCATATTTGCACAAAACCATTACATAAGCAGGAATGGTCCTAACTGAGATAGATCTTTTTCTACCTTTTTAATTAGCTCTATAAAGGTCTTTAAAGGGGTTTACAAACTTAGGTTATGCAGTGTCCCAGTTGCATAAAATCTATTGCTTGCCTTTTATTCATATGCATGCTTAAGATTACTTGTCTTTGTGTGCATATGAGAATAGGTATTGATTCCTTGACGGTCCATGTTAAGCAAACAAAAACCCAAAGGAAATAAGTTTTCAAGCCTTTGTGACAGGTTTTGCTGTGTTTAGAGATGAATGATTTGAGACGAAATGGAGGAACCTCAAAGAATTAGTGAGATACCAGTTTGCGCCAAGGTGAAAAAGTTTAGATATGTTTCTAGGTTGGTCCTGGAAGCAAACATTTTGAGTCTGCATAACTGAATGACAAATTTTCCAGTTTAAAATGTGTATATTCATATATGTTCAAAACTTTCTGCTTTTGGGATAGAGCAACAATATACATCAGCATTATCCTTGAAAATTTTGCTCTTGGCTTTTTTCACATTTCTTCCAGCCCTAGCAGGTGTAAGGCAGCATGGGATATGATTTCACAGGAACAACACGCACAGGCACTATACACAGCTAACACTACCTAGTACCTAACAGTACTAATAAGGGTACATTAAGGTTAGTACATCAAAACAACTTTCAGAATTGGAAATTACCAAAATTAAGGATTTCCTAACTTATGAGGACTGACTTTTTAACTTCAGTGACACTATTTTAGTAGTGTCTTTCAGACTTAAGATGTGCTTTTAAGGTTCTTAAAACAGTAAATCGATTCTCTTTCCTCATTTTCTTTTCATACTATAACATCATACTAACAGCCATAAAAACCATCAACAGAGATGGGCTCTTCGGGCTGACTGCTCCAAAGCCTGCTCCAGAACARAGGGGCGCAGTGTCAGATCATCGTTCCCTGGGTGAACAAGTACTCAAAAGGGAGGTGAAGCAGTCTCAGTGGAGACCTGCTGATGGCTGAGGGTGGTGAGCCTCAGGGCTTTTTGTTTCTGATCCAAGCCCAGCAGGAACATGCCACTTGCCCTTCTGCTCACTTTCTCCAGAATATATCTCCAGTGTCTCCTGTGCTTCCAGGTTGTCTGAGTTCTTTTTGTTCCTATGCCTAGCTGTATGCAGGGGACCCATTTTCAGCTCTTGAGTGGACAGTTCTCACTGCTTAATACCTTTCTTTCTAGTCTTGCCTTGCTCCTACAAGTCTGGAGTTTTCTCTTCTGATCACCCATGTGTTGTTCCCCATTGTCTTCACCAAGTTCCCACTCCCAGTTCCCTCCACTCTTTTGTGGAGATGTGTTCCTTCCTTGCTACTTCCATTTATCACACTTATGTTTCTGATTCCCATTTCTCTTGTCAACCTCCTTCCCTGCTCTCATTCAATTACCTCCTCTAAGGAGGCCTCTCAGGTATGCTCACCAGTTCTATGTGTGGTAAATATTTATTCATTTACAAGGCAAGATGATTGGGTCTGATTTTAGTGAATTTGGAGGTGACCAAAGTGAGAGACAAAACTTGAATTAGTTATTATCCAAACCTGTCTATTTGCTGCTGCTAACAAGCTGATTGCGATTTTTACTGTTTGKTTTTTTTGCAGAGTATTTCTCCAGCTGTATCATTCTCAGACCTAAATTTCATGTGGAGGATGCTCTCAGTGCCATCACTTCTCTTGTCAATAGTTTTATTTTCCAGGTCAGACAGGATGTCTGGCAAATGACCTTTCCCTAAGGGTCTTTTCATTTCTGCTTGAAGGAGCCAGAGCTGGAATTAGAGTCAACATAACTGTCAGGACAATGCTGCACCCAAGTTAACAGTGACCTATTAGGTAATGTAGCTATACTGCTATTTTTTTTCCATATGGCATTGCAGTGAATGGATAGTCCAGGTAGTACATGATTCTTGCCCTGTGCTCTGCTACAGGGTGTTGCAAAGTGTGGACCGTGATATTTCTTATGGGTGCTTCACCATTATCTAGCTTTAGGGTGAGTGCAATAGATACGTACTGAATGTCCAGTATTAACAAATAATTTATAGCACAGGTGAATCACCAACAAAACACCCCAAATCTCATGTGCTAACCATGCTGCAGAGACAAATATAGTCAAAATCTCCAGGGCCTTCTTACTTTCCTCCTGCCAACTTCCTAAAGTGGAGACCTTACCACGTAYAGCGTGACAATGTATGTCCTTCCCCTGAGCCTCCTTCCAGGCATTGGGACTTTAGACATCCTTTTGCCCAGAAGACTTTATAAGCTTGACACCTTCGTTGGAGCAGAGCATATGGAAATGAACTGCAATGCAGCATGTGGTATGAAAATGATTTTAAATTCTGTCATTATCACAGTTTAGCATTGTGGCGGGAGCTTTCCCTTAATTACTCCCTAGAGGGCAAAAACTGCTGATACTAACTAGACTGAGGCCATCTTAAACCCAATGCCCTTTTTTAATTCTGAAAATTAAATATTTATTGTTCACAAGAGCAGAGCATTTGGTTAAAAATAATAAAAAAAAAAAAAGAGAGAAAAAAAAGTGTGTGGGGATTTAGTATATTGCCTCATGGGTGTCGGTGGCAGATATGGATGTGCATTGCTTCGAGAGGCCGGACTCCCTGTTGGCAACAGCAGTCGGAGATCTGACTCCAGGCAGGTTGAGAGGGTTTCAGGCAGAGCTGAGCAGCAGTCTTTTGAATGCTCATCTATACTCTCTCACTTTGAAGAGGGTGTAATTTTTTAAACCTCAACTGCATAGGACATTACATACTATCTCCATAGACTTCAGAGCATTAAATTAACTCTGAATGTCTTTGCGAGAACTTAGGCCAGCATATTCTAGCCTTTATTTTAACCTCTGCTTTCATGTCTCTTCCTATACAATGATGGAAAGTTTTCCTGACTTTTCTATGCTGCTCTGTTCACRCATTCCATTCCACTATAATGCCACATTCTCTTTTTCTCTCTCTCCTTYAAATAGTAATGCAGTGAATAACTGTCTTTAACGAGGTGCGTGTACTTTTCCAAGTGAGAGCTGTCCTGTGGTAATTAACACTCAGTCTAGCAGATGACAGACGAGATTCTAGGAGTGAGGTGATCTTCGTATTACTCCCAGTTTTGCTTCTGACTGGGTGTACAATTTTGGGCAAATCTCTTCTGCTGGCACCTGTTTTCTAATGAAGGCGAAAATTCTAATTGTAACTGCTCATCAGTAGTAGTTTGTGATCGAGGAATGATCTGGCATGGAGGGCAAGAAGGCCCAGCTACASGAAGGGGTTAAACTGGCTGGAAGCAGGAATGCCAGAGACAGAGCAGACTCCTTGCAAGGGAGGAAAGTTTCCCTTGGTGATGAGATAAGAAAYAGCCTCAGCATTGTCTTGTAGCCAGTGGGAAACGGCGATATGATGGCTATAGCAGCAATGGGCTACTTTGCTGTTTGGAGGAGGCTGGCTGTGCTTCGGGCACGGATCCAAATGTTATAGGTCTGAATGACCAACCTTTCCACCACACCAGTGTCACCTCTGCTCCCTTGTTTTTCAAAGCCTGTGTTATTTCCATGGTGGTCTGTTGGCACCGTCCATCTCAGCCTATGGCTTTGGTTACACTTTGGCTTTCCTCCAGGSTGCGGCTACTGAAACCATCCCATTATCCCCCCAGAAAAGGGTTTGTGCCCAGCCAGATCAAGTCCCTGGTCTTGCGTGGCCTCATGGGCGTYAGCTCTGGTGCAGAGAGGGGACGGCTAATAGGGGTGGTGTCTGGGCTGCAGGGTTGGTTTCTGCCATGGCCTGAGAGAAGAGGAACAGCACGAGGTTTGTCCTTGGGAGCTGAGTGGCAGAGGAGGCGTCAGGGACGCCCAGCAGCTGTGCCCAGTACATGGCCACCAAGGGCAGGGACAGCCCCCGGGGCCTCCTGGGCACAGGGACTGCCTCGGGGCCAGCACCCCAAAGGCCTTCCTTTGAAGGATGCTGGGCAGAGGGGCGGTGGGCGGGGCTGCAGTGGGCGGGACTGCGTGTGGGGGGCCCCGTCACCCCGATGTCACAGTGCCACCCCTGGCAACGCAGCAGTCACAGTGCCCCGGGGAGGATAAAAGGGAGCATCCTCCTGTGTCCTGCTGCCAGAGATGGCCTGGGGATAGCCCGAAGACATCCGAGAGGAAATCCGTGAGGAGCTGGTGGAATTACTTGTTGTTGGAATTACTTGGAGGGGACTAAAGGARGAAGACCAGAAGCCAGACAAGGCTGATGGAGGTTCTCTGCTCCATGGCCAGATCCTGGCGGGGCCACCTTCAAAGCTCATCTGATGGACAGAAATCCTTTTCAGCTGGATAGCAGTGCCAAGACCAAGGGAATGCCTTCTTGAGGAGCACTGCAGACCTCACCATCCTCATCCCCTGCAGAAACAGGGGCAGCAGCTGTAAGGAATGGGATGCAGAGATGTTGCAAGGGGTCCCAGTGCTTTGGAGCACCCGCTGGTGTCCTGCCAGGCRCGGGAAGGATTCTTACCCCCAAGGTCCATCAGGCCGGGGGCATGTGGCCACTCTCGGAGGCCCCTGAGGTGGCTCCAGGTTGAGGGAGAATAGGGCTTGGGCATCTCCCGGGAGGCGTGRSCAGCYCGTGGGACGAGGGGGCARGTCTTGCTCRCAWGCTCAGGGAATAGCCGATCGCCAGCGCTGGGGTCAGGAAGGAATTTTCCCCCGGGGCAGATTGGCACTGGTCCCCGGGGGTTTTTTGCCTTCCTCTGCAGCATTGAGCACGACCACTTGTCAGGGCTCCTCTGGTCCGTTTGGGCTGGGTCACTGCCTGCTGCTCATGCACCACGAAGATGGCCCCTCGTGCCCTGCAGCTGGGGGGAGCAAGGCTTTTTTTCCCCCACGGTGGGCTAGCAAGTGTCCCCGGGGGTTTTTTGCCTGCCTCTGCAGCACTGAGCGCGGCCCCTTGCCAGGGCTCC